>JABVZY010000002.1:1261059-1274949 GCA_020883555.1 Drosophila nannoptera
TGATTTGCCTCTGCCAAAGAGATCGTCGTCATCCTCGTCGTCGCTGAACAGGCTTTTGCTCGGCTTGGGAGCTGGCCTAGCCTTGCCTTTGGGCTCCTCGGACGGCTTCGTCTGGGCCGCTGGCCGGGATTTCGGGATGTTGCCAAACAAGTCGTCGTCATCCTCGTCGCTGTCATCGAAGAGCTGCGGCTTGACTGGCTGTTGCTTTGCGGCCAGCTGAGCTGGCTTGGATGCAGCAGGCGTTGGCTTGAAGAGGGCCTCGTCGTCTTCATCGCTGTCGAGGAAGGATTTGCCTACAGCCTTTGCAGCAGCAGCTGGTGCAGTTGGTCTTCCTGCTGCTGCTGGTGCAGGCGCCGCTGGCACTACAGCTGCAGCAAAGAGCGCATCCTCGTCCTCGTCGTTGTTGTCCAGAAAGGACACATAGTTCTTCGGTGCCTGGGAGCGGCTTCGAGCAGAAGCAGCAGCTGGAGCTGCTCTGGGTGGGCTAAACAGAAAGCTATTGCTGTCATCCTCGTCGCTATCCAGAAAGGATGCCGATTTACTCATTCGCTTCAGATCATCCTCCGGTGGTTGGGTGGAGACAAAGGCTATTGCGGCAGCAGGCGCAGCAGCAGGCGCAGCTGGAGCAGCTGCAGGCGAGGCATTTGGTACATCTTTGGCAGCAGGAGCTGCAAAACTAACAGTGGAAGCAGCTGCTGAAGAGGCAACCCGTGCTTCGGCCTTCGGCATAGACAGCTCTGCATCCTTGGCTGGAGCAGCTAGAGGATTAGCAGTGGCTGTGGCATTTCCTGGCCTCGCAGGCCCATCGAGTGCTGCCGCTTTCCTGTGCAGCGCTTTGCCGAAGAGATCGTCGTCGTCCTCCGGATCACTGTCCAGGAACAGCTTAGACTTCTCCAGCGGCAACTTGGCCGCAATAGCAGGCTGAGCAGCTGAGGCATCATCCGTTGCCCGTTCGCTTGGCAGGTCAACGGACTTGCTGCTGGAGAGGCTGTTGGTCGAAGGCTCAGCGGCCATGCTCGACTCGGAGCCGGTCTCCACCAGGCTCTTCACATAGTTGGCCTGTCGGGCGCGCCGCGTCGAGGGTCGACGATGAGCGGGTCCACGCACGCGAGTCTTCGCCACGCACCGCAGAATGCCCTCCGGCTCGCTGGGCAGCTGGGCGCTTGGCTCGGAAGCCGCGGCTGGAACATGCTGCTCCACACTCCTGGACTGCTTGGGCGAAGCTGCCGAGCCGGGCAACAGAGCCTGCACGTTGATATTGATGTTGGGCATCTGCAATTTCTTGACGGGCGAGCTAGGCTTGGCTGGCTCCGCTGGCGGCTCCGAAATCGCTCGAGCCGTCTCGCTGAAGTCATCGTAGAATATTGTGTGGATGCGTTTCGGTAGCTCCGGCTGAGGACTGACCAAAGCTCGCGGTGCTCGCTGCTCCTCTTCAGCTTCTGCATCATCGTCTGGCGGCACATCGCTGAACAGACGCAGTCCGCCGTACTCGTTGCCGGACTGCTCGGCGGCGGCGGCGGCCTGCGGCAGATCGGGCAGCGACGGCTCGTAGAAGTCGTGCTCGTTGTCGAACATCTTGGAGGCGGTCAAGCTGCTCAGACTGCGGGTGCCTAGGGACTCGAAGAATTCACTGTCATCGGGCGGCTCATCCGAGAAGAGGCTGGAATAGTTTTGCATGAGCTTTTGGGCCGCCTGGACGTCCACAGCGGCACGCACAGGCGTCTCGTTTTTATCCTTGCTCTGGCCTAGCTCAGCTACCAGGCTGATGATGGGATCCTGTTGCTTGACGGCTGCGGGCGGCTGCTCCTTCTCCAAAGAGGATTTGATTTCCATGCTAGGCAGGATTTCGTCCGGCTCTTCTTGTCTAATCGCTGGCTGCTCCAGCACTTGCTCAGCTGGCTGTCCCAGCACCTTGTCAGGAGGCGGCTCCAGCACTGGCTCAGCTGGCGGCTCATCTCTTGCTCCGCTTGGTGGTGGCAACTCCGCGGAGACTCTGCTAGTCTTGGCAGGCAGGGCGGGCAGCGCTTCTTCGTCGCTGAAATCATCGCTAAAGAGATTAACCTTGGGCATGGCCAGCTGCGCCTTGCTCGCGGAGCGGTCTTCCATTGGTGGCTTTGGCTCTGGCTCGGCAACTACATCCGCGGGCCTCTCCGGCTCTATCGGCACGCTATCAAAAGCTGGCTTAGTCGTCTTAGGTGTGGCAAACAAATCGTCATCTCCCAGGTCATCGAAGAGGCTTGGCCGCGGCGCGCTGGGCGGCTCCGCAGCGGGCACTTTCTCCGTGATTGTTAGCTTCTTTTCCACAGCGCCAAAGATGTCTCTCAAGTCATCATCGGCGTCGTCGTCGAATAGCGAGGATTTGCCTAGAGGTCTGTTGAGCACTGCGGACGGCTTCCTCGCTTTCGCTGGATTCTTCTCCAATTGGCCAAGGATATCCTGGACGTTATCTTCGGCGTCGTTATCGAACAGGGAGGATTTGCCAAGAGGTCTGTCGAGGGCTTTGGGTGGCTGCACGGCGGGCGTCGGCTTGGCGAAGATGTCATCAATGTCCAAGTCGTCGTCATCGTCGAATAAAGACTTTTTCAAAGGCTGAGGCTGCAACTTCGGCCTTGGTATTATGGTGCTCATGAAATCGTCTACTTCGTCCTCCAAGTTGTCTTCAAATAGAGATGTGGGTAATGGCGGCTTGGCAGGTTGAGCAGCCGCTGGAGCGGGCGCCAAATTAAGACTGAGCGGTGGGCTGTCGTCGAATAGATTTGGGCTGCGCTTTGCCGTGTCAATAGGCTTCTGCTGCACTTCCTGTTGCGCCGGCGGGGGCTCCCTGAGCGACTCCTTAACTGGCTTTGAGCTGCCGCCCGACTTGGAATGCACCTTGTCGACAATTTCGGACATAAACGAATGGAATTCGTCATCGTTGAAGAGATTTACAGGCTTCCGTTTGATTTGACTGGCCGCTGCCACTGGCTTCACTTCGCTGGGCGTAGCGTCGACGGGCGTGGCAGACTCTCTAGCTGCCACTGGCGGAGTATCATCCTCAAGGAGCTTGGGTGGCGTTTGTCTGCCAGCTTGAATAACCCGACTGACGCTGCTACTGCTCGAACTGAGCGAGGCATTTGCTCTTGACGGAGCCGCAGCATTTCGATGCGAGATCGCTGGTGAGGAGTTGAGTGACGACGAACTGGAGCGTGGATCATCACTGGGTGGCGAAGCGCGCAACGCTGTGAATAAATCACTCTCATGCGGGTTTCTGTGCATGCTTATAATGGGCCGCGGTTGGGCTCTGGGTGGCGGTTGGGCTACAGTTTGCGCGGGAAGCTGAAGTGTAGATGTCGATTGACTGGACATGGACCGCTCCGTGGGCAGCGACGCAAGCGAGGAGGAGTTTGACTCATGCTTGGGCGTGGTTTGTGGCGCAGTAGTTTCCTGTTCATCTGAGGAGCTCGACGAGAACTGCTCAGGCCGCTCATCCTCGCTGTTCTCGGTGCTGTTATAGAGTCCGGCGTACTTATGCTCCTGCCACTCCTTGGAACCTATTATATAGGGCAACGGAATGGCATCGTAGGGATTCTTATCGCGATAGACGGTGCTGCAAGAGGCGAGAGATATAAACTTAAGCGTTTCTTTTTTCTCAATTGAACTTACGTGGCATTCCCTGCATCGTCCTCATCATCCGAATCTGGCACTTCAATCGTGACCTGTTCAAAGTTCTTTCTGAACATCTGCAAATTGTTTTGCAGAAACTCTTTTGCCAGTTCCTGAGAGCTCTTCAGCTTCGGTTCAGGCTGAGGAGGCTTAAAAGATTAGATTCGTTGTCATAGAACTGCTAATCATTACCTTCTTCATCTGCTCTTCAGGCACTGCGAAATCATCGTCTGCCACCTCCTCTACCCGGTACTCCACAAACTGCTGTCCAAACTGCAGCGAGCGCAAACTATTTGTGGCATTATCCAGCGCGATCTCCGTACGTCTTACAGCTGTTTCGAATTCTTTTAAATTGCGGGTAGTATGTTCGCCACGCTCGTGTAGATTCTGTAAAACATTGTGATTAATTAAATTTCCTCACTTTCTTATATGACAATCCACACCCACTTGAGAGATCCGCTTCATAAGGTCTAGTAACGCGCAGTCACCAGCAAAATTCCAATCTGGCGTCTGTGCAACAATAGCAGCTACATCAGCGCTAACATCCATCATAAATATTTATATGATTTACTTGGAATTTCAATAAAATTATAGGTAAACAAAATAAAAATGCCGGAGGGGCGGCAGCTTAATTTCCATCAAGCATAGGACAACACTGTTTTGAGTGGCCCGCACACGTAACGAGAGAGCCATATGCCTAGGACGAGATAGCAGTACTTTGAATTAACCAATGATATAAGATACCTTATTCTCATTATATTTTGTAATATTAATAATTTAATATATCATTAATTCACTTCAACTACATATCTAGTGTGAATAATCCACACACGTTACAATCAGCTTGAAGATTAAAGTATGGTCACCCCTACAGCTGTTTTCTGTTAGCTCTTACATTTCTGCTTCCAACACGTGTTGAGCGTAGAGTGCGCTTGTATATTAAATTAAATTTGAAAAACAAGCATTTTATGTTAATATTCACAACAGAAAATTAAAAAAAAAAAAAAACAAGTATTTAGTGGCGTGAAGTATTCCGCAAGTTAAGCTTTAAAAATGGCCATGCTCGCAGAACCTCGTCGCCGCAAGCGGTACAACTTGTGCCCGCGCGGTAAGCCTCTGTACGAAGGTGAGTAAAAGAGAATATGAGAAGTCCAGCTCCTTTTTAACAAATTTTTAAATTTGAAATGCAGATGACAATCGCTATGGCACGAAAATGTTGGAGAAAATGGGTTGGTCCAAAGGCAAAGGTCTAGGTCCGAATGAGGATGGTGCTCACGATTTTGTCCGTGTTCGCTTCAAGAACGATGCCGGGGGCGTCGGCTACGAGATGAAAGATGATCAGTGGACTACGCACGAAGAAGGATTTAACGGTCTATTGAAGGCACTCAATGGAGAGGATAACAATGAAAAGGAAACAAATGGTGATGCTTCAGCTTCCGAAGAAGATACCCGACCCCTGGGATTCGGTTTCAAGAAAGCGCAGGCAGCAGATTCTGACGTAGGGAAGCCAAAGAAGCTAAAAGAAAATATTAGCGGCGTTTCGTTGGAGGAGAAGTCCAAGTACAGTAAGGCGCGTGTTCATTACAAAAAGTTCACTCGTGGCAAGGATCTGGCACAATATAGTGAAAAAGACTTGGCCAACATATTCGGGAAGAAGGTAACCGATGAAATTGAGGTTCCGAAAGTTGAAGGGCAATCAAAAGATGACGAGGACAAACCTATAAATCCCAATTTTGCAGGCGTAGAGACTGTGAGTACTGGAGTCTCTGTAAGCGATTATTTCAAGCAAAAAATGGAAGCCATAAAATTGAGGTTGGCACATTCGAAGGATTCTAATGTATGTGCTGAAGATAATGAAGTTACACCCACGGAAAATAATAAGGAAAATGAAAAGGAACGATCTAAGAAGAAGAAAAAGAAGGATAAACAAAAAGAAGAGGAGTCGCCAGAGGACATCGAGATTGAAGAACCCCTAAAGAAGAAAAAGAAGTCAAAACGAGTAGCTGGAGAGGATCAAATAAAACAGGCAAAGGAAGAGTCAGAAACAGAGGAAATCGATCATTCTAAAGGAAAGAAGAAAAAGAAGGATAAACAAATGGTCGAAGAGGAAAATGCAGTTTCAATAGAGCCCGCTCCAGCGGAGGGGGATCCTAAAAAGATGAATTTAAAAATCACTGAAGGGCCAATCCGCGCAGAACCCGAACTCAATGAAACGCCTGCCAAGAAGAAGAGCAAGAAAAGCAAAGCAATAGATGAAGGCACAGGAGAACATATGCTCGAGCACAATGGAGCGATTTCCGAAGGAGATGAGAACGATGTAAAGCCTTCCAAAAAGAAAAGCAAAGCAAATAAGTTAGAATATCAAGAGCAGACAGCGCCAGAGGAGGCAGAGGTCGGAGAAAGGCCTGCGAAGAAAAAAAACAAAAAGGATAGAACAGAAGCCGAGGGGCAGCCTAAGCAGGAGACAGCCCCAGAGGAGGCAGAGGTCAGCGAAAAGCCTGGGAAGAAAAAAAGCAAAAAGGATAGAGCAGAAGCCGAGGAGCAGGCTGATGAGAAGACAGTGCCAGAGGAGGCGGAAGTCAGCGAAAAGCCTGGGAAGAAAAAAAGCAAAAAGGATAGAACAGAAGCCGAGGAGCAGGCTGATGAGAAGACAGTGCCAGAGGAGGCGGAAGTCAGCGAAAAGCCTGGGAAGAAAAAAAGCAAAAAGGATAGAACAGAAGCCGAGGAGCAGGCTGATGAGAAGACAGTGCCAGAAGAGGAAAAGGTAAGCGAAAGGCCTACGAAGAAAAAAAGAAAAAAGAATAGAACAGAAGCCGAAGAGCAGGCTGAGCAGGAGACAGTGCCAGAAGAGGCAGAAGTTAGCGAAAGGCCTACAAAGAAAAAAAGCAAAAAGGATAAAACAGGAGCCGAAGAGCAGTCTGAACAGAAGACAGTGCCAGAAGAGGCAAAGGTAAGCGAAAGGCCTGCGAAGAAGAAAAGCAAAAAGAACAAAGGAATAGAAGAGGAGGACCTTTCACCACCAGAGGAAGCGGAGGTGAGCGAAAATCCAACAAAGAAGAAAAGCAAAAAGAGTAAAACTGAAGACAGAGAAGAGTTCAATGTTGAGGCTGCAGCAGAGGAGGAAACAACGATTCAAACTAAAAGCAAGTCGAAGAAAAACAAGACCAATGAGGGAACGGAAACAACAGCCTCAGTGTGCGAGTCGACATCCAATGTGAGTGCAGCAGATGCAGCTAAAAACTCTGGCAATGATAGCGATTCAACATCGTTAAAAGAGAACGGCGAGGGAATCCTATCAATGCAGGAGCTGAAGTCTAAACACGACTCATTCAATATATATAAAATCTCTACATTTTCTGCAGAAATGTTCCA
Organism: Drosophila nannoptera; assembly: GCA_020883555.1. Classification (NCBI taxonomy): domain Eukaryota; kingdom Metazoa; phylum Arthropoda; class Insecta; order Diptera; family Drosophilidae; genus Drosophila; species Drosophila nannoptera. The sequence continues at coordinate 1,268,074 of JABVZY010000002.1, forward strand.
CAGCTTCAACATGAGTGCATTTAAGAACGCATCGCTGTCTGAGATATCCGGGTACGGCATTGATGACAACATCCAACTCAAGATCGTCGAGACGCAGTTCGATTTCGAGCGTATCATGAATCTGTGGGATGGCAGGCAATCGAAATACCCGCTCACCGCGCACGTTCGAAATGTCTTTAAAAAGCTGAAGAAAAATAAGAGATTGCTGCGATCGGATATAGATATGATGAAGAAATGCCAGGCTTTCACTGGTATCTAGGCGGAGGATGCGTGTATAATGAAAACACAATGCTTTCCATTTCAATTGGATCTTAACGATTAGATTATGATTTAGTTTTTGTACATAGTTTCGATTTCATAATATTTAACAAATATAAAAAACTATATATACATATTATTAAAAACCAGCCAAAGCGGATTACCGCGTTTACAGCAGAATGCTCGTTGCTCTTCTCTGAATCGGATAGATTCTGCACATGGCCTACGCCATGGATTTGTGTCTTCCGACTTCTACTGATTTCGTCATCACGTTTCGAAAGGTATGAGTTCTTAGGCGGGTTCTTACTGATTAATGAATATATTAACGAATACAATTATCAATATGCAATATCAAAGGTCAATACTAAGACACTAAGTACACCTCATCTATTCAGGCGGATAATTGCTGGCAAGACGACGCGAACGACGCAGCGGGTGGTAATCGAACGAGAAGCTGTACCGGCGCCTCAAGCTGTGTGTATTTGCCGTATTGCGGTTGTAGCTGTTCAGGTTAACGTGCTTGTCCCACTGCAGGAGAGGATTAAGAGTAAATTGTGTGTCCTAGTGGTTCCATTCGATTGCTGGTGCGGGGTCTTACCGAGCTGGAGACGATCTCCGACCGAACTGGATGCCAGTCCAGGTCTCGTATAAGTCCCTTGTGTCCCTCAATAGCCTCACGTATCTTACCCGTCAGCACATCATAAACTGCAACAGAATACTAATTAGCTCCTGCTGCATCGAAAACGGACAAAGTACACCATACTTATTATACGCCCCGTGGCACAGGCAGTGTATATGAAGCGTTGTCCAGTCTGTTCCATAGGCGAGAATTTAGCTCGTAGCAGAGTTTTGCTCACGCGATGGCCGCGATATGTCATAATACTAGTGTCACCGTCTAGCGCCTTGTGCGGATTATAAACTACATGATTGGAGACATAGATATCAAGCTTTCAATAGACTTACACAAAATGACTTACATTCGTGAGGCACTCGATCATAGCGATAGTCCCAGTTGGTCATTGCCAGCTGATGCTGTAGGGAGGTGCTGCGACTACGAAGATTGCTGGGCTGGCGCATGTCCCACACCTTAATGCTTTGGTCCTTGGAATTGGAGAGAACATGATAGCCATCGTTGCGCGAATCAATGAACGTGATACCATCGAAGTGTCCCATGAACGAGAGGACACTCCGCGAAACGCTGCGGCTGCGGAGCGTCGTACGCAAATCGTACACCTTTAGCAGGCCGTCATCACAACCAGCTATTATCACATTTGGATCATTGTCCTTGACAAAACATATCGCATTCACGTCGGGCACGGGCATGCGATGTGTGCGAAGAATATCTGTAGCCCGAGTCTCCACATCGCCAACGAAAACGGTGGAATTGTTGCTGCCACCAACAAGCTTATCCCCCGTTGCTGAATAGCGCAGCGAGAATATACCGACGCGACTACCCGAAGTCTCGCTTACATCGATCCACTGGCAGTGTTCGTCAGAGCCATCAAGAGGCATGATATAAACTACAAAGTAAATGTGATTATTATGAGTGTTGTGATGAATGAAAGCAAGAACTTACATGAACGCGATAAGGTGGAATAGGCAAAGTGCTTGCCGTTCGGGCTGAAGTCAACATCTGTGATGCACCATTGTACATCGCGTGCATTGATGCGGTTCAGAAGATGGTATGTGCCCTTGGAGCCATCGTTGATGCGCACACAACCGTCTACAAATGAACTGCGCATTAATTCCGTCTAAGATATGAGATTTATAGACTGACCTTGACAAGCTGTTAAGAGTTTGCTACCACTCTTATTAAACTTGCTCACAAATATTTTGGCGTCCAGAGACATTAATCGCATTGATCGATGGTTGGGTATATACAAGTTGGAGAAGTAGCGCTGTTGATTTGGCGAGAAGGAACCAGTGCCAGGCGCGGCCATTCCGTTTTCTCGCTTTTGCAAGGCAGTCATCAGATTCCAACGTGAATCTATTGGTTTGCAGGGCAAACTGCTGCGTGCTTTTATTTCCTTGTACATTTCGGTGTGCTGAAATTTAACCAATAACAAAAATCCATAACGAAAATAAATTAATTTTATGCTCACTCGAAACTTTTCTACATTTGGCTTTTCACAAATTGGCATCATTAAATCAATATCTGGTCTCCGAAATTGAACGTTTTCGGGAAAATTAAAGATATTATCACCAAATTCATCTCCATGTATGTCAAATATATTGTCTTCCTCATTTATGACTCCAATACCCATACGATTACCCATACTGTTGTAAAAACCAATCCAAAAATGTTGTGTCAATTGTCAATAGTTGTTTGTTACCTTCGGACAAGAGTGGTGGAGTGTCGATTCTACACGAATCAGCTGATTGAATTATCGGTGGTAGCAGGTGCGGTTGCACTTTACAGCACTGGTATGATAAAATCTGATTCAAATTTTTATTTTAATTTGATTTCAATTTACTTGCGTTTAGTTTGCTTGACAATTTGTCAACTATTAAGTGCAAAGTAATTATGTCTCTGCTGGTTGAAATATTTTTACACCACACAAAGGTTAGTTGACAACAATAGTACAGCCTGAAAGCTCTTTGCTATGTTTGCAACTTACATAAATTCAAAGCTCGGATCAGTCTCATAGCGATCGTTGAAGAATTAACGTCGGCATCGGTCGGGCTTACTTGGTGTTATAGTTGTGTTTGTGCTTGTGTTTGTGTGCGCTTGGTAATGAAATTTCTTACATTCCCGTTTGAAGCTTGTATATGTGTTAGTACATAGTTGCGCCGTTTGTTTGCATCGACACACACTCGAACAGTTACCAAAAATGCTATAAAAATGCCAAAAATGTTGTAAATAATAAAGAATCTAAAACTTTTGAGTCTGCGCTCACTGAACTGTGCGTATATATATGTTAGTGTATGTATATGTGTGTGAGTTTGCGTTTTTGGTGGCAAGTTTTGTTGCTATACCATCTTATGCTTAAGCCGTCTATGCAAGCGTGTGAGTGTATGTGAAATTTATCATAAATACTTTTGCACAACGCGCGCCCCTTAAAACGCACGAGAAGAAAGTTGTTTAGCTGCGTAGAAGACAACACACGATTAAGGCGATGGAGAAATAGAGAAAGAAATTACCGAAACACGAAAGAATAACAGAAAACAATTGAAATGCTGATATACAAAGTGTGTCAAATGTTTGTCGGCAGCTGAGTGCAGAAGCGGAGACGCAAAGGGTCTGAAAAGTGCATAACGTCTAATACGAACTTTCCAGCCATGCACCTGCATACATAGACATGTGTATATATCGCGTGTGTATAATCAAGGCAAAAATTATAATAATAATGGAAAGAGACGAGAAATAATTTACAAAAGTGGAGCGCGTCTGCGCAGCACACAAAAAGTGAAAGATTGCAAGCATGCGCTGACGCTGACGTCGCTTACATAGAGAGTGTGAGGAAGAGAGAGAGAGAGAGAGAGGATGCACAGGTTTTAGCAGGGAGGGTTCATTCTAGTTGTTGCTGTTGCTAATGCATATTTGTGTTTTTATTTCCCTTTTGTCTGCATTATACGAAAATAATAAACGTCGTCTATGTAATTCAGTGCCGTTCCAGTGCTGGTTAGTTTGCAATCTTATTGGACAATTCTCGCCCATTGTTTGACCTAGCTGGAATTTGGCACACTTGCAATTAGCACCAACCAAAAGTACTTGCTTCCATTTGGGTACGTGATTTACTTAAGTCATTAACAACACTAGCGTCCGCTTTCCATAATCCATATTCCATATTCCATTATTCCAATATTTGCGCATTTCATTTCCACAATAGATGTTCGAAACGGCAGCCAGCCGTAGTTATCTCCGGCTATTCATTTCGTTTCGTAAGCGCGCAATTTAAATGAGTTTTTATTTCTTTCTTTCTATTTTTCGTTATTATCTTGTCGTATCTGTTTTGACCGAACGTGCAGCAGCCGTGCAGTGACGCAATCATTTGCATTTTGTTTAAATAACTATGATTGTTTCATTGCTAATGACTGGAAACCAGTTATCGATATAAACAAGCTGTATTTTATATAGACATTCATTTCATTTGCTGCCGTGGCTCTTATTGTTTTTATTGTTGTTGTTGTTTCTGTCGGCAATTATGCCCAACACAAAGCTCATTAGAGTGTTGACTTTGTTCACGCAGCCGCCGCCGCCTCGTCAGCCGCTGCCTCAGCCGCTGTTAGTGCACTGCGTCTTTTACAGTTATTAATATCGATAACAATGATGAATCGACTTTGTGGCCATTCGCATCAAACGACTAAAGCCACATACTTGCCACCAAAATGTCACACAGCAAATTGATAAACGCCAAATGCTCTTTATGCAAATGCTATCGCCTTTCCCCCTCACTAAATGAAAAGTATTTAAATATTTTGATGGGGCGACTTTCGTTTTCTTTATTGAAGTTTGATTTCAGTTCAGTCCAGCTGAAAGTCTCCACAAATATATGCACCGAAAATACCATTTAATCCGATTGGAAATTTTCAAGTTTACTGCTTTACCTTACATCTATCCATATAATGTGAAGAATTTCTACGTTACGTAATGGGGAATGGAATTTCGACTGCTGAAAAGTCTGTGAATGGCTGTGTGAATAAAGTCGAGCAGGAGAACAATGCCGCCAAATAGAGCTCTCAGCATTCGACTTGTCCGAAAGGCCGTGTATGATCATATGCAAATTGACAGTTGAGCCATTTCGGTAAATCGTTTTGCAAACGAATCCCTCAAAAGTATTACCCCACTGACCTTGCGCTTCCAGATTGTTTGTCAACAAATTTTCCGCATCGCATTATATGAAATGCATTCAAATGGAAAACACATCCCGAGCTGAGTGATATACGAGACATACGAGCTCTGACTTTTTATGCTTGGCATGTGCGAAATTCTACGCCAGCCGCGAAGCACATAAAGTCGGAACACGGACGTGCTTCTTCTTAGTCACAGTTCGCTGAGCAGGAAGCGTGTTGGCCAGACTTATGTAAGCAGCCCCCCTTATTCCCCCATTCCCTCTCGATGGGGGCGTTTTGTCAGCTTACATCCATCCCATCCAAGTCCAAGTGGAGCTCTGCGGCTGTCATTACAAATTATCATTACACGCTAATTATGCCAAATGCGATCTCTAATTGGACCATTCAATCACCCTCATTGTGATCGGATCACCCAAGTGTCCAGCTCCGTGCGTGTACGTGAGTGTGTGTGTGTGTGTGTGTGTTGTGGGCGTTTCATTCATGGCCTGATCGATTTTGTGTGGGCTGCCAGCGGCGCCAAATCAATTTGGCGTAGACCTGCTGGACAGCCCATTAACAGAAGTTCGCCCGGCCGAGCGATGAGTGGCGCGGCGTGGAATGCCTCAAGGTGTTGGCCAAATCAAATTCCCGCCACGTTGGGTTAGATGACAAAATTAAACGCCTTTTTGGTATTAGCTCTTAGCTAGACTTAATTGAGCAAATCAGTTTAAGACTTTGAGAAATCTCCGTGTGTGGGTGACAGATATGCCACAATACTCTCCAAAACTTGAGTGGGGATTTTGTAGGAAGCAAAATTAAAATGTATATATATGTAGAAATATATATATATAGAAGAAGTTGCAAGTCTGAGATGGGACTGCAGCTGTGAGCGGACTTTTGGCGGAGAAGGCTTCACAAATCCCTGTAATGATGGAGAGAACAAAAGTTATATATGCGATGACAGAATGGAAGTACTTTGGGCACTTGGTCAGCTATATCTAGGCCTGACTATATTCACTCAATATCTATATCCATGACTGACTGGCAATAATCCCTCTATGGAATCCGTTTACCCACACAAATTTTCCAATCCCACCTCTAAAAGCTGGCAATTATTTTCCAAAGATTTCCTCGCCTAATGCTGACTCTTGTATATTCATTGGCAATAATTTTGGAGCAAGCGGAAATGCTAATCAGTTAAATGCGTCTTGGTCACTCCCCTTACCCGACTCTTGCCTCATCGATCGAGGCGGAACTTGAGCAAATGCTTGGCGGGCCAATCAAAATAATTTCGTGTTACAAAACGTTTTTGCCACATGGCATGCAACCAGCAGCGGCAGCGGACAGCAACCTTAGCATTAATGTTGCAATGCACAGCGACCCCCTCTCCTCCTCCTCCTCCTCCTCTCTCTGCACTCCCGCTGCCTTAACAATTGCGCGACGTTCATTAAACTTGAAAAGAAAGCAAAAGCCGCATTAGCTTTTAACTTTGCCAGCAAGTGCAGCAATCAATTAATACCTGTGTGTGTGTGTGTGTGTGTGTGTGTGTGTGTGTGTGTGTGTGAATGTGTTTGTTTTATGGTTTGCCAACTCTGATTTAATTGTGGAAAATGTACAGCAACAACAATCGCTGCAATTAATCAAATGGAAACCGAAAAAGAGAGGCAGCAATTCAATGGACACGGCCTGCTTCTGCCGCCGCTGGTGCCAGGCTGCGGCACGTTGCAGCTGCGCAACAGCAACTGCAGCGAGTTCAACTGCAGCACGTTGCCGTCGCCGTCGCCGTCGCCGTGGCGAGGTCAATGGCAAAGCTTTCAATGCCGTCGCAGTCAGCTCCCGCGCAAA
>JABVZY010000002.1:1423639-1434981 GCA_020883555.1 Drosophila nannoptera
TTCCCGTTGCAGAACGAGCCACCGATTATCCAGATAACTCCGTCACCTCGCACCTCTTCTCGAGCGGCCGTCGGCCAGATACGGCATTCCAGCGTTACCGCAACTCGCGTCTGGGCGGCGAGTTCCACTCCGAGATCACCGGCCGATCGCTCAGCGAGTGCCTCGACGAGTGCCTCCGCCAGACGAGCTTCCAGTGCAGGTGCGTTCTTGTTGTTGCTGTTCCTCTCCCCCCGATCGTTCTTACCAATCGTGCCGCCTTTCCCACTCGCCGAACAATCGCACAAATTGCAGGTCTGCCGTCTACAGCGATCGCTTTCGCACTTGTCGCCTCAGTCGGTACAATCAAAAGGACGGCATGCGCATTATATACGACGCGGATTATGATTACTACGAGAATCTGATGTGTGAGTGCTGCAGCGGCGGGGTCCAGGGCTTGTCTGACCATTGCCCCTCCCCCTCTCTCTCTGTCTTGCAGTGAATGTCGTGGGCGGCGGCAGCGGCAGCGGCGCCGACGGCGACGCGGGCCATGGCGGCAACGATGGCAAGCGGCCCGGCGATCAGTCGGGCAGCAACTGGAGACAGCCTAACAAGCACGACGATCGCTACGGTCCGGGGTCAGCCGGCGCTGGAGGCGGCAGCGGCGGCGGCGGCGGCGGCCCATCCCATGGCGGGGTGCCGGGCGGCCACCGGCTGCCGCCAGGCGATGGCATCGATTATGGCAGGCCTTACGATCGTTATCCAGACTATGCGGCCCACGATTACGGTAGCTAATGATGCCATTTCCTAATTGCGTAGAGTTCCTCATTTGTCTCCCATTTGGCAGATCGTTATCCCTATGGCGATCGGGACCGCGATCGCGATCGCGATCGTTATCCGCCCGATCGTTATGGCGGCTCCCGTTATCCGCTTGTCGATGGGCCCGGCCTGGGCTATCCAGCGCGGCCCTACGATCGTTATCCGGACGATTACGGTAAGCAGAGAGTCTCCATAGCCCATTTATCCACAATTAACCGCACGCCTGGCGTTATCACTGATCCGTACTGATCCAACTAATTCACTAACCCCAACGCATGACGTCGGCTCTCTAGAGCGCGATCGGGATCGGGATCGCGATCGCTATCCGGAGCGTTATCCGCCCGATCGGTACGGAGACAGGCGTTATCCGGACAGGGAGCGGGATCGCGATCGCGATCGCGATCGTGACCTGCTGCCCTACCGGCCACTCCCCTATCCGGCCATCAATGACAACTCGCTGCCCAGCGACCTGCCGCACACACGCCCCTTTCCCAGCGACGACGACCTGCCTTACCGGCCCTACGGCTACGGCGGAGGCGGGCGGTACGGGGATAGTCGCTACGACAGCCGTTATCCGGCCCGTTATCCGCCCAGTCGGGATCCCGTGGGCGGCTATACGGGACGCGATGCACCCGACAGCATCTTCCCAGATAGACGCTATCGCCCCTCCTCCATGCCCGCCTCCCGCTATCCCTACGGACCCGACTCGCGCGCCCCGCCCAACCGCTACGACGATATAGTGCACAGCGCCAGACGGCCCGAGCCCGACTCGGCCAAGCGCTATCCGCCCGCGCCGCTGGTGCCCACGGGCAGCGCCAGCAAGTACGCCTCGACGCCGAACCGCTTCCCGGTGGGTAGCGATCGCTATCCCATCGACATCTACAAGTACGGCAATCGCCTGGGGCCAAGCGACCTGGGCAGACGTCCCGGTAAGTACCCAGAGACTAATCGACTACTCCTCTAATCCGACTACCCACCAATCAGATTTCTAACTCGATAATCGATAATCGATTTCGATCGAAGATGTTTTGCTCTGCGAAGAGTCTTATTTATAGGGGCAGGTTGGGGGGCCTCTCGGTCTGGGCGAACCTTCGGGTTATGCACCACAAGTCGAGCCCTCGAATGCGCATTGCATACTTTCGGCAACTGCATTCCCGATGCGCAGACTATTTTGGGGCTCTCGCCTATATACTATATGCTTTGCTTCTCGCTCAGGTCTGGATCGGCCGCCGCCGCCGCCGTACTACGACTACGACTACGAGGAGCGCTACCCCGACCGCTTTGCGCCCGGGCCCTACGATCGCGAGTATGACGGGCCGCCGGGTCGACGACCGCCTGTGGGCGTGCCCTATGGGCGTTACGACACGCCCTTCAATCGACCCTACGGCCCGGCCGGCACACTCGACGATCGCCCAGTGCCGTTGCCCGGTCTCGGCGTCGCCCATCCTCACCCGCCCACCCCGTACGGCGGGGCAAGCCATGTGGGCGTGCCAGTGGGCTCTGGTCCACCACGTCCGCCCATCACGCGCTGCGAGGAGAGCGACAACTTCAAGCAGATCGCGGCGCGCCACAAGATGCGGCGCCACTTCGTGCGCCGCGCCCTGATCGTGCCCAGCCTGATCCAGTGCGAGCGGGAGTGCATCGAGAGCCGGGACTTTGTCTGCCGCAGCTTCAACTACAGGTACGTCCAGCACACAGTTGAGCTCCCGCTGGCAATCGCAATTGCATATTCAATTTCGCAGAGACACCGCCTCCAGCTACGACGACCGGGATCGGGATCGGGATCGGGAGCGGGAGCGTGAGTCGCCCAACTGCGAGCTGAGCGACCGCGACTCGCGAGAGCTGGACATCCACGACCCGGGCTCGTTCGACGCCTCCAACTACGACTTCTACGAGCGCAGCATCGGCCGCAGCGACGGCGAGTGCATGGACGGTAAGTGCATCCCCCCCACCCCCCTCCCCCCAAACCGACTGAGACTAATTGCCCGATGGCAGTGACGCAGACGTGCAACGAGGAGGGCATGGAGTTCACCATACGCACGCCGGAGGGCTTCCTGGGACGGATCTACACGTACGGCTTCTACGATCGCTGCTTCTTCCGCGGCAACGGCGGCACGGTGAACGTCCTGAGGATCAGCGGGCCCCAGGGCTATCCCGACTGCGGCACGCAGCGCGTAAGCGAATGGCCCATTAATCATGCCGAATCTCAATCTCAATCGCGACCCCAATCTCGTCTTATCTTGCAGTACGGCGACACTCTGACCAATATCGTGGTCGTGCAGTTCTCGGACAATGTCCAAACAAGCCGCGATAAGCGCTACAATCTCACCTGCATCTTCCGCGGCCCCGGCGAGGCGGTGGTCAGCTCTGGCTATATCGGCGCCGGGTAATCACACGTGCCGATCGTTATCGCTCTGGCCGGTTGATGAATAATGCTCCCCATCTTCTCCCCCCTTCCCTCCCTCCAGCTCGGGCAGTCCCATACCCATTGAATATCTGCCGGCCGAGAACACGCTCAGCTCGAAGGTTCGCCTGAGCATTCTGTACCAAGGCCGACCCACGACGACCATTGCCGTCGGCGATCCGTTGACGTTCCGGCTGGAGGCTCAGGATGGCTACAACCACGTGACCGACATCTTTGCCACCAACGTGGTGGCCCGCGACCCCTACTCCGGCCGCAGCATTCAGCTCATAGATCGCTTCGGGTAGCTAATCCTAAGATATCATAACTTGGCCTCCCACTGAGAGCTCTGCCTTTCAGCTGCCCGGTGGATCCGTATGTGTTCCCCGAGCTGGACAAGCTGCGCGACGGCGACACGCTCGAGGCACGCTTCAACGCCTTCAAGATACCCGAGTCCAACTTCCTGGTCTTCGAGGCAACCGTCCGCACCTGCCGCGACGGCTGCCAGCCCGCCTACTGCCCAGGTCCGGCCGGGCGGCAGGAGCCCTCGTTCGGCCGCCGGCGACGCAGCCTCAACCTGACCGAGCTACCCGAACCGCAGGCACTGGAACGCATCGAAGGGCCTGGAGAGCAGCTGGAGGGAGAGGCCCAGGAGCAGGACCAGCTCGAGGAGATTACCGTGGTCAACAGCACCACAGTGGGCGGGCCGCAGCTCAACGAGACGCAACCCAAGGAGCCGGAGGAGCCGGAGCAAGTGCGCGAGATGATCGAGGTGGGTCTAGCCAAAGGTCAAAGTCCGATTCCGTCTAAGCTATTGGGTCTTATGCTCTGGCAGGTGTTCGAGACGCGCGAGGAAATCGAGAAGGAATCGTATCCACGCAAGCTGGTGGCGCCCGTGGAAACAGTGTGCATGACGCCCTCGGAGTACCATGGCCTGATCACGGCCATAATCCTGCTGATGATACTCCTCTTTAGCATCACGCTTGTGGCAGGACTGGGCTACAGGTGAGTTGGGCCTGGAGGAGCTGGAGGAGCGTAATCATTTGCTGACTGCTCGACAGGCGCTACTGGAAGTCCATGTCGAAGAACCGCCTGGTGGACCGGCACTCGCCCATCCACTCGCTGGGCCACTCGCACTCCTCGATCCGCACCCACGAGCGCTTCACCGAGATCGGGCACATGCCAGGCGCGGCTGGAGGAGCAGCCTCGGCGGTGGCGGCGTCGGCTGGCAGCCATCGGAGCGCATCTAACCGGAGCAGCTCGAACGCTTTTCGCACCAACATGTCCATGTTTGGCGGCTCATTACACAAGACTTTTGCCACGGGGTATGTAGATCTCCGATCCGACCAGCCCCAACCCAACCGGTCCACTCATCCCAAGCTGACGCGTCTTTGCAGCAATCTGGCTCGCATGTGCCAGCTGCCGGTCATAAATCCCATGCGCACGGCCGCCAACACCAGCCACCAGTTCGAGGACCCCAGCGAGCCCATCTACACCGATCCCTCGCTCTTCGAGCGTTCCAGGTAAGACGCGGCTCAGGAGGAAGCCAAGGCCAAGTTCTGTCTGCCATAAGTCATTCCCTGCCGGCCGCTGACGCCCCAGTTGGGCGGCGTCTCCACAGGGATGAAGCCTCAAATCAATCCTTAAATCAGTTCAATCGAGGGATTGATGAGAGGATTGAGAGATTGAGTGGGATTGAGAGATTGAGTGGAATTTATCCGCATACCCCTCGATCAGCCAGAACCACAGCAAAATCAAGCCCACCGAGAGACTAGAGAGAATAGGTACTTCCCTGCCGGCCGCTGACGCTTCAGTCGCCCGGTCTAATCCGCCGGAACGAAGCCTCAAATCAATCCTTAAATCAGTTCAATCGAGGGATTGATGAGAGGATTGAGATATTGAGTGGGATTGAGAGATTGAGTGGGATTTATCCGCATACCCCTCGATCAGCCAGAGCCACAGCAAAATCAAGCTTAAGTATTTCATTTCCCCGCTGAGAGCGATATCAACCTCCTGACAGAGGAGAGACCCTGCCTGGCCACAATCTGGAGATCTCTGGCTGAACTTCTGCTCTCCAGCAGGTCCAATGTCGAGGCCTCTTTAGACCTCCCTCTGCCTCTCCAGCCGACTTTTCTTTTGTCCTCTATCAGCCCCAATGTCAAGCCGCGATCTCTAGCTCCTCGCTCTGCCTCTCCCTCTGAATCTTCTCTTGTCCTCGATCAGCCCCACAGTCAAGCTGCGATCTCCAGCTCCTCCCTCTGCCTCTCCAGCTGACATCTTCTTTTGTCCTCTATCCACCCCACAGTCAAGCTGCGTCTCTCCCTATCTCTCTGGCTCCCCCTGCCGCTGGCTATCCAGCTATCCTCCCCCCATTTGAATCCACTTTGCCTGCTCGAAGATCAGACCTTCCTGGTGAGCCCTCAGCTTCGATCTATTGCATAGAAGAATCAGAATTCCTCCCAATCGCTTGCCATGGGAAGGGGCAGAGCTGCTAATCGCACCGGCTAATCCATTCGTCAGTATGTCTGGCATTCCCCCAGCCAGATTAACACGAAAGCTAATCTCAAGCATTTCTACTCTATCGCTACTTGTATTTTTTTTTTTTTTGCTGCTGCTGCGCATCTACTCGACTCGGCATGTACCCCGCCCGATATGGGCGGGGGGGGCTTATCGGTGCAGTTTTTGTACCTCACGCGCATCTAACACGAAAAGCGCATGTCTTCCACACACAATTAGATTATCTCTAACTCATGCACGCCCCCATTCTGTCCCCCACCCCCCTCTCACTCTCTCTCTCTCTCCACAGATCGCTGCGAAGTCTGACCATGGTGGCCGAGTCGGAAGACAATCAAGAGGTCTAAAGAAGAGAAGAACAATTTGCGCACAAGAAAATCAATTTGCTCGTCTTTCTTGTGATTAGCTGTAAATACCAAGCGGCGGTACCAACTGAACAAATCGAGAGAGATATACACCCCGAGAGAGAATATGTATATCCGACCAGAGAGAGAGAGAGACAGCACGTGATGTCGTTTACCTCGGGCATGCGAAATATGTTTGAGGCTCAATCTATCTATATGATAACCGTTAGACCTAAGCCGATGTAATGATCTATTAATACGGATAACAACAACAAGGAGAAGAAGAAGAAGATGAACCCAAAGCAAAAGCAACAATCAAAGACAACAATTATTTCTACTTAACTTAGCTATATAAATATATCTATATATATACATTAAAAGCAATAAAACTTAAACATATTCATACACAAATCGAGGATTCTTTGACTGACAGCAGGAGCTTGAAGGAGCCGTAGGATCACCTAGCTGGAGATGATAGCCAGCTGCGTTGAACTGATCTCCATAAGAAGGTATCAGGAGCTGTCAGCTTCAAGGCTTAAGGCGAGTCCGATGGGGGATTCCCTCAAGGAAGCCACAGCTATAAGGCCTAACCAAAGGGTATTCATATACCACTTATACATACATATTCCATCTGCTCTAATCCCCCTCAGAAGACGGCTCTGGCTGAGCATCATCAAGATCATTTTGAGTCTCTGATGAACTAGCCTTAGCTAGGGCCTAAGCCTTCAGGTCATAATTGGCTTAAGACAAATTGGCCTTGGGGAGAAGGGCCTGAACCTGTATATAGAGGCAGCCTGGAGTGGATTATCTGGAGTGGATTATGTGGATTATGTTTCGATTATAAATCATAGTTTAAGAGAAGGTATCAGTTGAAGACCTATCTCAAATAATTCTGCTACAGGTGATAGATATATATAGATTAACTAAATTACGACTTAAGAGAGGAGATCATTTCAATCATTAGAGATCAGTGGAGCTACTTTGTGCCTCAGTGGGATAGATGCTCTGGCCCTGAGATCATTTTGGAGCCCTTTGCTGTCTCCACTTCAAGGAACTGCTATACCCTATTCCCATGTGGAATAGCATCGAGGCTAGATAAATATATGATAAGATTATGCATATATAAAAAATAAATTTTAGAAAAAATGGGGGCACATCTTGGAGCCACTCTTCCATCATATTTGAAGTAATAAATATTGGAAATGTTTTCAAGTTTCTTCTGAGTGAGCAGCAGCTCAAGTAAAGCCCCTCGAGGGCCAAAGAAGATGAAGACGGGTTCAACAGGGGACAGCTCTCGGCCCAGTTCAAGCTAAGGTCTGATAGAAGCTGTCACAGCGCAGCTAACACCTGGAAGTTGCGCTTTGGGCTACAATGTGTTCCCCATGTATTCCACATGCTCGAGCGGAGATTGCCAGCTGGGCAGGCCGAGCCAGACGTGACCTTGGCTGGGTTTCGCTCGACTCAGGCTTTATGTAAGAACCCTTTTTTTCTACCCATTGCGATAGACATTTGAATGTGCTGCTGTGTGGGAGAGAATGTGTGTGTGTGTATGGGTGTGTGTGTGTGTGTGTGGGTGTGCAGTGGGGCCAATCGGCACGGGGTCTCTTAACGTCTAGCCGAAAATTCGTGCCTCTTGGGCCAAGAACTGTGAACGTGTTAAAAGACGCGCCAGCTCGAAAGTATTTCTATGCGTAATTCTCGCCTACGTGTAAATATTATTCCAAGCCCTACACCCCCCCCCCCTTCCTCCGGACGGGCGGAGACCGTCAATGACAAGAGCTGCCCACATGAATGGTACCAGCTCCTACGCCCACACTCCCGATCGATGGCCAAGAGATAGCAGCCGCCCGGCGTCTGCCGTCTGGCATGCGACAATAATCTGGATCCGCCGGGCTCTTATCGGGCCTGGCATGGAAGCATTTCGCTTAATCGCAATTGAACTACTCTTGTTCCGGCATTGCCGAGCACAAGCCCATCGATCACGTTCACAAATTGAAGCCAAAGCCAGCTCGAGGGCCGGGCGGTAGTAGACCGAGACATACCCTGTTGAGAGAGAGGGAGGCCGGGCTTGGGTGGAGGCCAAGGGTGGGCAGGCTGAAGAGGGAATAGCAGAGGAGATGCCTGGAGAGATGGGCCTGTCAAGAGAAGGCTGAACGGGCGGAGGAAGATTGGCAGAGAGGGAGACAGAGAGTGAGAGAGAGCAGAATGAGGGGAGCCGGGCGATGGAATGGCTCCAGCAAAGCCCGAAGAGCGTGGCAGAGTGAGCCTTGGCAGGACCCCAGGCAGAAGGCCAGAGCTGTGCCCGCCGCGAATCGACCCGCCGGCCTGGCCACGACGGGGTACAGTTACGCATGCCAGCGTGCGGGCCGGAGTGCAGCGAGCGACGAGCAACGGAAGCCGAGCGCGCTGCAGCCAACCGGCTCGTGCCGTCTCGCTCTCGCGCATGCCGCGGCGCTCGGGTCAGGTATGTTCTGGAGCAGCAGCTTCTCTTCCGGTGCGCGGCGCACGTGGCGCGCTTTATGAATCGCCGCAGACGAAGTGAGAAATCTCTTCTTCTTCTTCTTGCCCATTTTTTGCATTCTTCTCATATTTTTTTTTTTGTTCGCTTTTCGTTTTTTTTTTTTTTTTTGTTCTGAGCAGCGAGCGAGCGCGTCTGGTGCGCTGGGCACAAAGCACGCATCAGCACATTCGGCTCTTGAATTGTGCAACATTCTTGGAGCCGCGCGAAAGTGCATTTAAGCGGCGCAGCAGCGAGCTGAAGCCACAAGTAGCAAGCGAAGCGCCGACGCGCCCACAGCTAAGGATATCCGCAGAGTTTGAGCTAATGTCCACTGAGAGCAAGCGGAAGTGAAGCAGCAACTATATAATATATATCTATATATATATAGAAGTATATAGAGTGAGAAATTGTGACGCGCGCGCGGATCAGCATGACGCACTGCATCTGGCTGCTGCTGGCGGCCCTCGTGGCGGCCATCGACGGGCGCTCGCTGCGCCTGCCGCACGGCCTGCCCGGGGCCCCCCCACCCCCACTGCTGCCCAGGCCGTACTACCCGCAGCCGTACGGCTACGACTATGACTACGGCTACGGCTACGGCTACGGCTACCAGCCGCGGCCCATCCTCTACAGTCCGCCGGGCAGCTACTACGACAGCATGTACGGCATTCGGAGGCCTTTGCCAGGCGGCGGCACGCCCGTCGCCGTGGACTACGTACGTACAGCCAACACCCCCCCCCGTCAAGTGCCCAGCTAACGCTCCCCCCCCCCCCCCTCTCCCTCTCTAGAACAATCGCTGCTCGCGGAACTACGTGGGCATCAAGCCGCACCCGGACCAGCAGCAATACTATTACGTGTGCCGGCCGAACTGCGTGATCTTCAGCAAATGCCCGAACCTGGAGGTAAGCCACTCAGTCGAATCCCCTCCAGCTGCGGCCACTACACGCCTCCCCTCCCCTCCAACACTTTTGATAGAAATTCAACTCGAGCAGCGGACGCTGTGTGGAGCGCGTGCAGCCGAGCTATCCGCCCATCTGCCACAAGGAGGGACGCTTCCCCTACCAGTACGACTGCAAGATCTACTACAAGTGCGACCGGAATCTGGTGCCGCAGCTGTACAGCTGCCCGACGGGCACGATCTTCTCGCAGCTGGCGGGCAAGTGCATCGCGGGCGACGAGTGCCCCTCGACGGAGATCTCCGACAGCGGCAGCTACATCCCCGAGAACTGTGAGCTCAAGTTCCCCGAGTGCACGGCCGAGGGCACGTTCAGGTCGCCCAAGGACTGCGCCCTCTACTACACCTGCAAGCTGCAGGACAGCGGCAACTACCTGCAGACCCGCTTCAAGTGAGTGACGCCCTAGGCGAGGCCTCGGCTCAACCAATAACCTCCTCCCGCTCCTCCCCACAGGTGTCCCGGCAACAACAGCTACGACCCGAAGCGCAAGCTCTGCCGGCCGCGCCACGAGGTCGACTGCCAGAGCTATCGGCCCATTGCAGAGCTGGCCTACGCGCCGCTCGCCCCGCCCTATTTGCCGTACGTGCCCGAGCCGGACGTCGACTCGAGTCCGAGGCCCCTGGAAGTCAGCCCCCCGACCCAGGAAATCAAGGAAGCCAAGGTGAAAGGGCCCGAGCAGTCTCTGAAGATCGTCATACTGCCGCCGAAGACCACTTCCAAGCCGACGACATCCACGACCCCCACGACCCAGACGACCCCGACGACCCCGACGACCACGACGACCACGGTTGCCGCGCCCACAGCGCCCACGTACAAGTACCCGGATTATCCGGGCTATCCTTCGTATCCCTCGTACCACTCGTACCCCTCGTACCCGTCGTATCCGTCTTACCCCACGTATCCGGCGTACCACTCCTACCCCAGCTACAACTACGGCCCGCCACACATCGAGTCGGAGGCCCTGCTCGAGGAGAAGCCCGACGCGGAGGCAGCCGTCCAGATCGTGATCTTGCCAACAACGGCCAAGCCAACAACCGAGGGCGACGAGAGCACTCCGAAGTATCCCTACCCGAAGTACGCCTATTCCGCCCCCAAGTCAGCGAGCACTACCCGAGCCCCTCCGGCCAGTTCCGCCCCTACTCCGGGCCTCGTCCGGCCTCAAGTGCAAATGATGAGCCTTATGGCTGTGCCAGATGTTCCGAGCCCAACTCCGGCTCCAACTCAAGCTCCTTCCGCCTCTTCCACGCCAAGCCCTCAGATCAGAATGATGATGCAAAGCTTGATGGTGGAGCCAGAAGAAGAAGCTCCGGCTCCAGCTCCGCCCATTCCTGAGAGCAGAATGGTGATGCGCAGCTTCGTGGCTGAGCCGGAAGCTCCAAGCACGCCCAGTCCCACAATCGACATGGACGTGCAAAGCTTCGTGGGCGAAGAAGACCCGGCGATTGACGGCCTGAATATTCCGTTCGAAACCAATATTGTCATCCTGCCACCCAGAACTACGACTACTATATCAACAGCTGAGCCGACAAGTACGACAGTGGAGCTCACCACCACGACCACGCCCAGGCCAAGCACGGCTCGTCCCACAACAACCGCCACCCAGCCGACAACAACAACCACCACACAGAGGCCAACAACGAGCACGACGACCACGACAACGACGCCTAGGCCAACGACAACTCCTACGCCTACAACAACCACGGCTCGGCCAACAACAACCACAACAACAACTCCCGTACCAACCACAACCAGCCCGATAACAACGCCACAATCAACGAGCACCACTTCGAGGAAGACAACGCGGGAGGCAACAACAACCACCAAGCTAACGACTT
>JABVZY010000002.1:1440617-1455648 GCA_020883555.1 Drosophila nannoptera
AAAGTCCCTGAATATCTCCGCTTCTATTTTCACCTGACCATTTACATTCTCCAGCGCTGACGCCGCAGCTGTGCTTAGGGCATTCATTGTGTGTTGCTGATCTCCCGGCTGTTGATGCTGGTGGTAATGATGATTCTGTGTGGCGCCACCGAAATGTGACATATTCTTGTGAGAGCTATTCGACTTGGAATCCACGTTAAACTCGCCATAATTGGAGCTGTTGGCCGAGTGAGGTGAGGTCAGAAAGTTGGGCACATTGCGGTACGATTTACGTGGCTGAATGTGCTGGTCCAGAAATTTCATTTTTTCTAAATACGGACGCGACAAATGCTCGTAGACAGGTGGATCACCCTGTTTACGTTGTGACACATATCGCTCACGCAAATATTTCCAGCGCTTTTTACAGGTTTCCACTGTCAATTAAATCATTTTGTTTATTAAGTTTACCCAGTTAATTAACGCAAATTGGGCCGAGGCTCACCGTCCGTACGCAGCTTGAGCGCAATGAGCTGCCAGGCCTCATCCTTGGTTTCGTACTTCCCGCCACTGGCACTGCCGTTTAGATAATATTTCTGCCTATTGTAGATGACACCGTGTTGAGCTACTTCATCAATAAGTTGCTCATCCATCATGATGTAGATAAATTACGCGAAAAATCACGATATTTTTTTTGTTTTCCTGAGCCCCACTCTTTTCGGCAATTAGGGATGAGCAACAGAGTTGAGGTTCTACTGTTCTATCGCCACTCATGCCAATCGATATGTCGCGATACCAACGATATTTTGGCACTCATTTTCGGTATTTTTGTACACATTTTAAATTTAGCTCATAACGACGGCCACATTTACCAGTCAGCTTAAATTCTTCTTACTTTCAACAACAACCCACTTGTGATAAATACGCAACAAATAAATATTTTCAAAATTGAAATCCTATGTAAATTCAAGAAGTGCGAAGAAACGGCTCAAAACAACTAGAAAAGACTGAACTGCAAAGGTAACGGAAAGAACTGCGTACAATTTACTCTTTCTGTCACAGACGAATAGAAAGCCGAATATATTTAATTTATATAAAACAGTTATAGTGCAAATATGTTCAAGTTAGCGCAGAAGTTGTTGCCGCAGCAGAGGCTGTTACAACGCGCAATTATTAATCGAAGCATTTCAACTAGCGACGAAGTTAAATCCGTAGAAACAATAGGTGGATTGGCAACAGACTTGGTCAACGAGCAGAAATTAAAGAAGACAAGAAGGTAAAAGTTGTTTACATTTTGAATTTGTGTTCTAATATATTGTATTGTGTCGGTGCTGGGCAAAACGGGGGATGGAATCAGTGTGTTCGGTCACGTAGGCCATGAACAGCTGTTGCTGCAGGCCAGCAGGCATTCCAAACAGACTTTCTCGCTAATTCAAAATGGTGTTATTCCTGTTGCAGAACTTTGTCTACTCTCCAAAATCATTCGGTTCCTATTGCAGCGCGTGTCACAGTCTCCAAAGATGAAAGCCGTGATTTTATGGCTGTATTTCCAGGTAAACTACGCATTTGTTTCAATTAGCATGACAATACTAAATATATTTACATTTGAAACCTGATATTCTTAGATGTGGTGCGTGACCTCACCAACTACACAAAGGCATTCAATTGCAGTGATGCTGCGAAATGGTTCGCCAAAGTATTGCAATACAATGTGCCGCGTGGCAAGAAGAATCGTGGCATATTGACAGTGCTCACCTATAAAAATCTGGTGCCCGCTGAGCAACTAAAAACCGAGAACATTAAGCTGGCCCAGTACTTAGGATGGTGTGTCGAAATGGTAAGCAATAAAATCTGAACTCAGCGAACACCTTAATAACTAAGTCAATTGCAGCTTCAAAGCTTCTTCATCATGTCGGATGACGTAATGGACAATAGCCTTACTCGACGAGGTCAAAAGTGTTGGCATCGCGTCGAGGATGTTGGTCTGATAGCTATCAATGACTCCCTTATGATAGAAAACGCAATGTACGCCATACTTAAGCAGCACTTCAGCCACTTGGATTGCTATGTAACCCTATTGGAGCTCTTCCATGAAGTGACATACATCACAACCTGCGGACAATCGCTCGACTTGCTAAACTCAAACAAAAGCGTGTCGGAGTTCACAATGGAAAACTACAAAGCGATTGTAGACAACAAAACATCTCATTATTCCTTCTACCTGCCCTTTGCACTGGCGATGCATTTAGCCGGGTAGGTATCCCACAATATTAATCCACTTTACATCCATCAATATATATTTCTTGCTTACAGCTATAAGGACGCGGAAGCATTTAGACAGTCGAAGACTATTCTACTCGAAATGGGTCACTTTTTCCAAGTGCAAGACGACTTCCTTGACTGTTTTGGCAATCCAGAGGTTACTGGCAAAATCGGCACAGATATACAGGATAACAAATGCTCCTGGCTCGCTGTTGTAGCTATGCAGCGTGCTAATGCAGCGCAAAAACAAATCATGATAGACTGTTACGGCAAAAACGGTATGTTTCGGCACATTAACTAATGCAAAAAAGAGTAAAACTCAAAGCTTGTATCTTTTGTAGATCCCATCAAAGTGGATCGCGTCAAGGAACTGTATAAGGAACTCAGCTTGCCCTCGACTTATGCAATTTTCGAGGAGGAATCGTACAATATGATAAAAACACACATACAGCAAACATCGCGCGGTGTACCGCATCAGACTTTCTTGCAGATCCTCAACAAGATCTACCAACGAGACTCTTAAGCGTATACTAAGTATAAAGTATATGCTGGTGACAAATCCTATTTTAGCATAGTATATAATTGGGGATGCAATTGGTATATCAAATAAGGAAATGGGAGAAGTTTTAGCGGTGCAACTCACTATTGTGCAATATTTAATCAATCATCATCTGTAAAGTCGAAGGGAGCAAAACGCTTGCGGAACTCCGCAACGTTTACTTTTTCCTCCTCACTGTCAAGAAGACAATCCTTCCAATTCACTTTCTCATCACAATTTAGCAGGTTCTCGGAACAGAACACATCTCTATAATCATAATGAAACCTTAATACGTTAATTTTGTAAAAATAATATTGACCTATGTAACGCACCTCGCGAAGTGAATAGGAAAATGTTTCATTTGTCGCGTTATCATTGTGCTGCCATCGGGTAGCTCGGCCAGAAAGTAAGGGCCCATTTCGGGAAGCATTTTGGGAGAGGTCAGTGCCGGCAATATTTCGAATTCTAGATTAAACTCTTCAGCCTTGTCCTTGAAATTATAATAATAAGTTAGTTATATGAAACGGAACATGAATAAAGTCTGTGTGCAGCTCACTTCAAAACTGTGCTTAATTTTCCAAGAATATCCTTCCTCAAAGGCAAGGACATCGATAACCAGATGGGAAGTCTTGTAATGACGCTCCGTAAAGCATACGACTTGACCCTGGCTTTTGAAGAGCTCTCGCAAAGCCGTCTTAAATTTATCCAACTCCTCCCAATCCTCAGTGGATAGCTGTGCGGCGCAGGGTACATGCTTAGTGGACAATATTAGGACATGCTGACTATTAATGGGACCTTTGGCTAATGCTAGATAGAATCGTTCGCCAACTGTGATTATCAGATGCTTTTCCACCTTTGGCGAGGACAAGCAGAACCAGCAGCTATCTAAAATTTGGTGATATGAATATCCATCCATAAAACGTTAGTATTTTCCATGGCTTACCCTGATCAATCTGCATTATTCTGGGACGTTTATCCCGATTGTTTCCATGTCCCCCCTGTCTCTTTAGATTTCCACCGGAGTCCATATCGTAAAAATATTGTCGATTCTCCGACTATAAAAGAAGTAAAGACAACTGAAGAGAAAGCTATGCTAAACATAATATCTTACCGTTTCATTTTTGTTTACTACTCCACCCAAATCGAGTCCTATAAATGGGCAGGGTATCTCGTTGGTCGTTTTCTGCAGTAGATCCATTAAACGTGACTTGTCCACTGGCTTCAGGCTGAGAGCATAAATGTATTTGGCCTTTGCAGCATTGCCAACATCTGCCAGCGATATGAAACGTGTGCACAGCTCAAACTCTGTGGTCTCATCTTTGGGTATTCGGAATGGTGGGCACTCGTAATGCGTGCCGCTGATGGCGCAGAAATGATAGCGGGGCTTGACTTCGCGGCACAGAAACGAAATCAACTTGGACGCGTAGGACTGCAGTGAGAATCAAAGAAATCTAATAAGAAAACATTTCTTTATATCATTAACTTACATTTTGTTGCTCCTGAATACCGTACGGCCATTGGGATGTGAGCAGAACATCTACGCCTCTGTAGCCTGTACCGCAGTTCTTAGAGACTAAGCAGGAATTGCGTACAGCTTGTACATCTGCTTTGGTGAACTCATGCTCGCCACCCGCATTATCGGTGGCTTCCACGCCACTTAAGTAGGCTATTTTAACACCACTACTCAAAGTATAGACACCGCGCTTTCCAAGATAAGTGAGATTAGTACAGATTTCACCCTGCACCAAGTCGTTGTAGCACTTGGTGTCCGACGCCTTATTAGGTCCAAGTATGTATGTTGGCACGGTAACTATATAAAACTCTTTATAATTACATTTCAGCTTCAAAATCATTCAACTTACTATGTTTGAATCCATTTTTGTATGCAATCAACTCATCGTTTTGTTTTTCCGCGCCAAAAAAGTCGCCGACGCAGCATAAAATCTCAAAGGGTCCGGCTTTCTTGTTGACCTGCTCAACTCTGTTAAACAGTTGTTTGAAGTTCCCACGTACATCTCCGGCAACTAAACTATATTAAATTACGGAATTAATGATATATAAGCCTTTCCTTCAATATTTACTCACATTTTTACGTTTGCATCCATCTGTTCAATGCACTTATTGGCCCGATAATTATATTATCGATAAACCAATGGTAGGCAACAGCTGATTGATTTCTGTTAACAGCGCTTCAATTTCAATTGTTCGCAACAGGATGTGAACTATTCTCTGACCCCAATGACCGTTGAACATTCAAATTTTTTGTCGTCATTTTGAACATTAATTTATGTTAATCACAAACTTGTGTTGGGTTTTCACTTATCACCTTGAAACTTGAAAATGAATATCCAATTGTATTTCCTCTGATGAGTGTCCCGAAATTACTGTTTAATTGACCAATGATCAAAATATTATTGAAAAAACATTAATTTTAACCATTTTCCCGATGTCAACGATCTCAAATATGACATTAGATCTGACATTGGCCCAAAATAGCATCCACTTGCAACAATGAACCCCAGCAAAGTTATTTGTTCTGCGTGGCTGGCGCTTCTAAGTAGTTACGAGTTCGGCATATAAAAACGATGTTTGGCAAACAATTTTATCAGTTTACTTGAACCAACAGAGAAGTAAAAACATGCGAAACCTAAATAATATTCTAGCTTGCATTGTGCTAGCCTTGTCCACAACACCGTTTACACTTGCCCAAAAAATCGACTGCCAAAGACCACCACAACTTGTGGTAAGTGAAGCAAAGGAGCTTATGGATCACTATTAAAAATGGAACTTTAGGATCCTGCACTTTGTTGTCGTGATGGGGGCCGCGATTTGATTGCGGAGAAATGCGCAGAACGATTGCTGGGTTCAACAAATGGACAGCAACCCCAGGGTCCTCCTTCAATAGATGGGGCGACAGTAAGTTATGACAACTAGAGATTCTAAAAAAATATTAATCCTCCAAAAAACTTAACATAATTAGTGTCTAGCTGAATGCATCCTAACAACAGCACAATACAAACAGGAGCCAAAGACGCTCAACTTAGAACTGATACGTAAGGATTTGTCAAACAAGTTCTCCAATGATACGGCCTACGTGGAGGCAATGGTGTCCGCATTTACCAAGTGCGAACCACAAGCACAACGCAAATTGGCAGTAATTCAGCAGTTCAGTCCAAAACAACCGAAATGCAGCCCGTTTTCAGCAATTTTACTGGGCTGCACTTACATGGAGTACTTTAAGAATTGTCCTGCCCACCGCTGGACACAAAGCGCGGAGTGTGCACTGGCCAAGACTTATGTAACACAGTGCGGTTTGGGTGCCTAGCTACTTGGCCAAGCTGTACTACTACTATTTACAAGTTCAAATTTCGTTTACCGGTTTAAGTGTGTACATAATAAAATTTCTACTTTTTACAAAACGATAATTATTCATCGATTGCAGGAGAGCAGCCCTGTTTAGCTCTGAAAAGGAAAACAGCCCTGTCTTTCAATTGGCTTACTGCGTATGCGTAGTTGTAAAAGTTCGCGGTTGCAAGGTTTGAAAACATTTTTCTTAGATTGATTTAAACATGGATTTTGATGAGCGAATTGAAGAATTTCGTGCATGGGCCACCAACCTGGGTTGTGAGTCAAGCGCATTACCCAGCGAAGACGCACTCAAATCGTGAGTACGCAAAAAGATGGTTAAGGAATTAACCTTAAGACGAGCCTATTTCAATTGCAGCATATTTAAGTCAGGCCAAAGTCAGCTCTTTGTGCAAATGCAGTCTCGTATTCGACCTCGCCAATATGTGAATGAAGTGCGCGAGAATCTGTTGATCGCGCAGATGATAAAACACAAGGGCAAAGTGGTGCCGGTCTGTGGACGCAGTTTTATGCCGCGCCAGTTGCAAATCTATCTAAAAATGCAGGACTTGCAAAAAGAAAAGGAAAAAGCAGAGCTGCGACTGGCTGAAGCGAAGAAGGAATTCGATAGCCTGGCTGCCTCCATCAAAACAAAGAGTAAGAGTTGCTTAAGAAATTAGAATTTTGCCAGTCGGCCATTTATTTCCTTGCCCCTCCACAGACATTCAAACAATCAGCACAATGCATAAAAAGGAATTGCAGCAATCTAAATGTCATATACTGGAGCTCAAATTGGAATCTCTTACCAAAAAGTACGAGCAGGAGGTGCAAGACAAGGCTCAGATACTGGCCACAATGCCCGTGAAGTTAAATCCCAAGAACGCTAGTGAAAAAATGGCCACCAAGGCCGTGGAGCAGGCGCTCAAGGAGCTGGAGCAGTTCTACAATATCTGCGATAGCGAGGGCAACAACGGTCAGCAGATAAATGAGGCTAAGACACGACTGTGGTCTCAGATGCGTGAAATCTTTGCCAGCACACCCAACGTACAGCTCTTCAATGTCATCATGAAAATTAAGGACGAGCAGCTACAGTATGTAATGGATCTGAACAAGAACCCAAGCAGCCGCAATATGAATGCCACAAGTAAAGTCTCGCTATCCAAGCAGGCGCTGAATAACTTTGATGTGCAGCTGCTGAAAACAAAAGCGGAAGTGCTGGGTCTGGTGTCTAAGTATGCGTCCGCCCAAGACGAAGTGACACAACTGGAGGAACAATTCGCAGCAGCCTATGGCACCTTTATGGACGAGCTGCAGAAGAAGGTGAACAACGTGAATGGCATCAGCAGCGCCGTGGAGGAAGCGGATGGCGACGACAGCAGCGAGGAGATAATCTCCAATTTTATTCTCCAATATAATCTGCGTAACTTCAATCAGGCCCTCAACGACCACATCAGCGAGCAGATCGATCAGCTGCGCTCCGAACTGGACGCCGGCAGTCGGCAGCTGGAAGACCACGAACTGCTGTTGGGCTCGATCAAGCAGATGTATGGCGAAATTAACACCTCCATCAATCGCATACAGCACGATATGCAGCAGCTGTCGCAGATCAAGGAGAAAATACTCTACTCCAAGAATATACTTAAAAACATGCTGGACGGCATGCATGCGGCCACACACCAGCAGAGTGCCAAATCGCAATTGTTTAGCAGCAAATTGAAGGTGGGCAACATGTCGCTCTTGAGCATGGACAGCTTCAACATTGCCAACACTAGCGTCTTCTCCAGCACGAAGGTCGACCTCGATGCCAGCAACCTGGACGCCACGTTTCGTTGCAGCTTCGACAACAACGCCACCCTCACGCCAGGCAACAGCAGCACAACAAACCTTATGCTGCCCCCAGCCTCCGTCTCGACAGTGCCCAGCCACCTGCTGGAGCTCAACACGTTCGCCGAAATACCGCTGATGAAGTTTAGCTGTATGCCGCGCGCCTGGTATGCTATTTGGGTGTATTTGTGTAGACAGTCTGTCTGTCATATTTGATTTCGTTTCCGCAGTGCTTTTTTGCTCTCGGCCAATCCGCTCATCGTGGAGTCACAGGAATTAGCCTCCACCGTCCAATTAGTGCCCGGCCATCTGCTCACGCCCGACGGCGCTCTGCAGGAAGTCCGCAAACGCATTTTGTGGGCGTCGGCAATTGCTGCGCACACATCCGATATGGAATTGAATTTGGAGGCACGGCTCCAGGAAAATCTGCCCCATCTAGTACGCTGGCGCAGTTTAGTCGATCCGCATGCCCTGAAATTGACGGCGCGACAACAGCACGAGGAAATTGTTCAGCTGCTGGATAACCTCGAGTCGTTGGGCAATAAGACTGCGCATCAGGTGCAGCAGGCAAAGCGCATCTATCGCTTCATCCTGGAAAATCCATTGAAGAACTACGTTCCGCCGGACAAATGTTTTCAGAACGCCAACTTTTCGGTCTACGCGACCGAGTTCAATCTCTACTATCGCATGGCCAAGGCGGATGTCGCCAAGCCCTAATCATTGAGAGATCCGAAGGGATCCTGAAAAAGCTATCTCCAGTTTCGTATTTGGCATTTTCCACATTATTTTGTTTATTTTTTTTTTTTTTTTTTCTTTTTTAGATTTATTTTTATTACAAAAAGTCTGCTTCCTTCTTTTTTACAACCACTCGCAAAATTGGCTGCAAAAGTTATATGTTTATCTCGAATTGTCGAACTTAAGGGCTAATGCACAATCTTTTACTTGGCTTTTGTTGTCGTGGTTGTTGTTGTTGTTGTGTTACGTTGTATTGTGTTGTTGTTGTAGGTTTGATCTAATTACAGATAGCAGCAGCACGAAAACACTTTATAATTATTTAATAAAAATAAAATATTTTCATCGAGAAACGGAATGGAATGATGTGATGTATAAATCGAATCGAATATATGTATATACTCTATAGTATTAACTGCTAAAGTTATATTAAAAATATACAGCGAAAAATAGGTAAATAGCGGACGGGTTTTACTTTTGGATACAAGTCGGCGTCGGTTTCAGGATATACTAAATTAGTTCATTCGTGAGCTCTTTTCAAACTTAAACTTAACTTAATTTAAGGTTTGGACGTTTTCTACAGACTGTAGGATAGATGGGAAAAGTAGATGGAAACGGGAATAGGGAGAAAGAGAAAAAAAACTCAAATAGCAAAAAGCTTTCTTCTGACTTATGTTTAGAATTTGCGACAGAGAAACTTCTACGGCTGATGTCGATACTCTATATATAGTTCGTATATATTCGTATGTGTGTGTGTGTGTGTGAGTGTGAGTGAGTGTTTATTCGAGTTAGATTAGATTTATATGGATATGCGTGGAGCGCTGAGCTGCGTCGTTCGATCGGCTTATCTGGAGTAGAGCAGAGCGAGCAGAAGGCCCAGCAGAGCGAAAGACGAGGCCGAGGCGGCGATATGCTCCGCTCCGCCGTAGTACGCCTGGCCACAGGCTGGCGGGCAGACGGGTATGATGGTCTCGAACAGATTGACGCGTGCCTCGGCCTCGCCAAACCGATTGGTGGCCTTGCACACATAATCTCCATACTGGCGCTTCTCAATGGTGATGACGCGCAGCGTCGAGTCGGTGTACTCATCGGCGGTGGCAAAATGGGAGATGATGTAATGCTGATTGTTGACCAACTGGATGTCGTCCTTGGTCCAGACAATTGCCGGCGGCGGATACGCCTCGATATGGCACTCCAGATCCATGTCGTACTGCAACGCCTGGCCCAGACGCGGCCGCGGCACAGTGATCACCGGTGCGAACTCCACCTCCACGTTGATGTTCCGGCGATCTCCCTTGCTGACCCCGTTGTCCGCCACGCAGTAGTAGGTGCCGCGATCCTCCTTCTTCACCGACTTGATGCGCAGTATGTTGCCCACATAAGTGGCGCTATCTGCAACGACCGAGAGAGAGGGAGAGAGAGAGGAGGGTGAGGGTTAGCGAGTGCCATTAATAATGAAGGGTGTTCGAGTGCGTCCAGCTATCGAAAGCGCAGTTAAACGCTGCGCCTTTTGTGTTTGTGCAGCCAAATCTGATTTTAATGAGGCGCCACGGGAGCATCCGCTGCAGCCCAATCCCGCTACGCTTAGATTGACTACGCGGCTGACCTTTTCGAGTGTCTCTCTCCGCCGCGCCAACAATGGCCACGTTAATGACCTCTAACGAGCGGCAAACCATTTAGAGACACGCTCTCAACGTTTTTGCAAACTAACTTTTCGACAGAGGGCGAAAGGGAAGGGGCGAGGGCGAGAGCCTGCCTCCCCCCGCTCTGCAGCCAGTGAAGCGTAAACATGAATGGAAATACGACTGCGAATGCGAATGGATGAATGGATGCTGCACGCATTCAGCTCATAACCGGAAGTTGGAAGCGAGTGCATTGCGCCCTGTCGATTACCTGTGCCCCTCCCTCCACCTACTTACGCCTCTATGAACCATAGAGGGCGCTCATGTGCCCATGTAAGAGTTGAGCGCGTGGAGGGGGCGAGGCAACACAAGCGTGAAATGGAGCACGAGCAGCTCAGGCCTTATCACGCGCTCATCTCCAGCGTGCCGAGCTCTTCAAACATTTGGCCCTAACAATTGGGGCTTCAACAATTGGCAGCAGCAGCAGCAGCTCTCGCCCCACGGCAGGAGCGTTGACCGTACTCCCAACGAGCTGTTGGAATGCTCGGAATTATGCCTGATGGAGCCTAAGCAAAGTGCAGCGGCATGCGGGCGGAGTGGCAGGGAGTGTGTGTGTGAGTGAGTGTGTGTGTGTGTGTGGCTTTAGGCGTCTGCTCATTCGGCTGAAACATTTCAAATTAATTGCGCTAGGGAATCGAAGCAACGCATTTGATTAAAATTGAATTGACAGCTCCGAGAGACAAGCAAAGGCAGAGAGTGTGAGTGTGAGGGGGGGAGGGGGGCTGGCGACAATTACAGTGCAAAGCTAAGCATGAAATACAATTGAAATGCTGCCGCAGTCGCCGTCGGCTGCCGATGCGGGCTGAGGCCGAAATTAAACTGAAATTCATTTTGATATTCGAACGCGGCGAACGGAGCCCGAAAAGGGTTCAGCTGAAGCCGAAGCCGAAGCTGAAGCTTGACTTGTGCTCAATTATTCCGACACACATCACGCCTGGCCCAAAGCGGCGCATAACGAGCCTGAGCCACGTCAGCCCCTGAAGGCTGACAAACTAATGCGATACTCTGGGAATGGAGTGAAACGAGATGGAATCGAAATGCGATATGACTCAATTCACTTACAGGGTGCTGCTGCTGGCTGATAGACTAGCGGTTACCCTGCAGCAGCAAATATGAACAATGATGAACGGTGCAGGCATTTACAGGGTATCTATAGGCCGAGGCGAGCGGGCTTGTCGAACTACAACGAAGTCTCACTCCAGAGCCTTAATGTGGGGAGAATATCTTAACTGCAAGTCCACTTCCAGCATTTACAGGGTGTCTCTAGGTCGAGCATGCGTATCATCACCCCATGAGCTCTCATAAGCCAATCAGAATATCATTTCTCCTCTCTATTACTATATAGTTCCTATTGGGCTGGTCAATTTCTAGCAATTACAGGGTATCCTTCAGGTCTAGCAAGCTTGATAAACCACAAGTGATGATTGATTGAGCTGTCACCCACGCAGCTTGATTTGAATACATATTTAGCACCCTCATTTCTGGCATTTACAGGGTATCTTTGGACTCATCTCTCGCCCACTCCAAGCAAAAACGAGCTTCCTTCTGCCATTTACAGGGTATCTTCTAGGCGAGCATAGAGTTTGACTCGCCCTGTGATTCATATAAGCCTCCCTGTGCTGGTGGAATGCCCCCCTTCCTCGCCCACTCCCAGCACTTACAGGGTATCTTTCAGTCGAACAACTGTCGCCCCCATTGTATGGGCCAGAACGTGTCGCTGGCTGGCCACAAAGTGCAGCAGCGTGACAGAGCGTGTCGCTGGCTCAGGTTGAACGGAGTCAAGCGCAGATGCCAGAACAAATGTGCCCATTTCCACTCTGAATTCCGAATGACGTAAATCCCATAAGGGCCTTGGCTGTCCCGACTCTTCCGACTGCCTGCACGGCGCGTTGACAAATTGTTGCGAGTGAAGTTGAGTGTTAAATTTGAGAGCATGTGCTTTGTGGCATGAAATGAGATGCAGGTCAGGTCGAACAGGCCGCAACTAAACCGAACCGTTAGTCGAACAAGCCCAAGCACAAATAGATATTCCCGAATCGAGGCGTGGCAGCAGCAAAGAAAGAGCCAAAAAAAAAAAGAAGAGACAATCAAGTACAAAAACTTCTTTAATTAGCGATTAAATATGCAAAACGAGTCAGCTTTCTTTTGTTCCGCTGCAGAAAGAGACAGAGAGAGGGAGAGAGGGGGAGAGAGAGGGAGAGGGCGAGCCTAGAGAGTCTTACAATTCGTGTTTGAGGGCATGTTTGTAATTAAAGTCAAGATGTTGACATTTTGGGTTAAATTTATTAACTCAACCCGAGCCAGAAGATGACGAAGATGAAGACGAAGAAGAAGAAGAAGAAGAAGAAGAGGCGGGCAAGTAGGGCGAAGAAGAGGAAGCAGCAGCATCTGAATAGAAGCTGCATTCGGTTAATTAGGGTTAGAATTTCGAGCGGCATCATATATCAAGTCAGGCAACAGGATAAACAATGCTGAACAAACGATCTAGCCACGCCCCTTGCCTCCCCTCTCCCCTGTCTTTCTCCCTCCCCGAGCTAATTGCATTTGCAGTTCATATATCATGCGATGGTTCGGCGCACTCTCCAATTACCCGCGTCAAGCGCATCTGATATGTCTGTACTAAATAGCGTTTAGGCTAAGATCTGTTCTAGCTAGTTAATAGGCGCTATCTCTCTCCCTCTCTCTCTCTCACGTTGGGAATATGATGAATTGAGTGGAAATGGAGCCCGACACCAGGCCGGCTCTGACAGCCCGCAGCATGCTCCATACAAATGGGGCTAATGCCGGGCCGAGCCGGAAATGAAGCTCTATAGAGCGCGAGCGAGAGCGAGAGAGGGAGATGGAGGGGGAGCGGGAGCGAGGGAGAGAGAAAGCTGCTGTAGAGCTGGAGACGGGGTCGGACTCTAAATGTTGCCTTGTAATTTCAGTTCCTAATGAGAGAATTAAAAACACTTTGCTTGCGTGTGAGTGAGTGTGTGTGTGTGTGTGCGAGTGTGTGTGTGCGAGCTGCTGGCAACTAATGAAAGGAAAACACAAACACACGCGATGCACGGGCGTTGGTAATGAAAAATCAGACAGCATTTGTTTAGGCCCGGCTAAGGAACCTGTCTGGGCCAGCCGAGAACAACAACAACAACAACAACAACAGCCGTTCCCTCGGCAAGCAGCCAGAGATAAATTGTCAGTTAAAGCCAGAGCGAAGAAAGGCAAAATTGTGCAAGGTGCCGGGCGAGAAGAGACGCGGCTGCCAGAGCCTTTTGTGGCACAGGTAAACGCGGCGGCAGTTATTACCTGCCAACTGAAGGAGAGAGAAAAAAAAAAAAATATATATATATATATAGGATGCGAAATGTAACAGGCCAGAAGGTCTGCTTCTTCTTCTTCTTCTTCGCAGAAGAAAAACCTGCCGACTCAGAGGAAATGCATTCAGAGCGCGGCCAGCAGGTGCGAGAGGGCAGGGTTCCAACTGCAACGGAAATGAGCCTAGGCGAATACCCTAACCCTAGAGAAGCATAGGCCATGGCAGGGCAGTCAAGGTAGAGAAATTCTGCTTGAGTGAAAGTGAAAGCAACGCAGAAGAAAACTTCTCTGGGAGAAAGCACTCACAGCAGGCCATAACTGCGATGAAGTGGAGTATACCCTGCCGAACGATCAGGCATATTGCCTTAGCCAAGGATCAGTTCCTGCTAGAGTTCCCCAGAGAAGTTCCCAAACTTTCTCAAGAGCAAAAGTCGCTGCAGTAGTAGTAGCTCAAGACCCTATACTACCCCTATGTATATATCATAATGGTAGTATCACATTCTAGCTGCCGCTGCCCATGCACCCCTTCCTATAGGGTATCGCTCGACGATTTCGTGGCAGGCTCTTCGCCCGGCTGACGCATTCCTTTCGGCGCGCCGTCAAAAAACTGTTCAAGCTGTTGAGTTTTCGAGCCACATTTTATAGGGCTACGGACCCTAGACTCTGCCGTCTCTCCCCCCCCTCTCTCAGTTGGCCTACCCCGCCTATTTCATAACGTTTCTGTTTATGGCTAACGTTTAGTTTCCTCCACACTTTTTGTTTCTATTTTTTTTTTTTATCGTGCGCGCTGACTTGGAAAATTTGTGACAAGTCGCTGGGAAATTGAAGGGTTGCACCACACACATATATATATGTGTGGAAAGGCTGATATTTCGGCGAAGGCAAACTACGTTTAGTGGCCGCCATTTTGGGCTGCAACAACCACCGTTAGGTCCGTGGAAATTAAATGGCATGCAAAAATCTATTCGCACCAATCAAAAGCAACACACGGCGGGGGGAATTTTGATCGAAAAAAGTTACCCCCCTCCCCTCACCTGCTCAGCCGGTTGAGGCAGCTGGCTGCGCGGCCTGTGGCCATATTTGTTTTTCCCTTTCAATTTCCTGGCGGCACAAACAAAACCGTTAGCCGGAATGAAGTTGGAAAAGCGCTCAAGAAAAGCACAAGCGATGACGCCAGGGGAGGGGGGGGGGGGGGGGAGTGTTTGATGCTATGCAAGCGTTGCCATGTGAAAATTGTGAATGTTAATGCACCGCGGCGGCAGCGACCACACGTGTGACTCATCATAATCAAGGCGTCAGCAGAGACGTCGACTGCGACTGCGACTGCGACAGAGCTTTTAATGACGTTCCATATTATTTGCGCCCGCCGCAC
>JABVZY010000002.1:1631833-1647209 GCA_020883555.1 Drosophila nannoptera
TCAAAATAAACAATTGTCAACTAAAAGCACGACCTGAGCGGAAGTGGAAGAAGTTGGAGGCAGGTCAAAAGGAAAAGCTGCATATACAGCGAGATTGTCCCAACGGATAAAACGTTAACGCCCAGCCCCCGGGGCTCCACTGCGTACACATTCAACCAGATGGCATTAGGCAATAAAATAGTTGTGGGTGAAGTCGTGTAGCAACCTTCGGATAAGACCGCACACTCCGGATAAAAATATATTACTTCGGATAACAGCCAGTGCTGAATTCCTTATTTCATACAAAGGGAAATAGTCCGGAATTTCAATTTTATCCTTAAATACATACTCTGGTTGCTTTGTATTGGATAAAGATATGCTCCGGATAAGGAATATTTATCTATTTCAACGATTCAATACTCCGGATAAGATGTTTTTACCTATTTCATGCTTCGGATAAGATGCTATGACACGGATATCAAGCGTTTTCCCACCTAAGCCTTTATCCAAGCTCTATTACGCTTACCGGATAAAAGTCGAGAAGCAAACTTTGGATAAGATGTCACAATCCGGATAAAAATATAGTTCTTCGGATACAAATACAAAGGGAAATAGTCCAGATATCCTATTTTATACTAAAATACATATTCATAATGCTTCGGATAAAGGAGATTTGTCAATTTCAGCATTTCTATACTCCGGATAAGATATTATTACCTATTTTAAGCTTCGGATAAGATGCTTTGACACGGCTATCAAGCGTTTTCCCACTCAAGCCGTTATCCAAGCTCCATTACGCTTACCGGATAAAGGTGCGTTCGTAACCATGTCCTGTACCTGTAACATATATGCGATATATGTGCTTCAGGGCTTATCCGCGCCCCCGCAACCACAATTTCGCCCTGCTAGGGAAAGGTATGCAACAATTTCTCCACAAAATTCAGTTTGTTATTCATCCAAATCGGAATAAATCAGAGAAGTAAGTATGCAAAATCGTTCGCTCGCTCGCCCATACGCTGAGAATAATGAAAAGGGCAAACAAAAGCATAGTGACCCATAAATATCAATCTATCCGTAAATATATACATTTAAGGCGTGTGCGCGTGCGAGTGTGTGTGTGTGTGTGTGTAAGTCGTGAAGCATTCGCTCGTGTGGCTCCATTTAAAATTCCAATTTGACTTTCCGCACATCTCAGATGGGCGAGCGCAGCGCATATTCAGCATGTTTTTCAGACTCTTCCTCCTTCATGCTTACACACACACACACACACATACATACATACATCTATATATTTGGCAAATCATTGGCTCTACGCTCTCGGGGGGTTCAAGAACCTACAGATTTATGCCATGACTTGTGCCTCAATTAACATTGTGGGAAAAAGTCGAAATATTAAAATTCATTTGCCGACTTTTACCGTTAGCTGCTGCCTTTCAATAGGTCTCTGATTAGATGATACGCCTTTAAGGAGCTCCAGCGTTGACCCACGCCCTTGCCCGACCCCTAGTCCAGCTTTGGATAAATATACCCCATTTAGTGGCGGGCGTTACGTCTGTAATTAAGCAATTTAATATGCCGAACGGATAACAAAATAGACGCCTAATTGGTTAGGCAATCGTATCATTAGGCGACACCATTAGCCCTCCAGGACACCATGGTCCTGCGCGTATAAAAGCGAATGTCCTGCGAGCCAAGGCAATTGTATCCGAAGTCATGTATCCGAAGTTCCTCAGCCGCGATTATCCGCTGGAGAAGCATCTGTTCTTCGTGACCCGATACTCCTTCGGCCTGCTGGGCCTGCACTTTGAGCGGCCGCCCAGCGTGTGGTCCAATCTCTGGCTGATCTTCAACTTTGTGAATCTGGCGCATTGCTGCCAGGCGGAGTTCAGCTTCGGCTGGCATTACATACGCAGCAGCCCGGTGGAAGCCATGGACGCCTTCTGTCCGCTGGCCTGCAGCCTGACCACGCTCTTCAAGATGGCCTGCATGTGGGCCAGCCGGGTCGAAGTCGCCGCGCTCATCCAGCGCATACGCCAGCTCACGGACCAGCAGCTGGGCGAGCAGCGAGCCAAGCTCAAGCGCGACTACTACACCCTGGCCACGTGGCTCGGCATGCTCATCTTCACGCTCGCCAGCATCAATACGACGGCCTTCGTGCTGCGCTCCGTGTGGGAGATGTGGACGCGTCGCCAGCTGCCCTTCAAGTACGACATGCCCTTCCGCATGCAGTGAGTCCAACCCAGCCCCAGTCCCAGCTCCAGCTGCAGCTCCATTTTCCTCTCCTTCTCCCTCTCCCTCTTTAGCTTTCCCGCCGTGGCTCACCGCTTGCCGCTGTACCCCCTGGCCTACCTCTACTCGACCTGGAGCGGCCAGGTGACCGCCTACGCCTTCACGGCCACCGATGGCTTCTTCTTCAGCTTCACGCTCTACGTCACATTTCTGCTGAAGGCGCTCAAAATGGATTTGCAGCACGCGCTCCGTCCCGTTCCCAGTAAGTTCGCATACTTCCCACTCCCCGCTTTGATGGCCGTCCGTCTCTCCTCGCAGATGCCACGCCCCGCCAGTGCGAGGAGTGCTGCCAGCAGCTGCGCGTCATCATCGACAAGCACAACGATATCGTTGGCATCGTCCAGCGCTTCTCCGTGATCATGGCCGCGCCCACTTTCGCCCAGTTCCTCTCGGCCAGCCTGGTGATAGCGACGAGTGTTATCGATATACTGCTGGCAAGGAGTTGATCTAGAATCTCCTCGAACTCTCCCCACTTAATCCTCCTCCCCTTTCCAGTTCTCCGGCTACAATATCATACGCTACGTGGTCTATGCCAGCACCGTCAGCTCCTGCCTCTATCTGTACTGCCACGGCGGCACCGAGATGTCTGTCGCGGTGAGACGAAGCACACGTGCCGAGAGTATTCTAACCTGGTCAACGCATCACCCTTCCTGCTTTCCAGAGCCTGGAACTGGGCGAGGCGGCCTACAACAGCCATTGGTATCTGTGGGATCGGGAGGTGCGACAGCGTGTCTATCTGCTCATCTTGCGGGCCCAGCGACCCGTCACCGTCACAGTGCCCTTCTTCACGCCCTCGCTGCCGGTCTTCACATCGGTGCGTGCGAGAGAGAGAGAGAGAGAGGGAGAGAGCGGGGGGAGCTGATGCCTTTGTCTGTTGCAGGTCATCAAGTTTACGGGCTCCATTGTGGCGCTGGCCAAGACAATTCTTTAGTGGACAAAGCAATTGAAGTCGAGGCGTGGGCGTGGCGCATTTTGTGCTTGTCCTGAAAGTATGCAGCAAAATGACGCCGTCTCTCTCACGGGCTCGCGCGGCCGAGGTGGGCTTGGTCAATTGTCGAATATCGGAGCAAATATATATGAATATATATAGAACAATAACTAGTTTTTCCTCTGGAAAATTCGAGAAGTTCGATGGGTTTTCCCCGCTCCCTCTCTCTCTCCCTCTGGCTGTTAATCGAGGTCGAGCTGTTTCCTCCCCAGGTGAAAGGACTTTCTGCCGCTGGTCAGGCGACGAGAAGATTTCATTAAAGCAACAGCAGGTGGGCGACTTAGCAATTTGCATCTGCTCTTAGTTCATGTAAGGAGAATTTGCATTTCGATGATGACAACGGCAGCTGCCAGCTGCCAGCTGACGTCAAAAGCCAACACTAACGAGCACAGCAACAACAACAACAACAAAGGCGTCGAGCTCTCAATATGAGCTGGTTGATTAAAAGAACGCCCGGGCAGAGGCCGAGGCGAGGCTCGCATAACATAACGCTGCGTATACGTAATGTGAGGTAGCCAAGCAACAGCTGCTGCGCTGCAGCATGGATTTGCACGTGAATGTGCTTTAAGTTCTTCGATAACTTCCAGGCCGTAAATTGAATTGATTTTCGAACAATTCGGCGATTAACCGGAATTTATGGCTGATTAGATTTACGCTTGTTCGACTAGCCGAAACAAAATATTCGCGATCATTTCAGTGCAATTACGCACGTTGATCTGACTGGATCGAAGGTGGAATCGGTATATATATATATATTAATCTGTTAAAACACCTCTGCCATGGGCCAGACTCTGAGACTTTTCGGATTGCTCTTAGCCAGCTTTCTGCTGCTGGCCGTGACTCAAGCGGAGAGAGGTATGTGTGAAGCAGGGAGAGAGGGGGGAGAGGCAGCTGCGGGGGTGGGGGGAGCAAATGAGGACCTCTTTGAGTGGAGCTCAGAATTGGAGAATTCAGATATTTTCTCATGATCGCTCTATGAGAGCAACACCAAACGACAGACTTTAGCTTGGACACAAACCAATATCCTAGGACTGCAACCAGCTTCAGCTGAACTTGACTAAGGCATGGAGCAAATATGGGCACAATTTCTCCATAAAGCCAAGTCGAAAGTTCGCTTCGAAGGCCACGCTTTCTTCGTGGCGCCATAAATCCAAGACTCTGCCAGGGTGTTCCACGCATTATAAATACTTTGATTACGGCCAGAAGCAGCTTATCTATAGGACTCCAGACCATGGAGCCAACGCTTATCGCGGCCACCAAATGACACGCGAAGCATTCGATAAGAGCCGAAATCGGCGAATCAGATTAGTCGCAAATTGGATTGTAAAAAAAATTTGTCGTCTCGCCTTTTGCAGACCGTCAGCATGGGCGTTCCGCGCCACGCCCCACGCCAGCCGTCAAATACGCCAAGGAGATGGAGAGCAGCTACTGGCGCGAGGATGCCCAAAACCGGCTGAGAGCCAAGCTGGATGCCCTCGAGCGGCTGCAGACGAAGGGCGCCAAGAATGTGATCATGTTCCTGGGCGACGGCATGTCCATTCACACGGTGACGGCCACCCGGAATCTGCTGGGCGACAGCTCCGAGAAGGTCTACTTCGAGGGCTTCCCCTACACGGGCCTGTCCAAGACGTACTGCGTAAATCGTCAAGTGGCCGACTCGGCCTGCACGTCGACCGCTTACCTGGGCGGAGTCAAGGCCAACTACGGCACGATCGGCGTGAATGCCAAGGTGCCGCGATACGATTGCGACGCCGCCGATGTGCCGGAGCATCGGGTGGACAGCATTGCCAAGTGGGCGCAGGATGCGGGCAAGGATGCTGGCTTTGTGACCAGCGCCCGGGTCACGCACGCCTCGCCGGCCGGCCTTTACGCTCACATTGCGGATCGGAACTGGGAGAACGATGCGGAGGTGAAGTCTGGCAATTGTGATCCGGCCAAGACCGTTGATATCGCGCGCCAGCTGGTCGAATGGGAGGTGGGCAAGAGGCTGAAGGTCATTCTGGGCGGCGGCCGGCAGAATTTCCTGGACACCAGCATGCGCGACGAGGCGGGCTATCCGGGCTACCGCCAGGACGGACGCAACTTGATCAAGGACTGGCTGGCCGACAAGGAGGCGCAGAACGTGACTGCGAGCTATGCCTGGTGCCGGCGCGGCCTGACCCGGCTCGACCTGGACAAGACCGACTATCTGCTCGGCCTCTTCGCCAGCGGACACCTGCCGTACGACGGAGATCGCGAGCGTGACCCCAAGAACAGCCCTCTGGCGGATCCCTCGCTGAGCGAGCTCACCGAGGCGGCGATCCGTGTGCTCCGGCGCAACGAGAAGGGCTACTTCCTGTTCGTGGAGGGCGCGCGCATCGATATGGCCCATCACTCGAACTATGCCCGACGCTCGCTGGAGGACACGGCAGAGTTCGCGCGGGCCGTCCAGAAGGCGCGCGAAATGACCGACGAGGAGGATACCCTAATCGTGGTCACTTCGGATCACTCGCACGTGATGACCATCAATGGCTATCCGGTAAGCGAGAGCGATAACGATAACTCGATTACTTTTCGATAGGTCTAATGACTTTGATTGCAGCTGCGCGAGCAGGAGATTACGGGCCTGGCCCATAAGCTGGCCGATGACAATCTACCCTACACCATACTCTCGTACGCCAACGGGCCCGGCTACGAGGGCACCTACACCAAGGCGGACGGACGCAAGCACATCAAACAGAAGCACACGGAGAATCCGCTCTACGTCAGCCCCGCCATGGTGCCCCTGAATGCGGACACCCACGGCGGCGACGATGTGGCGGTGTTTGCCTCCGGCCCGTTTGCCCAGTACTTTAGCGGCAATTACGAGCAGACCAACATACCGGCCATGATGGCCCGTGCCGCTGCCATCGGGCCCTTCGCCAATGTCCAGCCGTAGCCGACCCAGTCCACCCAGCCATGATGCCATTCCGTGCGATGTTTTCTGTTTTCTGTCAATTCGAGTTGCAAAATGCAATTAAAATGTGAGCTAAATGCACTTCTCCTGCCAACACAAAGAAATTGAAGGGTATGCCCGACCTGTCACGTTCTATAAGATGATGTGATTGGTAGAGCATTCCATCTTCGACCTTTTGAGTTCTTT
Organism: Drosophila nannoptera; assembly: GCA_020883555.1. Taxonomy (NCBI): domain Eukaryota; kingdom Metazoa; phylum Arthropoda; class Insecta; order Diptera; family Drosophilidae; genus Drosophila; species Drosophila nannoptera. The sequence goes on from JABVZY010000002.1 coordinate 1,638,211, forward strand.
TGTTAAGCAAGTTTGGGAATGGAATTGGTTTTAATTGAATGGCAATTGGTTGCGACAGCAGCACAATTTCCTGTCAATTCGCTCATAACAGCAGCACACAAGGCAGCCCAGGTGAGCTGCAGTTAGACGGGTGCAGCAGGTGCAATTCAATTAACAGACAGCTTCAATCGATCAATCGAAACGAATTCGGTTCGCTGTCTGATTGGAAATAAAATCAAGTGTAAAGTGAATTAGTTGTGAAAGAGTTGGCCCAACTTTGGCAGCATCGACTGCTGCTTGCAGCAATAAACAGCTCTGATTAATGGGAAATGCACACGCGCGAACACACACACACACGCACACAGGGCTGCGCACTAAACGCCATCTAGCGCATGCATCGATTGCTCCGCCTTGCCTGAGGGGGCACAACGGCAGCGACCCGCTTCTTTCGGGCCGCGCGCAGCTGTTGACAACAATTTGATCACTGGCCCAGAGCCGTTAGCAACCGCTGTGGCGGCCCGCGCCCCCTTGCCGCTACCCAGTTGCCCGCAGCTTGAAAATTGTGCAAAATCTCGCACACCTGTCTGTGCGGTCTGGCGTACATTCCAACCAACTTCCACTTACCAGCAGATTTGCGGCAGCACCACCAACATTATGGTCATTGTCACCCAGAGGTTTGTTATGCCTCACAGCACACAAATATGTTTTGTATGCACTCACTCACACACACACACAAAGCAAATGCACGCCTGCACGTTGACAATTTAATTAAAACGCGCAACTTGTTAGCTCAAGCGGCACATGTCGCAGCGGTTGCGACGCACCACGCGATCCTTTAACCGCACTATAAAATATAATCGAATAATAATTGCTAACAAAATCAATAAAATGCGACACATTTTAGTTTAATCTTATTGCAAAATCAACGTAAGCCGTTTACACGCGTAATTAATTTGGCGTCACTTTGGAGTTTGCAAAACTCCGTAAAGCCCCCTATCGATATCTATGTTCGATAGGCGGCCAATTTGAGTAAAGGAAACGGTAATTCGCGGAGCTGCCATCCATGTAAAAGGCGACTGTAAGGTCGACGATCTTCACTTTTGTACTATCAAACTGATGAAAACGATATTTCTTGCGATAAGTAATTAAATAAGGGATTTTCAGAATATCGTAAGGGCAAATCATTGAATTCGCTGCAGATCGCTATACTTGACCTTCATTGGAATCACTGCGCAGCTTTCCAGAGCCTGGAAAGCGTCTGGAAGTTTTGCACGGCGATGGGACTGCAGCACAAGAAATATGGATTCTGATTGGATTCAGTGTTTTCACATTGACTCCCGCTACGGATCTCTGAATTGGTTTTACAGCTGAGCTTTAAGAGCAGCCGCATTAATATCTTTGGTTTGCGGTTTATATGATACAAATGATTATCTAACGCTTATGTGAAAGGGAAAAATTTCCGATTCATAAATACGGCAAAATACCGAAATGAAATCAGCTGTAAAAGTTAATAAACCGAAATCGAGAAAGTAGCTGCCAAAAGCTCGAGCTTCAATGGTGTGCGTGGGGGCGGGGCTTGGGGGAGTTTGTAATCCATTTACATAAGAACACGTTTTCTCATTTGAAGCGAGCAATTGCTTTTGGTTTGCTATCTGTTTTTTATGTTTTATTTTTTTCAAACATTTTGGTAATTTCCGTTAGCCGTTTCAATTTGAAACAAGATTATGTTTTAATTTGCGGATCATTAGAAATGTTTGGTTAGAGGCGAACAACTCCAACTGGACCCGAATTGGAGGTGGGGAGGTTTGGCTGTTGGCAGGGCCAAAGGTGGGCGTTGCTGAAGCAAGAAAGTTGTGAAAGCCAAAGCCGAGAACCGACTTGGCTGGCAGAGCTCCTAGGAAACTGGGTCAGCAGCAACGGCGAGTCGAGTGAGTCGAGCGTTGCTAGAGCGCGAAAGTGTGGCGCAAGAGGGAGATGGAGATAGACATCAGCAAAGGAGAGAGAAGAGCTGCAGGTAGAGAGCATTTCATATAAAATGAAATCCAGTTGTGTGGCTTTTGTGTGGCTTTTCGTGGGAGCCGGCCACCAAATGGGCTTTATAGACTTAGCAGTGGTGCATTTGTTGGCTCCATTTGTAACTGCAGCAACAAACAAATTGATTGGCTGGGTTGGCAACAACAATTATGCGAAAAGCGCTGCCAGATGTAAAAAGAAGCGCTAGGAAAAAAAAAATGATTTCAGTTGCCGCAGGCAGCATACAGAAAATGTGCTCAAACTAATGGCGCTGACTCAGCCTCTGCCAACAGCAGCGAGAGCGAGAACACACACACACACAGCAATATGTTTATATAAATATGTGTATGTAGAAAAGCTTTGCTGAGCTACACAAAACTACATACTCGCACATGTGTACATACTACAAATACAGATACACACACAGCCCAATACGAACACGTGACAGCGTGCGTCGCTGTATGCGTTGAAGCTGTAGCTGTTGCTGGCGCTGTCGTCGCAGTCGCCGCCGCAGTCGAAGCTTTTTAACGAAACTTCTCGCTCTTTCGCTCATTCGGCCGCTCTCTTCGGCTGGTGCACGCGCACTTCTAAGAAGATTCAAATTTGACGCGCTTTTTTGTAGCTTTCGCTTGTATATTATGTACAAAGCAACGGTCGAGAGCGTATGTTTAAGTATATGTGTGCAGGGGTGTAACACACAGAGAGCAGGGGAATTTTTCGCGCAGCGACTGCGACGTTGACGCAGCATTTAAGTGTGCCACATTTTTATGTTGCCTTTGCCTGGTTGCCAAGCGCGCGCGCACACACATACACAGACGCAGTTACAGCCGCAGCGGCAGCAACAACTACATACTAACATCTTTTATGCTTCTCTCAGCCTTGTCAAAATTCATTTGAATTAAGAGTCAGCGTTAGCGTTGACTGCTGCATTTCAATTTCAGCTGAATTCGTGTCAAAAGTGTATGTATGTTCAACTAAGCGCTCACACAAACATACACACACTATGCACATACATACATAGACAAACATTTTGATTGTTTTGTATCTCCGCTTTCAAGCTGCGAAAAATTGTTTGGCGTTTATCGACATTTCGTCTGTTTACTTAACCTAAATGCGCGCCAGCTAACCGCAACACCTCGTCCCGTCCCGTTCGCCACACGCGTCGCTGGCTTATGTAAGGCTGGGTGCGGAAGTGGGCTACATATATACAACGCATACACATACATATAGCCCGAGGACAGAGTGGGACTGCGAGAGAAAGAGAATAAAAGAGCGCGCACGCAAGCAAGGGCCGCCCTTTGCTCTAATAAATAGAGCTTTTTTAAGTGTACGCCTACAGCCAAACAAAAAAGCTGAAAACTATTAGGGGTGGAGACGAAAGGGGCTGAGGGTCCAGAGAGAAACGCAGCATGTGTAAAATTTTGCCATTTATACATATATTTTTATATTATTCCACTTAATACATAATGTTACTTATAATCGATCGTAATGAATTCCACAAACGCATATACATGTATATATATATGTGTGTGCTTATTGGTTTGTATATATATTTTAAACTTTTTTCTCAGCTGCCTCGTTAATCGCATTTACACAAGTATTGAAAGATTTTCTGCACATTTTTTTCTGGTTTATAACTTCAACAGCAATAACTTATTGCACTTAAAGTTGTTGTTGTTGTTGTTTTGTGCTGCATAATTCAATTAGTCTATAAATGTATCGTGGGTTTGTGTGTGCCCCGCCTTGGCCTATTTGCCTATTATTGTACACATTCGCTTCCATTCAATTGATATACGAGATATATATAATTCTATATGCACGCAAAGTAAAAAAGTTAATTAATGCTCTGTTGTTTGTTGTTGCTTTAAAGATAAACTAAAACAAATCTAAAAACTCAACCGCAGTTGCCGCTATATAAGTCTACATACATAACCCGCTTGATCTTTAGGCATACAACAAGGCTTAAATTTCAATGCCAAATAACCATTCATATATATATATATATATATATATACATATGCAACGAATATCAGCCGAGCTTTTCGATTTACAAAATTTTCTATGTATACAAGAATTCCGCGTTGATGAAAATGAATCCATTTAAAATCATAATAGCTTTTAGACCTCCGCTCTCGATCTATCTCGATTTCTCTATAAATATTGCTGAGAGCAATTCTATGATTTTCGGCCCATATCTAGATACATCAACTTCATATGTGCTTGTTGCTGTTCGAACAACTACATATTTACATAACTTCTCTTTAGTTGCCGTTTGTTTTTGTTTTTTTCGTGTGACATTTTGCATTTTTTTTTTTCATTTTACTTTTTTTGTTTTTTTTTTTTTCGACATTAAATTAATTAACCTTCTGGCTGAAGGAGTTGTAGGGGCGTGGCCTTGATTGGAACGAGGCTTAGAACCACAGGTAAATACAGGAATTTCTTCTTTGCTTTTCATTTATAATTATAATACAACTGAATAAAAATTGTTTGTTAACATTTGCTGGCATTTAAAATGTTCTCTCATATCGATTATAAGTATGTATATATATATATATTTATCTCAACATATTAGTGACTACTAAATACAGTTTTGAATTTATCATATCTCGCGTATTTAACAGCAGCCTGCATTTCTTTTTTTTTTTTCTTTTTATGAATGTGTTTTTTTTTCTTAGTTTTTTTCATTTTTTTTTTACTTGATTGCTCGTTTTCGTGTGTGTATAAGCGGTTGTGTGTGTGTGGGTTGTGTGCTCTCTGCATCGTAATTTCATGGTTTCATACTTTGCTTAAAACGATTCGCTAAAAACTAAACATCTCCTTAGTATATGTATTTCTAATTGATTTTGTTTGTTACCCCGACGATTACGACAGTATAGCTGCGCAGCTTTATTTAAGACTGCGGCTACAGGTCAAAGTTGTAGTTTCCTTTCATCTGAGCGCCGCGATTACTCAGTTAATATTGACCACTTCCTGGTTATCGACAACGCCTCCTCCTCCGTCAACGACCATGTTCAGCTGTTGCGAGATATTCGACTTGGCCAAGCAGGAGCGTGCTACCGATTCGAAGAGCCTGTAAATATATATATATATTGGAAATGATTTGTGAACTTTGATTTGCTTAAATATCCTCTTCACTCTCTCTCTGGATGATCGATCACACGCGTGCACATCACTCCAAGTTTAAAATTATAAAGATACATAGGATTTATATTGCATTCTTATATATTCTTATAAACATAATATTTCAGTTGTCAAACGTTACAAATCAATAGATAAAATTTTGGCGAATTTTTCTTGAATATATACGTGTCTAAGTGAGTGTGCATATGAAGAGGATCTATAGATGCATGACGATGTGCCATTGTTTTCTTTTCACATGAAAAAAAAAAAGGATTGGGACGAAAAAATACAATGAAAATTGATATTTATAAATATCTAAATATATATATATATATTGATATATATATATATATCTTGTTCTTATCACTTTGCGCACTGAATGCTGTTGAATTGATGAAATCGTTTAAATACACTCAGACATTCACCAAAATATCTGAAAGCCAAATGGAACAATGAAATCATAAATGCCCACACATCGCGTTATGTTTTATATCAACAGTTCTGCGTGTGTGGATTTTGTGTGCAGTCATCTGGCTAACAATAGTTTTTATCTTTTCATATCTCTATATGATGATAATTTATATATACTGAGCTCTCTCCCTGGCTTACTTTGTTATCTCGGGTGCGCAATGCACGAAATCGTGTTCCCAGAATTTATAGATGGGATTCTTGATCAGCTCAATGAATGTGATCAATAGGCCCCATGGATGCGGACGATTCACAATCAAACGCTCGAGCAGTACACGTGTTATCTGCTCCTGTATTGCCTCCGAGTTGGCCTCGGCGAACAGATGTAAAACTGCACAACTGAAATAGTGTGTATGGCTATTCGGATAGCGTAGCTGATTGGCGATCGCATTAAGGAACAGGTATCGCCCCTCAGTGTCAAGATCGACGGCCAAGTTCTGGAAGATGTCCATGTGAGCACTATGTGCAATGTTCGATGTGTTGGGCACGAAGTTCTTGTTTCTGCAAAGACAATAGTGAGAAGGGGGGGTGCGGAGTTAGACGAAGTTACAATCGCAGCGCGAAAATTTTTTTATGATTCCGTACCTGATCAGTGCAATGGCCTGGGTACCCACATACATAACCAGAGCATTCATGAGCGTCATGTTGTAGCGTGTGCCCGGCTCTGTGGTCACCTGAAGATGGCCGCGCAGCTCCGACAGGAATGTAACTGGCGCGCGTGCTTTTAGATACGAATCAAGATCATTACGGAAATTTGCTGGCTGAATGTTATTAATATAGTTCTTGCACACTTTCGGCGCATTGCTACTATCGGAAAGCATGTCCACCTTCAGATTTGGTGTAAATGGATCGGGCAGCCTCATATTGCGGGGGAATGCCGACAATATAATATTGCGCATTTGGACACAATTTGGTGGTATTGTGTCACAAAAACCGAAATGATAATCGCACAAAAATTCAGGAAAATCGTGCAACAGCACAAGCAGAACACGCAACGTGCCCTTGTACAGCAACTGAACGGGCTTGCCCAATTCCGTGTTGCGCAAGAATGGTGCGAGATACTTGAAGAGATCCTGTAGCAGCTGAGAGTAAAGCGGCCAACCCTTCTGGCCGGGTATCTGGACCAGAATGCGACCGAGGAAGACGCGATGTGAGATTAACTCCAGCCACGCAAAACAGAAGCCGGGCGCCAAGCTTGGATTAAGCAGATGATATGTGTAGGCAAATGCCGACACAATGCTATGCATCAGCGATTCCAGTGTACTATCGGCGGAGCACAGCTCCATGAAGAGCATCATGAAGAAGCGATGGTAGCCAACCTGCTGGAATCCAACGCCTCGCATCTCATGATCTTTAATCAATGTGCCCAGCACAATGCCTAGCACTTTGTTGAGCAAATTGATCTTCGTTGTGGGATTGCCCGCTTCGCCAGAATGCCTCACCAGCATGGCAATTAAATGCACAAATGCATCGATCCATTGGAATATCTTGTTCTTTGCCTGACTGATGGGCATATTATGATCCGTGAACATACGATAAACAACATCCGTGCAGATCTGCGTCGCCTGACGGAAGAAGCGTGTGATCAAATCGTCTGTCTTTAAGATGCCATACGCGTTCATCTTCTGCACAAATGTGCTAAAGTTGCGCGCATCCCGGGTTGTCTGCTGGTTCTGCTGTGTGTAGAGCGCTACCCAATCCTTGAGCAGAAAGTCGGTCTTCTCCTGCAAGCCTGGCGGATCATCCATATCGCATGACTTCAACGGAAAACAAAAGAGAGAAAATCAATTAAATGTGATTCACATTGAAAGCATATTTAATTTACGATCTTACCCTCACATGATGCATGCCGGAGTGAATGTAATGGGATGCTCCGGCAAGATAACGTTCACCCGGATTGAAGTATTCGTAGTCATTGGTGGTCAGGTTACCCGACCACAGCGTCTCAATTGCATTCACAATACACTCTGGATAACGATGGCGTTGCTGAGTAAGACGACCAAGCAACTCAACAGTCGCCATGAACTCATTGTCGGACACAATGTTTATGGCCCGATCCTCCATAATTAGACGCTCAAGCAGCGCAATGCCAAACGATACCGCCACGTAGTTGTTGCCATTGTCCATGCAATGGCGCAGCAAGCTGTCGAACTGATTCAAATTCACGAAATGCGATGTTATAAGAGCACGTGCCGCCTCGACATTATAGCGCACTTCCTCGCGAATATTGAAGAAGCATTTGGTTACCGCCCGCTCTGTGCTCGGTGCTCCGAAGCTGTTGTGCAACAGGCTGAGTATACGCAAGTGTATGTCCCGGTAGAGTTTCATCTGTTCGATGTGATCCTGTACGTTAATCAGGCCCTCAGTTAGACCTTCAACAGCACGGGTCAGCATATTGTAAGCCGATTCTTGATCACGCAGACGTCGTGTTGCCATCAAGGCATTCAAGAGTATATGCATCTTGCTGGCCTGAAGCTGAAGTGTAGGCACATTGATTGCGGTATTCATGAATGCCTCCATTTTACTAGCCACCTCGGCGTAGACCATGCTGCTCTCATCGTTAGCAAATACATTCGGTGTTTGTATGTCCTGCGGCTTGGGCACAAAGAGTGCAATGTCACGATCGCTCATCTGCTGGAAGCCGGGAATGCTGCGCGCGAATTCTGAATAAACCGCGTACAATGTAGGTGGAGCTGGCCCCACTTTGAGACGCACTGGTTCCGGCAATCGTTCCTGCTGATAGCTCAATATCTGTGCATCCACAAATCGGCTTCCCTCTTCCCGAGCAATTTTCCTCGTCTCAAAATCAGTCGAAAGGCGTCGGTCGATCTCGAGCGCCGACTTCTCTGCCGATGTCTTTTGTATAAATGCACACACGAGTTCCACATTCTCATTGGCCAACTGCACCGAAGCGGCCTGAATATCGGCCATATTCGGCACACCTGTCAGCGCAGCCATGAAGGCCTTGTGCAAATTCTGACTAATGGCTCGTGCGATCTCATCCTTGCCGGTGATCATGGCCATGCCAGCGGCTAGATTACGTACCATCTGATGGGCGGCGGTACGCATGCGATTCTCGTCCGCATCCAAAGCGAAATCTTTGCGAATGATCTGTTCGGTAGTGGCGCATGCAATGCGTATGCTACGATCTACCACGGGCTGCAGCCAATCGGTAATTGTGCGTTCGATGGCATTCACCACGATGTGCTTGATGCCCGGATTGGCATGCAGGAATGGTATATTGTTGGGCATAACCAGTTGTTGGCCAATCAGTTGGAAATTATTGACATTCACTTCCAGATACGAGTAACGTGGTTCTGGTGGTGGCAGGACCACCTGACTGGGATCTGTAGGCAAATTGGGTGATGAGACGGAACCAGGTGCATTCGCATTTGATATCATCATGGCTTGCGGATCAA
>JABVZY010000002.1:1654063-1672495 GCA_020883555.1 Drosophila nannoptera
GCAGAATGAAAATTTACTTTGTATTTTTCGAAAGAGTGGTTTTATCTAAGGTCTTTTCGCTGCAATAAACACCAAGAGCTTCCTTTTTTAGTCCCAAATGGTTTAATTAGGTTTTAATTTTATACCGTACTAATGCTCAGCTTGGTTTTATTTAATCGCTTTAATTTTGTTCGTGTCGGTTCCACAAGCTCAGAGATGGACAGGAAACATCGCTGCACTGTTGCTATCGATATGGTATCTCTTTCGATGGTCCAAGTGTTGCACATCGTTCAACATGATCAAACAGCTGTTGCATACTATTCATTAAAAATCAATTAACTACAGCAATTAAACGTCGATATGAATTTTTCTAAATGAAGATTATAAGGATCTTATGTAGCAATGTAATTCTAACCATTAAGGGGCCATTGAACATTATTAAACAATGTTCTAGCTTAGCATCATGCAGTCTGCCCGTGCGTTGTCCGCGAACAGGTCTTTGCGGGTGTACATAACTATTACTTGAAGCATTCACAACAGCTAAATTAAGGAATCAAGTTAAATGTGTGCAGCGCGCCGATCAATTGTTGATGCATTCTTTAAGCGTAATGTGTACCTGGGTGGCGTCACACACATTAGCAATGCTTTTAGCCACTGTAGGCTAGGGGCAACAGCGCTACGTTACCTGAGCACCAGCCACGATGCTGGAGCAGCCGTTACGAACCAACACGCACTTATTGACTCGAAAACGGGGAGTCGAAAAACTGTGAGTGATTACCAAGAGCTCTACGAAGCAACAAAAAAGAAATTTCAATGTAAGCCTTATTTAATTATTAGGCACTTTACTCAAGTAGCAACCACTTTTAGTTAACTACTGAAATAATCTCTACCTTCCAATCAATAACAATTATTTAAAAATCTCTTGTGCTTTATTGAAATTTAGCTAAAAAACTACCCGTCAATGTGCATCCAGATGCTGTCTTCGCGTGCAACGAACTTGACCTCAGCGAGGTGCAGGTATATGGCTTCGACTATGACTATACGCTGGCCTGCTACAAGCCCATATTGGAGGATTTACTGTACAATTTGGCGCGTGAAATGCTGGTGAAGCGCTTTCGTTATCCCGACGATATTTTGGATATGGAATATGAGCCGAATTTCGCAGTTCGTGGTCTTCACTATGACGTGGAGAAGGGTCTGTTGGTCAAGTTGGATTCGTTTCTGCAGCTACAACTCGGTTCCGTTTACCGTGGTCGCACAAAAGTCGAGGCGGACGAAGTGCTCAAACTCTATCACAATCGCCTGCTGCCAATTGCATACGTCGAAGGACCCAATAATAGCTATAGGGTATATCCATTGCCATAGCCATCATGTAATCACAGTTCTAAGTTTTCTGCTCCCTCTGCAGCATAATACCAATTCGAAAATGGTGCAATTGGCCGATCTGTTCTCAGTACCCGAAATGTGCCTGCTGTGCAATGTCATTGAATATTTCGAGGCCAATCGGATCGACTACAATCCAGAGATTGTGTTCCATGACACGAGAACGGCCATGGGATCCTGTCATCCCATAATGCATGCCACTGTAATGAAGAACACGGAGAAGTATATCGAACGCAATTCGAGACTTGTGCAATATTTCGAGAAGCTGCAAAAGGCGGGTAAAAATCTCTTTCTGGTGACTAACAGTCCCTTCTCCTTCGTGTAAGTCCAGGATGGAATCTCCACTTTGGCTTATTTAATATATACGGTATCTTGAACAGCAACTGCGGCATGTCTTATCTAGTCGGTGACAATTGGCGGGATTTCTTCGATGTGGTAATTGTGCAGGCACGCAAACCCAAATTCTTTACGGACGAATCTCGGCCCATACGGCTGTACGACGAGAAGATGAAATCGCATTTATGGGATAGAGTTTTCAAGCTGGAGAAGGGCAAAATCTATTACGAGGTAATGCGGCTAACATAATGGGTTAATCTACTGGCAGGCTTCACTTTAGTTCATTCTCGCAGGGCTCTGTCCGGCAACTGCAAGAGCTGAAGGGCTGGCGTGGCCATTCTGTGCTCTACTTTGGTGATCATCCCTACAGCGATCTGGCAGATGTCACGCTGAAGCACAGCTGGCGCACGGGCGCCATAATCAGCGAGCTGAACGTATGCATTCCGTATATCTTCTATTATTTGTGCTCAGTACTGAATTATCCTTTCAGCATGAGATAAAGACACTCAACCGTGTGGACTTTAAGACAAGCGCCAATTGGCTGCAGATGCTGACGCAGCTCATCGAGGATACGCAGGATGACGAAAGCGAGGCGGCGCAAGTATGCTTGCGCGAATGGATGAGCGAGCGGGATCAATTGCGGTACGTTGCGAGATAACATGAAGTCCCCATTTATGATTTATTAATATTCCGACTTTGCAGCAACAAAACGAAGAACGTTTTCAACGAGCAATTCGGCAGCGTTTTTCGCACTTACCACAATCCGACGTATTTCTCGCGGCGCTTGTTCCGCTTCGCTGACATCTATACCAGCGATATCACGAATTTGTTGAAATTCTCCACGTCGCATACGTTCTACCCACGGCGTGGCGTAATGCCTCACGAATATGCGTCGCATTTCATTTGAATGAGTCGCCCCTTTTGACCTTCTCTCTCTCTTTCGCAAATAGTTTATGTTAATGTTTGTTGATGTTGTTGTTCAACTAGAGAATTTATTATTATTATTGACTAGAAATGAACTCGTTGTCATTTGCATGGTTGCTCAATAAAATCGTTGAAATAGTTGACGAAAACCAGTTTCGTATCGCTGGGCAAGTAGTCGAGGGCCACCCGGATCTCTGCCCGCTGCTCCGCGCTGCATTTGTATTTGCCAAGAGCAATCAGATCCATTAGACATGTCAGCCTGGCGACGTAGGGTAGAGAATCGCAGCCGTGCAGTGCCGCCGCACCTGCCAACTGGCGATCAGCGATTCGTCCTAAATGCTCGAAGTCCGTGTCGTCCAAACTGGCGCCAGCTGTGGTTAGACAAACGAGTTTAGAGGACATCACACTTGATTTCGCTTCGACCGACCTGCTCTGGCTGCCAGGCAGTTCTCTATTAGCTGCTTGGCTAGGCTCAGTTTTAGACAATGGTGACCCAGCAACCAGGTGTCCAGCTTCTCGTTGACTTTGAACGCCTCGCGACGCTGCTGGGGCTCGTGGCAGTGCTGCATTAGCTCCAGCAGCCCATCGTGCCAGCTAAACAATTGCGGAGCTCGGCATTTGGGACAGTTTATGGGCGACTGTTGCTTCTCATTCTGCATCCACCAGTATAGCTGCTCGACAGGCACGAAGATGTGACCGCACACTGAACGCTCACAGCGAATGCGATGGAAAGCTAGCTGCGAAGCAAAGTGGAGATTAGTTTGACTGCTATCCAACATTCATCCGGACTCACAAAATCCGCATCTGGTTCCGGACGAGCACACTTTACGCATTTGCAGTGAAACTTGAATATCTCCTCCAGCTGCTTCTCACGCTCACGGTATGCGGAGTTCTTGTAGTTGTTGGTATAGCAGTTGAAGATCTCCGCACCCGGCTTTAAGGGTTGCACGGCATGGCAGCTCACTGAGTCCCCATCACACTTTATGTGTATGCTGGGCATACAAGCATGGTTGCACAGCGCCAGATATGGCAGATTGAGCACCGAAATGCGTGTAATATGGCTGAACCTGTGCAAATGGCCCAGCTGGAGGTGGTAGGGCACACGCCAGAGCTGCGGCTCCAGCAACGTCGGATGCCGATGGACGAGGGGAGGCGCGTTGGCCACAATGGCATCGCCCACATGGGCGTTGACAAGCAGCTGGCCAGCCGAGCGCAGAATGACTGCAGCAATCAATATATCCCACTCCTGCCTGGGCGCTGTATTACTCTCCAGCAGCTGATCATAGAATTTTGTATAACGGCACAGATAGACCTGGAGCAGATTTGCGCACAGCGTGTGATAGAATAGCTCCGAGTCGTCCATCTTCGCCAGGTGGCTGATCATGCTCAGACTTTGTATGTGCTGTGGCACAGCTGGCCAATTGTGTTTGGCCTGAGCCAAGGACATCAGTTTCTCCCACATCTGCTGCGCATTGCTGCAACTGCTTAAGTGGACCAGCCATTGGGGAAGATAGTTGAGGACCAGTCGGAAGGCCAGATGCGAGATGCCCAATGACTTGAAGAGATCTCCACGATGTCCGACACATTCGTAGCTATGTATCTGCGCATCGAGGTCCCGGCACCGCTTCGAACAGTAGATCACCCGCTGGCGGCATTGTGGGCAGGGTATCGGCGCACACATCACGCTGGCTGCGCATTGTTGGCATATGATGCGCTGTTGGACAGGCACCAAGCAAACGGCTCGCTCGGTGAATATTACTTCGCCTCGGTTTATACGTTTCGTGGCCAGCATGTGACGTCCCTTGGACCCGAATTCGGTGGAGCTGTACAAGTGGTTATCCGTCGTATAGAAAATAAATCAATTTTATTTCGATTGCTCACATTTTGTGGTTATTTGCAACAACTAGTTCTGGCGGCCTCATTGTCGGCTGTTCTGTCTGGGTGTGCTGCATCAGTCCGAGTTGCTGTTGCAGTTTCTCCAATTGCTGTCTGTAGCTCTCGTTTAGCTGCACCTGTTCCAGGTAATCCAAATGCTTGGCCAGCTTCTTAGCGTCATCGAGCTGCGAAGCACAATGTGCCTGACGCATGACTATCTTGTGGTGCAGGTGCTTGGGATAGCCAAACTCCAGCGCACATTCGCAATCATCATATGCCTGCTCATAGAAGCCATAATCATGCAAAGCCATTCCCCGATTGGCGAAAGCCAGACAGAGCTCTTCGTAGACATTTTCTGCACTGAGAATTGCTTGAGTGTACATTCGGCAGGCATTGAGCAAACACTCAGGTAGTGCGTCGGGTTTTCTCTTTGATTTGCTCGTGTAAAGACGATTGCCTTCCTCGCGGAGAAGCCGCGATCGCTCGGCTCCAGCCTTCGTGTCATGGGTGTCTCCTAGCTTCTCGAGCAATTGGTTCGTTAGTTCATTAAAGCGTTTCTGCCTGGACTCTGGCAGCGTGTGGAGCAGCTTCACAGTTTCCAGCTCGTTCTTGTAATTGCCATTATAATCAATTAATTCATTTTGCTCAGTTAATACTTTTGCTAGGGTATCTACATCATTTTCCATTGTCTATTCTTAACTTTTAATTGTTGCCGGGTTTTTGTCCGTCATCAGCTGATTCTAACAGTGCTGCCATCTAAGTCCTCGTGAGTGCTGCTAACGTAGCCGATACACGTCAAGCAGTTGTTTTTGTATCGACAGCCTACTATATTTCTTCTGAGCAGCTGAAACAGCTGTCTTGCTATCGATAGTTTGCTTCGTTTTTTATGTGGGAATGCATTGCTGCTACGAATAATTTGGAACGTAAAAGTTAAAATTCAATAATGGATTTACAACAATTAGAGGACGAAGCTCGCCAAGCAGCGCTCAAAGATATACAAAACATGCTCCAGCGCCCTGGGCAACTGGAGAAAGTAGAGCAATATCGACATCGCATTGCACGCAAAAAAGCATCCGTGGAGGCGTTGCTAAAGACAGGCATGCAGAATCAATTGGAGGGAGTGCGGGTTGGTCTCAAGCAGCTTGAGACATGTATGCAAGATGTGCGTGAGGTGCGTCGTCGCATGGTGGAAGTGGAACGTCTACTTGAGGGTGTGCCCGAAATCTACGATGCCCTGGAGGTGGTGCGCGAAGAGAACACCAAACATTCCCAGTACGCCACAGCCATGGAGAATCTCAAGCATATTTTCAATGTCGATGCCAGCGTGCAGAAGACAATGGCGCTTATTGACGAGGACAAGCTACTGAACGCACATCAGTGTCTAGCAGATCTGGAGAATTCGCGCGACGATCTGCTATACGAGCTGCATAAACAGCCGAAACAGCACGCCTCCGATAAGATCACATTAAAGCGCCACTTTGAGAAGGTGGATCAGGTGTCGCAGGCACTGGAGAAGAAGCTCCGCCTTATCATTAGCCGTACCCTAAATACTGTACGTAAAAAACCCACGGTGATTGTGACCGCTCTGCGGATTGTTGAGCGCGAAGAGAAGAACGATCAGTTCGCTCTGCAGCAGCAGAAGATAACGAATTTCCTGCCACCTGGCCGGCCAAAGGCGTGGCGTAAGATGATTATGGACGTACTCCAAGCGGCGGTTATAACACGAATCGAGGGCTCCAAACTGGAAGAGCGCGCTGACAATAAGCTGTGGCTAGTCCGCGACTTGGAGATCCTGCGGCAGATCATACTCGAGGATTTGCGTGTGGTAAAATCGCTTTGTGTGCCCTGCTTTCCGCCTCACTATGACATTTTCAACGAGTACGTCCGCTTCTATCATGAGGGCCTATCAAGCTATGTGAGTATCCCATGCGCTTCTCATCTCTGTCGCTCTCTAAAATTTCCAACTCCAAACGCAGCTTGACAACATCGTCAAGTCGGGATTGCAAGGCAATGAGTACGTTTCGATGTTGGCCTGGGTCATGCACACATATCCCGGCCCAGATCTGATGGCCCATGCGGATCTCAATGTGGATGTATTGAAGCTGCCGCGGCCGCTGTTGCATCCAGAGCACTTGAAATCCCTAGAGGATGAGTATCTTCAGAACATGGAAAGAAACTATCAGGAGTGGATGACAAAGACAGTGGATTCGGAGAAGCAGGAGTGGTATTCGGAAATAATGCCCGATCAAAGGGATCATTACTATAATAGTGCAGGTCCAGTGATTATATTTGAGATGATCGATCAGCATTTGCAGGTGACAAACACGATACACCAGGAGTTGACGTTCAAGGCTCTCGTCCTTAGCATCCAACAGGTGGAGCTGTTTGGCCAGACATATCTCAAGAACGTCATCGAATTGAAGGAGCATCATTTTCGAAATCGAGATCAGATCAAATATTTTACGCATTATATCATAACCATTGTGAACAATAGTCAGAATGTTGTGGAGATGGCGCAGCAGATGAAGCATCTCTTCTGGCCTAAGTCCCGCACAGATCACTATGAGGATTTTGAAAAACTTTTGGCCACGTTCCAGCGTATTCGCGCCCATGCGGCCAACTATCTATTGGAAGAGGCCTTTCTGGATATGGAGTGCCATTTTAATGATCTGTTCACCGTCAAATGGCTGGGCAGTAGCATTGCCGTGGACACAATTTGCGTGACTCTAGACGATTACTTCCAGGACTATAACCACTTGTTGCCCGCCAACTTTGAAATGGTTATCAATGAGGCACAGAAGCTTCTGGCCAAGCGCTACATACGAGCGCTGCTCTCCAAGCGATTGTCTAAGACGCGCAGCGAGTGCGATGCGATCACGAGAAAGATCAATCAGGAGGCAAAACGGATTAAGCAGCTATTTGAAAAGATTGCGCCGAAGATATCGCTAAGCGATTCGCCACTGGACTTGATTACAACTCTGTCCGGGCTGATTGTGGCGGACATTGAGCTGCTCGTATTGGATTTGCATACGCTGCTCAGCAGCTATCCGTCGCTGAGCGAAGATCATTTGGTGCGTCTCTTCTACTTGCGTAACGACGTGAAGGCGTCCGAGGTGCGTGAGAAGGTGCAGGATGCCATGAAGTCCAAGAAGGCAATGGTCAGCATTGCCAAACAGGACTGCATCTTCAAGGAAATCGTGTTCAGCGACAAGCTCTGGTAGAGCAACAGTTGCTAATAAACAAGTGCGCGGTGTATAAGTGTAGTTCTTATACACTACTTATAAAATTAACCAACACACTCCACACTCTCCCTACTCTCGGCGGTCATACATCATTCCGATAAGCCGGTCAGCTGTCGCTTACATTGGCGCGCTTTCGCTCACTGAGCTTTCATAGCGCTGAAAGCTCTCTCACGCTCTTTCTCTGTCAACATGTGCTGAGCGCACAGAGGCGCAGCAGCAGAACTTTGTGCTGCTGTGTGGGCCCCGGTTGGCCGCAGTTGCGTACGCCACTGGCGCAGCATAAGCACGACAGAGTGCCGCGTTTCGATATGATTTTCAGTTTTGTTTGTGCCTGTGTATTTGATAGACCGCACCTCTAAGATAACTTATTTATGTATATATATGTGTAGTGCATTATTAATAAATATTATAAATGCTTAATTTGAGGATTAAATATAATAATTTAAATAAATAATAATAAAAAAAAAGCACAAGCAAAGACTAATTGCGGTAAGTAAAAAGCGAAGATATGGAAGAGGAAGCAGGAAGTCAGGCAGCGCCTTATTTCGCCGCTTCAGCATATATTTTTATGTACTTATGTGTGTGTGAGTGCAAACGTGTGCAATTTTGTTTTGTTATAATTTTATACATCGCCCGTGAGCCTTGAAAAGTTTTTGGTCATTTTGTCAAATATATATATACTATATATATAAAATCAATGCTGCGCTCTCTTTCTGACTGCCGCGTCGCCAAAACATGCTCGCTTATAAGTGTGTAAGTGTAAGTGTGTGTAAGCTCAGGCATTGTGTAAGCGTCTGTTGTATTGGTGTATGGGCTCTGCTGTGCGGTGGCTGGTCCAGGCTGGCGCTGGCCAAGCCCAAACTGCATAAACTAAGCAATTCCAACATGTCGCACACACGCGCCTTCGTAGGGCTATTAATAAAATCACATAAATTCGTGCGAACTCTCTGCGGTGTGTGCTTGCGTTGCCACGCTGATTTAATTTGGCCTCCCTCTCGCACTTGCTTGTATTCTAATCAGAACCGGTTAAGCGCTCCACGCCTTATCAGCGGACACCCGTTGCAAATGCTTGAATTCGTGCAGCTGTTTCATGAGCGCCATCTGTTGTATTTTTGCTTGGCTGTTTTTGCCGAATGCATAAGAAAGGGGGTAACGCCCGGGGCACCTGTATGCACTGCAGCGCCCCACCCGGCTTGCGTTTCTCTAAGCAAGTAATTACGGCTAACCCAAACAATGAAAACACCTATGCAATTAGTGTACTGCCGGCGTTTCTCTAAGAGCGCAGAATATTACGATTTTCAGAGATAGTTTGTAACACATTTGATTTCAAATGGAAAAATTTATTGTTGTAATGTCCACTTCGAATGAATGCACTACGTTATATCCTTTCCCTTACATCAAATCGACTCAGCTGCTGCTTCTTAGCTTCTCAGTATTTCCCTCCCTTCCACTCTCACTCATTTTCCTCTTATTACAAATTTTCCTCCCTGCAGATCTTATAAGCTGTGATAATACATATAGTTATAGTACGCCATGAGCAAATCGCATCGGGATCACAAGATTGTCGTCATCGGAGCCGGTGCATCGGGCGTGGCCTGCGCCACCCGGCTCCTGGACTATGGCTTCCAGAACGTGCTCGTCGTGGAGGCGGAATCCCGCATCGGCGGTCGCATTTACACAATACCCTTCGGCGAGAACGTGATCGATCTGGGCGCCCAATGGTGTCACGGCGAGCAGGATAACATCGTGCACCAGCTGGCCAGCAAACATGATTTGCTGGAGTCGACGGGCCCGGTCTATGAGAACTACCAGTGTGTGCGCAGCAATCGGGAGGTGCTGCCGGACAATGTGGCCAATCGGCTGAAGGCAATTGTCGGCGATTCGCTGGTCACACGGCAGATGGAGCTGCAGCATTGCAGCGGCTCGCTGGGCAGTTACCTCTCCAACAAGTTCTACGAGATGCTGCGCCGGCCGGAGAATGCAGACATTGACGAGGTGCTGGCCATGGAGTTCTTCGAGAACTACCAGAAGTTCGAGAACTCCGTGGAGGCATCCGATAATCTAGAGGAAGTGTCGGGCCGTGGCTATCTGGACTACTGGGAGTGCGAGGGCGACATACTGCTGAACTGGAAGGACAAAGGTTTTCTCGAGCTGTTGCGTCTGCTCACGCGCAGCCGCCAGCTGCAAACTGCCACGGATCTGGGCATTCTGGAGCAGCGGGTGCTCTTCAATCGGCGCGTCACGAAGATCAATTGGAATCGCAACGATGGTCGCGTGGAGCTGCAGCTGAGCAACGGCGAGAGCTGTGTGGCGGATCATGTGATTGTGACTGTGTCGCTGGGCGTGCTCAAGGAACAGCATCTGCAGCTGTTCGAGCCGCAGCTGCCGGTGGCCAAGCAACGTGCCATCCAGGGTCTGGCCTTTGGCACGGTCAACAAACTCTTTCTGGAATTCCCGCATGCCTTTTGGCCAGAGGACTGGACAGGCTTCACGCTGCTGTGGCGCAAGGAGGATCTCTCCGATATACGGAATACGCCGCGTGCCTGGCTGGAGGATGTCTTCGGCTTCTACCGGGTTAGCTATCAGCCACGTGTCCTCTCCGGCTGGATCATCAATGCCAGTGGCCGGCATATGGAGACGTTGCCGCCAGCCGAAGTGCTGGCCGGCTGCATGTATCTCTTCCGACGCTTCCTGCACTGGGAAGTACCCGAACCGCTGAATTTCCGCACCTCCGCTTGGTACACGAACCCCAACTTCCGGGGCTCCTATTCGTTCCGCTCCATGGACACAGAACGCCTGGGCACGGGCGCCAAAGACTTGGCAGAGCCATTGACCGTGGTTGCCATGACGCCCCCATCGCCGGGACGCAAGAAATCGTTGCCACAGCAGAGCCGCTGCGACAAGCCCATAGTTCAGTTCGCCGGTGAGGCGAGCAGCGAGCACTACTATTCCACTGTCCATGGAGCAGTGGACGCGGGCTGGCGGGAGGCGCGCCGGCTGGCTGAGCTGTACGGCCTGAACGAGACGACGGCCAAATCGCAGCTATAGCATTCGGCTTTTGGCCGAGTTAATTGTGCAATGGCAATGGGAGGAATTGATTAACTTTAAATAACGATCAATCAATCAATCAATCAACCGATAAAACTGACGACAAGACATCCTGAATAGACTTCATAAGCTATATTCGTAAGCATAAATAGAGCTTTAACTATGCTACTCCTATATTAATCTATTAAAACTATATATGTATGATGCAATCTCTGATTGAGGACATAATTGCAGTCCCAACTGGATAATGGGAAATCTTTTTGTCTGCGCTTGCGATATTTTGTATGATTGAGTGATTGATGGCCCAGTGATTGACGGCCTCAGATAGCTTCTATAAGTCCAAATAATGCTCATGGCATTTCGAATAATTAAGCGTTTGATTGACCGACTGTGATTGACTGATTGATGACAATAATGCTAGATCAGTCAAGGTAATACCTGATTGGTAGCTTGATTGACTGACCGACTGGCCGCCTGATTGACGACATTGAGCTTTTGGAAAATCTGCCTGATTGAACGCTGAATGAATCGAGGTTTAACAGGCTGACTGATTGAGTTATTCACATAGAGTCCTGTCGGATAGACAGACCCATCAGTTTAGTTTCAATATTATATATATAATTATGTTCACTGACTTACTAGATATTTTACAAATAATTATATGGGAAGCGTAAGTAGAGAATAGTTTGAGAACGTCTCAGAGAGCTTTGACCCATCCCCTTCCGCCATCGATCGTAGTGCTGTGCAAAGATACCCAAAGGGAAGGAGAAAACCCGAGACAAAGCGAAGGGACCTAGGGATGAAAATAAGAATGAGCGGACCGTGATTATCATTGGTGCTGGCGTGGCGGGCTTGGCCTGTGCCGTGGAGCTGAAGAAGCTGGGCTTCGATCAGATACGCATTTTGGAGATGTCGGATCGGATCGGTGGACGCGTCCGGACGATGAAGTTTGCCGACAACTATGTGGATGTGGGGGCTCAGTGGGTGTACGGTAAGGAGGAAAATGTGGTCTATACAATGGTCAAGGCGCTGCGCGCCTTGGAGCCGTGGGATGATATGTTGAAGCGCATCGCATGGATACGTTCAAATGGCGAGATATTACCGCCGGATCTGATCAACAATGTGCTGTCAATTTTAGCGCCCATATACCAAAATTTGAAAGATGGAAGGGAGGAAACTGTGAGACCAGATATAACATTTTACGAGTATTTGTCGGTGAACTTCAAGAATGGGTTGATCGAGCACGAAGTGAAGGGTGTGGATGAGGCATTGACGCAGGAATTTTTGAATATCTTTATGAAAATGGAGGGAAATATTAGTGACATGAATGCCTCGTTATATGGCACATACGACGCCTGCGCGGGGCCAACATTCCAGAGCTGGCGGGATCAGGGGTAAGGTAAGGGGCAGGCGTTGATGTTGAAGTCTCTAATTGTACCGGCCCGTTGCAGTTTCAAGCGATTCCTTCAGGAGCTATGCCAGGGCGACGACATGAATGTTCACGGCATTCTCAAGGACTCTATCCTGCTAAACCATAATGTGACTCAAGTGAATTGGGACCGTTCCGATAGATACGTTAAAGTGAGCTGCGGCGATCAACATTTTACTGGCGATCACTTGGTCATCACCGCATCGCTGGGCGTGCTCAAGAGCAGATCGATTCAGTTCCAGCCCAATTTACCCAAGCCAAAGATTCAGGCTATCAATGGCCTGGGCTTTGCCACCGTTTGTAAGATATTTGTGGAGTTCGAGGAGAGCTTCTGGCCGGATGATTGGCAGGGCTTCAATGCGATGTGGCGCGAAGAGGATATGGAGAAGATCGGGCAAAAGTGGACCTTCGATATCTATGCTTTTCATGTGTATGCCCATCAGAAGCGTGTGCTGCTCGGTTGGGCGGCTGGCAACTACGTGGAGATCATAGAGTCGCTGGATAATCAGCAACTAAGGATCGGCATCGAGCTAATGTTGCGCCTCTTTCTGAAGGACTTTAAAATACCCCATCCCAAGCACCTGTTGGTCAGTAAATGGAGCACAGAACCGGCTCATAAAGGCGCCTTCTACTACCCATCGATGATTACCCAATCACTGGAGACCAGCCCCGAGCAGCTGGCCGAACCGATAAGTGTTTTTGTCTATGATTCGCATTTGACTGCGGAACCACGTAAATTATCATCCCGGCCCATTATATTATTCGCCGGCGAAGCGACCAGTTCAAATCATTATTCTACAGTTCACGGAGCCGTCGAGACGGGCATCCGTGAAGCCAACCGTTTGTTCAATTACTACAACGCAGGATCGGAAAGTGATTGAACTTCTTGCTTGCTTGTTGTCAATGGAAATTTTAGTAAAGCCTTCTATGTTAATGCATCAATTGTCGCGTATGATTTGCGGCTGGAAGTCCAGCTCGGCCGCCTTGCCCAGCGATTCGGCATAGAGTGGCAGTCGCTGAGTCATGCGGAAGCCCCAGAAGTCCTTGACCTGACGGCACAGATTCAGATCCAGCTCTGTCACCAGCAGACCATCTCTGGAACGCGATAAGCTCTACGGGCGAACAAATTGCTGTATCCCTGTATTGAAGCTTGGGTCATCAACTTACGGGAGTTCTAGAACCATCAGGTGCGGCAACATAGGTCGATCCGTAGAAGGGTCCGAAACGCTTGTGTGCCGGCTGCCCATCGCCGGACGTGTACTCGTTGGGAAAGTCCTCGTAGCCCACGCGATTTATTGGCACCGTGAAGTAGCTGTTCGCAATGGCCGCATTTCTCGCCTCGATGCCCCAGAGTGGCTCCGAGAGGCGTCCAATTGTGGCCGAGGGATTGAACACGATTTCCGCACCGTTCAAGCCGAACATCATCCAGTTCTGTGGATGGTGCCGGCCATAGCAGATGTTGATGGCCAGCTTGCCGAATTCAGTCTCAAAGACAGGATGACCTGTGTTGCCCTCCATGTAGTAGGTGGACTCATTGAAGTCGCCCACGCGTGGTATATGATTCTTGCGATGTTTGCCCATATAGCGACCGTTGTTCGAGATGACGACAGCCGTGTTCCAGATGGTGTCTCCGTGCTCGACATCGCGCTCCAGTATCGAGTGTATGATGACCATGTTGTAGGTTTTGGCCAGCTCCGACAGCATTTTTGTTGTTGGTCCGTGTTCCGCCTGCTCAGCAAACTCGCACCACGGAAACTTTTCCCGTGTGCAGAAAGCAAAGGGCATGGCTAGAGGGGGGGATTCATGGGATTAGCAGTAGCTTATATATATCTCTTATATATTTCTTACTCCACGCCTCCTGTGTGCATACGATGTTGCAACCGGCCTGAGCCGCGGCCTTGATCATGGCCTTAACCTTACTCCAAATGGCCTCGCGTTGCTGCTCAATGGGCGACGTCGTAGGCAGTGCAATCGAGTTCTGTATGGCGCCCACACGTACAATGCGTGGCTGACGCAGCTCCTCGGGTCGGGCCTCAAAGCGATAGCCCTTGATATCGAAGCCATTCTGGGTGGCAGTCAGCTGAGCGCTCTGGGGCAGCTCCAGAGTTTGGCTGAATAGGGAAGGCGAGTAAGATAGAGGTGATTACAGACAGTGAGAACGAGAGGAGGGAGGGAGGCTTCCCTCTGTTTGTTTTCGCCTTGCTTCGTAAACAATTCGAATCAGGTTTTATATATATCTGTTTCTGTATTGCCGCGCAGTAGTTCTATGCCCTACAGTAGAGGCTATTATGGCTTGTGAGGCATGTTCCTGCCAGATAGTATAGTATAACAGCTAGATTGGACTTTCCGCTCAGCTTATTTCCGTACTCGCACGCGTGTTTTATGGACATGTGTATCAACACGAAATCTAAATATAACACCCTATATATAAAGATATATATATATGTAAGTCGTACGTAATGCCCCAATTTTGCAACTTATCTGCGTTGTTTTGCAGCAACTTTGTTGCGCTTATCAGCTGGCCCGATTAACATCTAGATTTATAGGCATTCTAGTTATGTATGTATGTCTATATCTTTACTCACTCCTTTTCGACTCCGTACAGTATGCGCTTGACCTCGCGTAGCTGTTCGGCGGGCAAATGCCTTTCCAGGCACTCGTCCAGGTTTTCCAATTCGAAATCTGACATTGTATCCGTTGCTTTTTCAATTGATGTATAGTGGGGGTCTCGCAATGCTGTATGCTCCGAATGTGTATGTGTATGTGTATGTGTGTGACGCTTGAGCGGAGGCACAACAACTTGCGTTGAGCGCCAATAACGGAATGAGCTCGGGACTGTGAGCGTAGCGTACGCCACAGGCGATTGACAGCTGATCGTAGAGACGAGCGCGTGAGCAAAGCAAAGCAATACTCGTGACAAGTACTTAAGAGTTACTAAATTGATCAGTCGTTGAGTGGGTGAAGAGAAGAAGACGAAGAAGAAGGAGAGGTGTGAAGAAGAAGAGGTGTGCTAACAAATATTTTGCACATGCGCTGTGTCAAAGAGTGTAGTTGGTCAGAGAAATCCTGGCAAGTATTGAGCGCGTTGAATAGGTGTTGAGAAGAAGAGGTGCAATAACAATTATTTGGCATACACGCGGTGTCGAAGAGTGCAGTGGCTCAGAGAAATCCTTGCAAGTAATTACTGGGTTCAAGCGTTGCCATATCAGCAGTTACTCAGGCGCATTACGTCGTTTACGTCGCCTGTGGAAAGCAGGTGTTTCCTTACTCGTGAATAGTATTTGTGAAAGTGCTTATTAGTGGATTAAGTGCTGATGATGGCGAGCCTTGGCGGTGACTATTGCTTATTCGTACTAGTCATTACTGGGGACAGAGACTTTAGTGATGCAAAAAGTGGGTGTAGAATGCTGAAGTGGATGCAGAGAGCGAACGGGTACCACTCACAGGAGCCATAATGAGTATTCGGCAGTTGAGGGATGGGTGAGTAGATCAAATGAAATTGCTATTTATCTAATATATTTAATTCATGATATATATATATTTTCTATTCATGATGAATATATATGTATATCTTTATATTCATATATTCATATACATTCATATACTCCGCCAATTGTGTCCCCCTTCTTTCTTAATTGCCTATCCCGATCAATGGTCCATCTCTAACACATTGCTTGCACGCGTCAAGCAAGTCATTCGTCCCGCCTCCCTCTCTCGTTTTCTCTTATCAACATTCATTCACTATGTTGGGGGGCGCGTGCTCGCTCATTGACCTTATCATAGTAAGCAATGACAACGGGGGAGAAGCTAAGAGGTGGAAACATGGGGAGAGGAGGGACACGCTTTTGATTAGATTAAGCCGAGAGTAATTCCGTTGGCCCAAGAAAGCATATTTGACGTAAATTAGAGCGTATTTCTCAGCTGATATCCCACCTCATAATGAAAAGAATATTTTTGGAAAATAATTAGAAAAAGAAACTCCGTTTCGTGGCATTTGTAACACATTTATAAGTTTCTCTTGTTTTATTTATAAAATTTAAACATTTTATATCTTTAATATAGGGATTTTTGCTTTCGCAATTTGGACAATTATTATTTGTGAGTGAAATAATTGTTTTACAATCAGCTTTAAATTTATTTAAATGGTTGGTTTTTCTTTTTAATTAGTTTAAATAACTCTGCACATTTTCTCATAGTTTTCCGCAGTTTTCTCGACTTTCCCGCATTTATTGTATTCTTTTCATTGTTTTCACTTTTACGCAAAAAAAGGTACATTTCGTGAAAAGGAGAGGACGCAGGAGTAAATAGTAGATCTCTCTCTCTCTTTTTCTCTCTATATGTATAGTACATAGTATATATGGCTCTGTCTCTTTCTTACTAAATGCCGTGCAGCATTGGCAACATCTGTTTATTTAGGAGATTTAGAATTTTCATTTAGTTGGGCTAAATTCGTATGGCAAATACTTTGGTGTTTCCTCTTCAACAATTTTGGGGAAGGGGGGACAAATGGGCGAACGTTAATCTACTGCACCCAGATCGAGGGCGCCCAGAGTGGCTCGTTCTCGAGCCGCTGCACGTGCTGGACGAGCTGCTCGAACGCATTCACCAGCTCTCCGTTCACAATTTCCACATCGAAAAAGTGACCGTAGAGGAAATCGATGCGTTCCGCCGATTTGATCATATCGGCGAACTCTTCATCCGTAAAGCTGCGCGCGTTGGCCTCATCGAAGGTAGACTTGGCGCGCGCCTCTGTTCGGGTGGCCTTCAGCACGCTCAGCTCCGGCGGCTTAATGTGTATGAGGAATGGTTTCAGCTGGGCCGTGCGCAGCGTCTTGATGGCCTGGTAATGCGGACTCAGGACACAGACGCAGCCCGCATTCACTATGGACTTGACGCTCTCCGCGGAGGTGCCGTACAGATGGCCCTTGTATTCGCCGTGCTCCACAAACTTGCCCGCCTCGATGTCCGCCTCCATTTTGTCGCGTGCCACAAAGATGTACTCACGGCCAGGCACCTCGCCCGTGCGCATGGGCCGGGTGGTATCTACAGGGATGACCAGATAGATGAACAGAGATTCTTGAGGGGGATCTGCTCTTGGCTACTCACATGGCACCGGGCTGCGGAACTTCTCGGGATCTCGGGCGATGAGGCGACGTCGCAGCTCATTGCGTCCCACACCGGGTGCTCCGATCAACACAACGGGCCGATAGATGCCAGGACGTGGATAGAGTTTGGCCACCTCTTCATACGTGGCGATCAGCTCTCGGTCAAAGTCGTCGTTCTCTGTTAAATCGTACATGATCTTTTTAGTCTTTGGCTGGCGACACGACGAGCTGCTGCTGCTCGTCTGCAGCCGCGGCGAGCCCGGCGGCGTTGTGCACAACGAGGCACAGGAGCCGGCTAATGACCAGGTAGTTACAGGAGGTTGGTTACAGATGATGGGATTGATGTGATGCAGTGAGCGTAGGGTTAGTATGAAACGAATGAGATAGATGCGAGGTTGACTTGTTAGAAGGGATCCTGCTGGAGGCATTCATGAGTGAATGATGTAGGATCACCCGACTTACGCTTCGAGTCCATGTCATTGCAGTCGCGCTGCGTACGCTCATGCAGGATGCGACGCTCCTGCAGCGCCCGACTCGGTATGAGGCCGGCACGCGCGGAACGCTCATGATCCTTGCGCGCCTGCCACCAATACGCATCGTCCTGGGACACAATGTGCAGCACATCGCCGCGCTGAAAGGCCAGGCCTGCCTCCTTGCAGGGTATATAAGGGTCCACATCCGGATTGTAATCGAAATGGGCACGCACGCGAACCTTCGATTCGCGCTGAGCACCTTTCGTGTCGGCGGGCACCAGCTTAAAGGTGATTGTGCCTTCCGAGTTTTGCTAACGACGCCAAAATACATATGTTAGATCAAGTCTAGGATAAGGCATAGATAGTGGCTATTTCCTACCAGTATGGTGAGCACATCGCCCGGCGTCTTGCCTTCCACATTGATGTTGTTGACCTCGATGACCTCGTCACCCACATGTATCAGGCCAGAACGATCCGCTGCGCCGCCGTGCATAATTCTGGCTATGATTATTTTACCCGTCTCTTCGTCGGTTTTTATGGTGGCCCCCTAAAAGTATGCAACGAAAAAATGTTGAAATGCTTCAGCAACCTCTGAGCGAGTCAGCGAGCGAGAGACAGAGAGAGAGATAGAGAGAGAG
>JABVZY010000002.1:1689566-1703874 GCA_020883555.1 Drosophila nannoptera
TATCGAATATCGAATTACCTTCTACGTAGAGGTACGATAAAGGGGGCGCAGCTGATAATCTCTTACTGATCTCTCTCTCTCTTTCTCTCTCTCCCTCCCTCCTTCATCGTTTACTTATTAACTCCATTTCCACTGAGTCAGACCTTAAGTAGGCTGAGTTAGCTTGCTCTGAACAATCATGACACAGACTGTAGATTCTCCATGGCAGCCTGTTGATATTTCCCTTAAGACCAGTTCATTTAAAGCTCTCTCCATGAAGTTTTTCTTATTTTTATTAACCTACAAATAACTGTCTTAGGAACTTAACTTTCTAGACCTGTTTCAAATGTGGCGCAGCCTAGGTATGCCCCGCACTATTTGCCAAAGTAGTCCGTGAATTCGGCCCGTTCCCGGTCCGCGCGAGCTTGGCGCGCCTCGAAATCGTAGGGCACATAGGTGCGGCGATGCGACGAGTCCAGGTAGGTGGGCTTGCTGTGATAGCTGTAGACCACGCTCTTCGGGTAGCAGAGGTAGGAGTCCTCGTACGGGTAGCTCGATCGCTTCTCCCGCACCGGATGGCCGCTGATGTCGATCGGCGAGCTGATGGCCTGGTATGGATTGCTGGCAGGTGCGGCCTGGGTAAGGCACAGGGCGGCCAGTGCCAGAGCAAGGATCACAGTGTACTTCATATTGAGCGGGATTAGCTGCGGCTGGTTGATTGCGATGTGCTCCACTTGGAGTTCCTTCGGGTTCTGCGTGGCTACTGCCTGCCGGCCAGACGCTTTATACAAACTGCTCGCTAATCATTTTGGCCGACAGTCGGAGTTCGCTCTAAGTCAATTTCCATTGATTAGCACCTGGACAGCGATTTCCGATTTCTGTCCGGACATTGCCAGGTCGTCTTACGGGGGTGTTCAGATGACGTAGACATTGTTAGACCTGTTGCGGTAGGCGCTCTGAGTCGTTGGCTTCCACTGAGTCGCGCGCGCTCCCTCTCTCTCCCTCTCTCTCTCTCCTAAGTGCTTAGCCAAATAAGATATTTGTCGCAGCATCTGAGTGTAGCCCTTGTTGATGCACTCCGAGATGCGCAAATAAAACCGAATAGCCGATAATTGCTGAATAATTCTAATGAATCACATTGAATCACATTTTCCCCCCACTCAACTTTTCTATTTCCGTGTAATTCTGAAATAGAATTCGCAAAATATTTGCCTGAGTCAATCGTGGGACACGCAGCATCTGGAGCTTCCTTATTAAGAGTATACAGTTTTATGGGGCTAAAACAATTGTATATAAAATCTGATTATGAGAAATAAGTCTAGCTTCGATCGAAGGGTATAAAACACGTATTTCTGAGATCTATTCAACTTGGAGGAGCTCCTTGTGGAGGCTCAATATATCTAGGCTTATATCTAGAGATATATCTAGGGATATATTATTAGTATGTATTATAAATTAATTATTTTATTATTATTTATTATTTATTAATTATTATATATTATTTATTGCTTATTTTTTTATCATTTATTATTATGTTTTTATTTTTTATTTTTTTAATATTTATTTTTTCTTATTATATTTCTTGATATATATTATTAATTATTTATTATTATATTTATATTTATTATTTATGATTTATTTTTTATTTCTTAAATTTATTATTTATTATATATTAATTATTAATTATAATTTAATCTTTATTTATTTTATTTATTTATTTATTTTTATCTCTTGTAAATTATTTTTATACATTTTTTTACTTGTTGTAAGTTTTTCTAATTTTTTCTTCCAATATAATTTTTTTCCTTGTTTGTTATTTTAGTTTTAGCCTCAAATTTGCTTTAAAAATTTTACTACGGCTCCCGAATTTCAATTACAATTTAATTTTCAACATTTACTCAGATTCGCCCAGACACGTTATTCATCAATTATTATATATTCTTCTTATATATTATATTCAATTATCACTTAATTTTTTTGTTAAATTTCATTTGACGTAAGTCTCGTTTTGACTCAATAAACAATTTCTAATTGAATGTCTACGCAATATATCCCGAAAATCTGAGCTGTTGGCTGTGAAACCTGTTGCAGGGTAATTGATTAAAAATCTTAATACTCTTACGTTCTACACTCATTTGTCACAATTTCTGACACGTTTCTAAGCCAACGGAATATTTCGAGCGGAAACTTAAAAAAATTTTCTCATCTATTTTTTTTTTTTGTTAAAAATATAATGTTCACATCTCTTAAGCTATTTTTTGATTAATGCTTTTGTTGTTGTTTACTTGTAAGCCTCGCTGTTGTTGTTGCAAAACCGGCTTTGGCCGAGGCAACAAGTGAACTCCACCTGGCCTGCACCTGAGCTATACCTAGCGTCTACATACGGCTCTTCTGAGCCTCAGTCGAGCCTCACACACCCCCAAAAAAAATTTGTGTTCAGCTGATTCTCACGTTTCTTTTCGGCTCTTCTCAGAGAGAGAGGGAGACAGATCTGCGCACGAGTTGAGGCTCTAGCATATATATATTTTCCGATAAAAGCAAATTCGTTTGGCCTTGAGCGAGTATTCGGCAGTCGTTACTCTAATTAATCTTTATTTTCGTTTCGTTATAATCAATTTGAACTCTGTGTGGAGGATTTATTTGCCAAAACTGGCACTGGCCGAAGCCGAGGCGGAGGCTGAGGCGCTGCCGCCGCCACCGAAGCTGGGATATCCGCCGTAGCCGCCGCCACCGTAGTTGGGATATCCGCCGTAGCCGCCGCCACCGTAGTTGGGATATCCACCGAAGCCACCGTAGCCGCGGCGCCCGAAGCCACCGCCACCGAAGCCTCGGCGTCCGTAGCCACCGCCGCAGCAGAAGCCGCCGCCGCCAAAGAATCGGGCCACACGTCCGCCCGTCGCCGCATCATTCACGGCCTGCGCATCCACATCCTCGAGCGTCAGTTGCTGCTGCTGTTGCTCCTCCAGCTCCAGGGGATGGGCGATGGCCAGGGCCAGCCAGCAGACGAACACAAGCAGCAGAAAATGTTTCATGTTTCGATTCCCAATTGCTTCTATTCGGCATCTAGAGAATCTACAGTGCTTTTATACACCCGATCCGAGCGGGGGATGCACCAAGCTGAGGGCGCAAGCGATGATTGGCCTCTGATTGGCTCATCCTGCCAGAGCGAGAATCATTAGCTGCTCGGCATATATCATTATATTCTCGCATTGTTGTTGTTCTCGATGATTTCAGCGAAATTCGTAAA
This sequence comes from Drosophila nannoptera, assembly GCA_020883555.1. Lineage (NCBI taxonomy): Eukaryota > Metazoa > Arthropoda > Insecta > Diptera > Drosophilidae > Drosophila > Drosophila nannoptera. The sequence continues at coordinate 1,692,793 of JABVZY010000002.1, forward strand.
CGTAAATCCCAGGCCCCAAAGGCAAAAAGACCTCATGCCCACCCACCCCAGCCTCCCTGCTCGCCCACTCTATCAGAGAATGTGAGTTGGGGCTCACTTTTAGCGACCATTTGTCAAGTCGGCCTAGAGCCGAAGACCTACATTGTAGCAAGACTTGAGACGTTTGTATGAACAAAGCCGAAAGCTACTTCAATTGGGGACTTACTGTGCGCATACCCTGTAAAAATGGGCCCAGACGAGAGGTTGTTTGGATGCTTGCGCTGAGCAGACAATCGAGTTGAAAGCAGATCCATGAAGTAGAGTGGGAGATGTATCTTCTGTAGGGTATTCAGTATACGCATACCCTGTAGGGTAGCTACAAATGGTAGCTTAATTGCCATCAAGAAGCACTTGACTTCGAGTAGAATCGTCTTGAGAGTACTTCCATTGAGATGTTTATATGCAAAATCAGTGAGCATTCTCTGAAGGAATACCCTGTACGATGAGCACAGAGGGGGGCTTAGTTGCCATGAAAGCACAAAATGAAAATTGAACCACTTAAATAATAGAGCCTTTGTTTTACAGGGTATTCTGCCTGTAAAACCCCTTCCAATTCCTTCAGAAAATTAAAATGAAAGCACTCCATTAATAAAATACTTATTTTACAGGGTATTCGGTTCGTATAACCCCTGCTAATTCCTTCAGTACATGAAAATGAAAGCTCTTCATCAATAGAGTCCTTATTTTACAGGGTATTCTGCCTATATAACCCCTGCCAATTGCTTCAGAAAATGAAGAGGAAAACATTTCATTATTTTTACAGGGTATTCTGCTTGTGTAACCCCTGCCAATGCCTTCAGCTTTCGCTTGCCAATATGGATACATTTAAAGTGTCTATCAAAAATAATTAAAAACTTGTTAAGAGACTTCTGATCACTGACCTCTCAGAATCTTTTGCAGAACTGCGCAGTTCGAGATCGTATATTTCTAATTTTTATGGTTTTTTTTTGTGGGTCTGAGAAACTCGTTTTCAACTCTCACATATTTCTTGACTGTTTTCAGGAGAAAGTTCAAAGAATATTTCGAAGAGCGGGAATTGGAGAAAGAATTCATTTTTGGAAATATTTTTAAAAGACTTGAAAGACATAGAAATTTATTTCAATAAGTAAAAAGCAAGATTTTCATTCTATACGAATTGAAAATCATTTTTCAATTTGGCAACTTCTTTTAACCAGAATTTTGCGACTATAACTCGAAAAAGTCCTTGCAAAAATTCTATGAAACTTCTCAAATCTGTAGAATTTTCCTCTCTTTCCTCTCTTCCTCTTTTACCTCTCGAAAAAGTTCTTGGAGAAAGTCCTTCTGAAATCTTTAGAATTTTCCGGAAACAGCAATGCATTTGCCATCGCTCCAGCTTTTACCTTTACAATATTTTTAAAAATTTTGCCTGACATAGAACTCGTAATCCTCTCAAATTATAGCATATTTTTGGGCTTGAGAAATATTTGTTATTATTTATTATATTATTAATTTCTGTTGAATTTTTAATTTCAGCTTGCTCCACAATTTTCTCTCAGTGCTAAATGAATTATATTGCAAGCGAAATTTTGTGACGTCTACACGAGAGGTAAGGGAAATTAATGAGCCCCAAACCGGTTGATATATTGCACTAAGTCCCTTGCCCCTTGCCCCTTGCCCCTTGCCCTGAGGCGGCGATATAAATAATAAAAATATAACTGAGGGATCACATGATAATCGAATCGTTTTGTCTAAGTGCATTCAAATGGGCTTCGCGCGGTATTAGTCCACACGGGATTCGGTTAACGAACCGTGGCGAATAATTCGAAATGGATTGTCTATCGGCATTAAGATTGCTCTCGGGCCTTATTTATATGGAAAGACCTAAAAATAACTGATGAATCTCCATAATCGAATAGATTTAATTAACTGGTGTTAGCCGATTGCGAATACTGTTAAGTGTGTTTATATAGCTAATGCCATACCGGCGATTGTGGAATTCCAATTATGGAATTCTAAAGTCGTCTGAAGATATATCGCATTTAAGTGGCCCATAAAGCAAACAAGTTTCAGCTTTGAACACGAACTCGAGAAAAACCCGCGGAAGTGAACGATGAGAAAAAAAAAACACACATTTTAGCGGTGCGAAACAGTTTCGCAATACCCATCGAAAGCGGACGCAAGCGGGTATGATGTGCTGGAACTATTATAATGTATATACTGTGGAAACAGATATTCTGCTTAACTCAGGTTTCGTCTGCTCAAATTAAGGTCTGAGCCGTACTTGACTTTTTACAGGGTATTTCTTAGTCATGCCTTGCCTATTCGTTTATGTCTAGACCGCAATCGCACCTCCAAAGATCCCATCTCGATTCCATTTAACTCTAGTCTTGTGTGGAACTCCCATCTATTTACTGGGTATCTGCTAGTCGTGCTCGTTTTTAATACCGACCATTTGATCAACATTTGCCGAAACGTTGACCAAGGTCAATGTCAGCCAGCGTCTGCAGTCTTCGGAGCATGCGTGAAAGCATGGAACCAGAACCAGTCCGTGACGCGTTGGGCGCGTTTTGTGCGCGATTTGCGAGCGTTTTCGTAGCGATTCGCTTTGCGTGAGCTGTGTTTCCGTTCGGCTTTTGGCCAAGTTTTTGTTTTTTGGATGCGCCGAAGGTCTGCCAGTTGCCGCAACATATTTGGCCAGCGGAACATCTGCTGCGCGGCGTGGTCTGACATATAAAACCAAATTCGAAGAGCTGCTGCAGCTTTAGTTCAATTCGAGCCAAGTTCGTGAAATGTTTGTGCGGGCGCGTCTTTGCCTGCTCAGCGTGCTCCTCGCCCTGGCCGGGGCGGCCAAGAGCGGCAGGTCCAGCAAGGCCGATTCGGAGAAGCCACAGGGACGCACTCTCGGCCTGCTGTCGCCGCTGCTCCTGGGCATCCCGCCCCTGTTCGATGTGCCCGTGGCCCCGGTGGCTGGCGGCGCGAGCGGAGCTGGTTCCCAGTCGGATCAGTACTACGGTGGAGCTGCTGGCAACTACTACGGTTACGGGCCCAACTACGGCTATGGCTACCGACCCACCTACGGCTATCCCAGCTATCCCAGCTACCCCAGCGTCGGCCTGGGCTATCCCAGCTACCCGAACTTCTATGGCTATCCCGGCTACTACAGGCCCAGCTACAACTACTATGGCGGCTACCAGCGACCCGTGCAGTACCCGAGCAACTACTACGGCTCCAGGCCCAACTACAACGGGAACTATGGCAGCTACAGCAGCAGTCGGCCCACCCCTTACCCCTCGTACAGTCCAGCCGGCGCCAATCCCAGCCCGCTGGCTGGCGGAGCCGGCTCCCAGCTGACCACAGAGCAGGCCTCGCAAGTAGCTGCCCAGCTGGGCCAGGCCCTGGGCAGCAGCCTGCGCCCCTTGCTGGCCAACGGCGGCGGGAGCAATGCTCAAACTCTGGCCAGCCTGTTGAACGCCCTGGGCTTGCCCCAACGAGGTTGACCCAACGTATTCCTAAGCTAAGCCTTGAGTGAGGTTGTGTTTGTTGTTGCTTTTGATTGTTTCCATGTTGTTAGTAAAGATTTTAATTGTTTTTTAAATTGAGACAATATATATATTGGATATGAATCGGGCTACCTCTTCTACAACTATTTCTGATTGGAATTTGGTTCGAATTCATTCGAATGTGAATTTGAGGACAGCCTAAAAGTATGCTTCAAAATAATAGTTCTCGCATCTTGCCGCTAATTAATTGCGTTTAGGATATAAATAGAGTCTGTTGACTCTGTTGATCGGAGAGCATTTCGCGAGAGTCTCACCTTTCGCGCTCTGCTCAGACTGCAAGCAATCCGAGAGTGCAGAGTCATTCCGTCCAAGAATATTGTGAAATCGTGGGTGCAAATAATTCTAAGTGGAAATGCAAAGTGCAAGATGCGGGCCGCTATAAAAGTGACGGCTGTCCGTCAAACGGCGATCAGTTCGAATCGCAATGAAGCTTTGTCTATTGCTGACTATTCTCAGTCTCGTCGGCTTAGCCTGGACCTGGCCAGGGGCTGTGCAGGAACCGGCTCAGGCGCTGGCCCAGGATCAGGCTCTGGCCGCGGAGCAGGACCAGGGCTTGGTCAGCCTGCAGGATGTGGCTGACGTGGGCAGTGAGCACGACAATGCCGGGGCACGGAACGCGCGCTTCCTGTGGGGCGGCTACTGGGGTCGTCCTTGGTACGGAGGATACTACTACTATCGCTATCCCCGCTACCGTCGATACTACAACTATTGGTGGTGAGGCGTGGATTTGACAGGCTTGCAGCAATTGGTCTTGGACTCCCTCCCTAAGAAAGCTCTTCAGATTATCTACAAATATTTATGCAAATGCTTCGTGGAAAGTAATAAAGAAATAATGCAATTATCGAAGCTATTTGAGAGGTTAATGGCAGGGTCAACTGATGAGCTAGTCAAAGCGCCAACTACTTAGTCACCTTTTTGCTGCAACGATTTGCCAGTCATTCCGAATGCTTCTGGCATATCTGTGCTAATTGGCTTTCGCAACACTGGCCGAGGGAATCACAGGGAATGTCGGCCAACCCAATGCCCCCGGGGTGGATCCATAACGGTGCCGGCGAGCACACCTAGAAAAATTTTCTTATATATATCACCTAAGCCAGCCTATTCCAGGGTATGTTCTAGTCGGTCCCTCTTTCTGCCCCGGCGCATCCAATTTATTTGCTCATAATTTCTATACTAGATAGGATTTTTTGCTTGGGATTTTTTTTATTGCGAATATTTGTTATTGCGCTTAGAGTGTGGCGGGAATTCTTGGCAAATAAATGAATTAAGTCAGGCCTGAGAGCCGTTAATTAATTAGTTTATCATTACATAAATTAAATGAAGCCATTTCTCTGCTGCTGCCAGAACGCTTCCAATTGGGCGGCGCGGCGCCGCAGCTCCTTGCGCTCCTCGATCTGGTAGAGCTGCGATTGCTTCGAGGCGAGTAGAATCTGCCGCGTCTCTTCGTGGCGATGCGCCTCGGAGCTCTCACTGGAAATGGGAAGGGGGAAGAGTGATATGGAAATGCTTGATAGCATTCATTTTCTATTCGGCTTACATCTCGCGCTGCTGCTGCTTGAGCTGCAGCAGCTTTCGCTCCTCCTCCGCCTGCCGCATCAGCGACATCCGTATCCATTCGATGCGCTGATTCTGCGCCGCCTCCAGCTGCGCCCGCTGCAGCTCCGCCAGCTCCAGCTCCAGCTGGCGGGCCTCGCACTGCAGCAGCTCGGCCAGCTCCTGGCGGCGTCTGTCCAAATCCTCCGCGCACTTGCCCAGCACCTGCTTCACCTGCCATTCGATCCGGGTATTCCGACTGCGACGATTCGTCCGATTGAGGAACTCGTTTACATGCATTTTGCGGCCTTGTTTGGTCGTTGGCGGCGGGGCGAGGGCCTTGGCAACGAAGCCCCTGCTCGATTGGCGCTGTTAAGGCAGCTGTTAACTTAACAGAAGGCAATTCAATGCCGCAGCGGCCCCCATTATCACACTCTGAGAGGACTTAGTTGTGGGCGTAATCAATTAAACTAATAAAATTTGTTTGAATAATTAGCTTGACCAGCGATTAATCAAGCCCTAGCTTAACCATAAGACGCTAATATGCCAGCTTCTCTTTGCCTAGGCAGAGCAATGGCCAGACCTTGGTGGAAGCTGTTAAGGATGGTGGACAGAGATATCCCTGCAATCCTGGCCCATGGGCCCGAGAGGCCCATGATCATGTTGGCTACGATCATAAGGACTCTCCCGATTAGACCTGAAATTGTGATAATTTTAGCTTTAGTATTATTTAGAAAAGGGAAAGACAATCGTTGATTGATACTTTCTTCTCTCTACTTCTCCTAGCGTAGGATCCAGTGAGTGTATCTGAGTGTGACCCATCGCCAAGCCCTGTTCATCCATCCATCCATATGAAAAATAGACTGATGAACTTATCACCGAGTTCTTCAATTAACTACGCCAATTGGGGCCTGTCCAATAACACCCGCTAATTATCTCTTGATCGAAATCTAATTTACCGCTTCACGTTATGCGCGGCGCAAGGGAGCTGCGGAACGAGTTTTGCTTTCAGCTTACACAAATTATTCATTCAGCACATTTGCATTATAAAGAACTCAATTATGCAGATATATATAACATATGTGTGTGATCAGCTATGCTATGCACAAATCGGATTTTGCGTTTCGATTAATTTGTTTATTTTGTATTTGAAATATATTTTTCTGATTTCTGCTGCATTACCTCCCTAGGCGTGGCCTGGGCTTCCCTTGTAGTAAAACTACTTGTAGACTAATTACACTTTATTTATAATATACTTTATTTAGAATATAGTTTATTTATTACTATATATATTCACTCACTCAGGAAGAAAGAGTTGACAATTCCACTGACCTCAGAAATTCTTCGGCTATCTCCCTCCCTCTTCAATATTATGAATCTAACAATATTTTCTTAAAACAATCCAAATGAAGTCTTATTCATTTTAATGGGAATGAATAGAATAGTATTTACAAGTCCTTTTCCAACACTTCACACTCCCTCTCCCTCTCTCTCTTTCTCTCGCTGTGTACTCTCCTCGCCTTCCAACCCTGTCTGGATTGTACTCGCTAATGCAGGGCGTTGCATGTGTTCTATCAGGCCTTCACCAACACTGCCAGCCCAAGCACGCCATTGCATAGCCTTCGCATACTTTCCAACACTAGAATTGCCAGTTGTCTTTACCCAACCTCCCCTACCACTCACTATTCACGCAAAGGTCTGACACTGCGCCTTTTCTCATCCTTCCAACTCTGTCTATGATTTTCTTCAGCTGTTTCCTCTCAAGGGAACTTTCCAGCACTGTTTCCCGTTCACATCGGTTCAGTGCACTCCCTTTGCTAGTTCTCAAGGCCATGCAACACTTGCATTTTGATTAATTAACTGCAAAGCTAATCGAGAGTCGATGCCATAATATCGCCTGAGACAAACAGGTGAAAAAATCGCTTAATTAATAAGAACAAACAACGTGAAAGTAACAATACCTGGCGAAGCGCACATAGAATTGTCAACAAAAAAATAAGCAAAAACGAAAGCAAAAAAAAAAAAAAAAAGAAAAAAACAAGAAGAGGTTAAAAAACCCACTTCTAATCTGTTTGTGATTTGAAGTACTTTGCGATATGACACTGGGAATTGGGTGAAGCGGACGGGAGCAGGAACGAGAGCCTATCCGGTTATTGCCAGGCTTGGCGTTCACATAAAAGGCCCGGGCATCTTGGTGGGAATCATCAGTCTCGATAGTCAACCAATCGAAGCAACCAATAAGGAATCGTAATCCTCAATAAGGAACTTCAAGATGCGCTTTACACTTTTCGCAATCATCGGCGTGCTCTGCCTCGCCCTCGCTTATGCCCTGGATGATGTTCAGGCCCAAGCCGCTCAGGAATACCTGGAGGCCGATGCGGGCGCTGCCCATGCCAACGAGGGTCTACGTGAGGCCCGGCAGTGGGGCAGACGCGGAGGCAGCTGGGGCGGACGCGGAGGCAGCTGGGGCGGACGCGGAGGCAGCTGGGGCGGACGCTCAGGCTGGGGCGGACGCGGAGGCAGCTGGGGCGGACGCGGAGGCAACTGGGGCCGTCAAGGATGGGGCAAATAAAGGCCGCAACGTGTGCTGCAGCCCACCGAGCAAGTCTTGCCTATTGCCAATTGTTTGTGAATAAAGAACATTACAAAAATACCACAATTCAAAGCTCTTCTTCTTCGCCATTCGAATTCAAGCGGGAATCATTTCGAACTCATCTTTCACTTGGCCGCCATTCGCAACGATTCGCTCATTTTGGCCGCATCTGGCAACGCTGCGGCTGAACTCAGCCTGACGGTGTTGGGATGAGGCTAAACACTAGTCTGGCAACGCTGACACTTTGGGCTTCCATACGATCCCTGGCTACTGCTTGATTCACTCCCCTTATATACTATGTCTTCTGAACATTCAGAGCCAAGGAATATATGGAATACCCCTACTCCGTCTCCCACCTCTCTCTCCCTCTCTCTCACTCTCTCCCCCTCTCTCTCTCTCTTGTCATCTCTGCTGTCTTGTTGCTCGCGTTGGCCCCTCTGCTGGCACGTGCCTTGCTCTCACGCCCATTTTGAGAATTGTGGGCGTGGCATGTGGCTGCAGTCAATGCACGCATAAAAAATCTCGCGACCTTGAGCGCGTACTGCGCAGTTGCTTGTCGTGGCCAGTCCTTGTTTGAGACATGATATATGTGTGTTTGGCTGATAACAGGGTAGCTCTTAGTCCGCCAAACCCCCGCCCAACTCTCGCCTCACACCTCTGCTATGCTAATGCACTAATTACTGTTATTTCGCTTTTTGGCAAATATATTGCACAAACTGGATTGGCGAAAAGATTCTTCTCATTAAACGCAATTTAATTGCTCGACGCACATACACACTCTCTCCCTCGCTCTTTCGCACCTCCAGGGCGCTCCGGCTGAAGCGAGTGGTTCCCATAAATTTCCCTCTTAATATGTTCCACTTGTGTCTCGATAATTGGGATGCAGCCCTAGCCAGGTGGCAGGTTTCTTTGTTTGTGTTTCGCGCTAAGCAGGTGTAATAACCCCTTGCCCGAGCAGGTAAACACATCGCCGGCGCGATAAAACCAATTAACACAGTGTTCCAAACAAAGATCGCTCTGCTAAGCCTTAGAAGCGGCTTAGAGCCGGGCGCTGCAGGCAAATATAAGGCCGGCGCAAGCTGCAGGCTGGCATCAGTTCGCAAGCAATCGAGATTCGGAGCGTAACCAAGAAATCGAAACCTAATCCAAGATGCGTCTAACACTTTTGGCGCTCATCGGCGTCGCCTGCATCGCCTGCAGCTTCGCCCAGCCACTGGAGGATGCTCACGCCGAGCACGAAGATCTGCTGCTGGTCTCCGACCATGGACTTGCCCATGCCAATGAAGGAGCTCGTGCGACACGCCAACTAGGCTGGGGCGGTGGCGGCTTGGGAGGCGGCTGGGGAGGCGGCTGGGGAGGCGGCTGGGGAGGCGGGTGGCGTGGAGGCTGGGGCGGCCGCGGCTGGCGTGGCGGCTGGGGCGGCGGCGGCTGGCGTGGCGGCTGGGGCGGTGGCGGCTGGCGCGGCGGCTGGGGCGGCGGCGGCTGGGGACGCTAAGCTGTCCACAGCGAGGCCCAGGAGCTCCCAACTTGGACGCCCTGCCAAGCCTCTGCCAGGCAGCCAGCGACTCCAAAAAGCTGCCCATCCACATCTGCTGTGTGTAAATAAAGAACATTCAAAAATCCACAAAATATTGCATATCATTTTCAATGAGTCCAAGAATGTACTAAGTCGGGCTTAAGCGAGACCTGGAGCTGATCTAAGCCTACCCAGCCTTAAGAGAGGTCTGGAGTCCGTCTTAAACGCGGCATCGGGCGACCCTTAGCCAGGTCGAACTGAAGCGGGTGCTGAAGCTGCTCCATGTCGGGCTTAAGCCAGGCCTGATGCCAGCCCAGACTTAAGCAAGTCCCTGAGCTGCTCTAAGCCAACTCGGCTAGTCCAGAGTGTTCCTTCCCGAACTGGCCAGGCCTATCTCTCTCTCTCTCCATCTCTTAGTCCAATCCCTCAAATGCTCCGTCTCTTCGAGCAATATTCGTTTTATTGCATAGCTTGCGTTGTCGTACGACAATTTAACAATCAAACTTACATAATGTACAAAACATATATATGTCTATATATATATATGTGTATATATATTTCACACAGTTCGTTGCGAGATAGATTAACGTGGGAGGGGGAAGTGTGAATGCGGGGGAAATGCATAAATATACACAGAGTGGGGGAGTTATGAGGGATTAGTGGGGAGTCGGGGCAGACGCGAAGAGGAGACGATCGTCGGATGGACTTCATCCTGGATGCTATGCTATACACACACATTATATCCAATCAGATATTGTAGTTCTCGGTGGCCGTGTCATTTATTTGAAGAATCTACGCTGGGCGGGGGCGGCGGCGGGGCTGACCGGCGGCGGGGTCGGAATGTGGGCGCCCTCGGCGCGGAAGCCATTCTCATCGGCGATGTAGGTGATGGTATAGAGCACGCCGTCGGGGCCAGTGTACGAGTACGAGCCTTGCATCACCTGCAAGCAGAGTTGGCGAGATTTATAGTTGGCGCCTAAAAGTAGGCAATGCCCGGCGGGCCGGCTTTTGCAGCTGCGCCCCTGATTAGGCAGAACCTACCTGAGCCTCCAGCTGCGAGCCCGGGTTCTTGAGGTAGCCCGCCTCGTCGGCGCGAATGCCGTTGCTCGTCTCGTAGCTGGCGAAGAGACCTACATGAGCGGGAATCTCGGAGAGAAAGACAAAATGCCACCTACTTGTACTGATAGGAGCCGTCCGGGTTCAGATCGAAGTTCTGCTTCAATATCACAGCGTTCGCGTCGTACGAGTTGCCCCGCGGCTGGGCCAGGCCGCGCTGTGGCTGGGCCGAGACCAGGCATAGGCAGCACAGCGCAAGGGCGGCGACAAGGTGGGCGGAGCTAAGCAACTGCATGGCCTTTATGAAGATACTGAGAACGCACACACACACACACACACACAGGTTAATTGAGAGCCGGTAAACGGTAATGTCAAAGAGTTTGTAATTGCAGTTTATGATGTCTTCGATAATTGCCTCTCAAGCTGCTTTGCATCATTCGAAAGTCAGCGAGAAGAAGGTCGCGAATTTGGAAGAAGTGCATATATATACATACGATATGTCTGTGTAGATGTACAGACTGACTTTGGGAGCAACGATTAGCTAAGGTATGCATTCATAAAGATGTTGCTTGAAAATGGTGACTGAGCCAGTCATGGATACAATGATCTAGCTGAATATATTGGCTGATTTGTATATAGCACTTGAATTACTTATCAAAACTTATGTATAAGTCTTACAGACTGGCAGGTCAGTTTTGTTGGGCAAAATCAGCTTTGTTCCCAGTTCGAAATATTCTTAAAGGATCCTAATAAGTTATCAAAGTGCAAGAAGATGATATTCTAGCTAGAAGCAGCACAACAGTGCGGCTTGGCAGAATATAGGC
>JABVZY010000002.1:1729731-1758705 GCA_020883555.1 Drosophila nannoptera
CCTTAGCCTCATACTTATCACACAATCATTATCATGTCTTTACTAGCATCTAGAGATATTCCACCAGAGCCTCACACTTTTCTCCCTGTGTATTTTTTATAACGGCACGCGATTCCAATTGAATTACATTCCCAATTGGCATTTCACACTTTGATTTACCGTGTGAATCAATCAGCGTGGCGCTCCACAAATTTGTAAGCATGATAATGACGATCGTATAATCAAATAGCCAAACGAATTAATTAATAGGTCTGACACGACTCACAAATACGCAGCACACACACACACGCACACACACACACACATACGAAAACACTCGCAGACAGCAGTTCCACAGACAAACGCCCACATTTGCGAAATTCTAAGCATTTTTATAAGCGATTCGAAAATTTTAGGTATTTCTGCGTCGCGTTTCCTTATTTAAATTCAAATCCAATACGAAATTTAAATTTAAATACAAATTCTAAACGGCAGTAATAATTAATGCTGCGCTGCGCGTTTTATGGCCGTCCCGTGGTCGATGGGTCTTAATTGATTTATATATGCCATTAAAGTGGATATATAAAAAATAAACTTCGGAAATAGATATGAGTGTCACGCTTGGGGTCCGACTTGTTATTCAATTATGATTTAGCACCCGCCCGGGAGGGAGATGACAACCAATTTTGACGTCATTTTGACATATTGGCCATTTGTATTATTTACTTTTAATATTTGGCTAAAATATTGCCCTAATAACTTAGCCAGCGGGCCAACAGCTGTTCGCAGCAAGCTAGAAAATGCTGAGAAATGGCTTTGCAAGCAGTCAAATTCTACCATTTTAATAGGGCTATTCCCTAAAGATCCAACTGTGGCCAAGGCAGGCGGCAGAAGCAGGCCAGAAGTAAGGCAGCTGAAGCAGTAGAGATTTTAAGATCGTTATGATGATGCGGGAATAATGAGAACGAAAGTGTTTACTATATCTAGAAGGACATAGTATCTACTTTAATAGGGATATATATCATATATATGGCATATGGCAGATGGATCAATAGGGATGCTCCACATTTCGTGTCGTTTCCATAATAAACATACAGTCTATATTTAAGGATAAATTCCTCTAAGTTTTGCTGCACCTGGAATGATAGGTTGAAGGCCCTACTCGTAGACTCTCTCTCTCTCTCTGCTTCGTATCTCATTCTTATCGTGAGGGCCTATGTAGAAGCCAACCTAGTCTATTCTCTCCCAGCTATTTCATAACTCATTACTCATTGCTTTCCCCCACATTTATTGGAGTTAACCAATTGACCCGCTCTACTCTGCTTTCATGGTAGATACTGCAGCAATGCTCAGTCATTTCACAGCTGATGTACGCATTGCCTTGTCATCGGGCTTGACATCTGCGGCAGCAACAGCTGCCGCGGCAGCTCTTTTGGCTTGACGTCGGAAAATTTGTTTTCGCTTACACTCTGTCAATCGATGTTCACGTTCGAGTCGCTGATACGATTAGCTGCTACGTGTTTTGGAAAACCAGACCCGGCCCCCTCCAGGCCGCTGCAGACACCGCCAGGCCCACCTCCCGACCCAACTAGACCCGGCCAGACCAAAGCAAAAGTTGTTGTTTTGACATTTGACGATGTCGAGCAATGAGCTTGCGGTAAATAATGTTGCCTTGATCGTCGTTAAGAGCACCCCGTCTGCTGCTGCTGCTGCTGCTTCTTCTACGGCCTGATAATTGATGTGGCCATTGGTAGCATTCACTTTGCCAGTCGGTGGCCGAAATGCTAAACAGTCTATTAAGCGTGCACGCTCTTGAAAAATAAATAACCACGAAAATTTAATTGGCAGTGGCTAATTAATGTAATTAAGCCAAGATATTAATGCATTTGCATTAAGTAAAAATCCCATTTACAGGCGAAAGAAATCTGTAGCATACTTTTCAGTGCAAGGGGAAAATTGAAACTAATTTAGAATCGAATTTCCAATTTCTACCAAAACTCCATCAGAAAATTTTGAATTTCTGCTAAAACCGGGAAATTTACGCTAAATAAATGAGGTGTTTCAAGGAAGATGTAATTTATATTCAAAACTTGCTAAAACCTGATGCTAATCACAAACATTTGAAGACCTGTCCTAACTCTGCAGAACTCATGACGGAGATTTCGATAAGGTTAAGGTCAGCTCATAGGCGTAATTAATTCAAAGCTGAAATGAAAAGTAACCATTCAGATATAGTGACTTACCCATAAATCAAAAGAAGTTCATGATCATGATCGAAAACGAAACTGAAATCGAAACGAAATTCAATACCAAGACCGGCCATCCCAGCCATCCAACTGTCTATCGCATCTGATAGTTGTGCGTATCCAATTTGAACCTCATTTGCATGGCGGCGTATTAATTACACCTAAACTCGTTTTACGACTCGGCGACAATGGCAGACATATGGAAATAATATTATGATGTATGGCTCACATTATCACATTGCCCGAGAGCACAACAATTTGGCTTCCCCCTATGAAATGGCAGACAAAAATTTTGGCATTAGTTGTAGTAGAAATAGTAGTAGGAACAGAATTACTCGGAGATCTTGAATGATTGTTAGGAAATTAACTGGGATTTTGATCTTTACAAGTAGCAGGAATAGAAGAGGAGCTAATTAGTTGCGGTTCTAGTGGTAAAATCAGATCAAACATTTTTTTTTAAATCTTCCAGTACTGGAATAGGTGCTAGAAAGGAATAGCAGTAGAAGCTGCAGGGGTACAAGTAGTATCGGGGCATATAGTAAAAACTTAGCAGTAGTAGTCTTTAAGAAGTATAAAAACTAGTAGTGGTAGTTGTCATATATAGTGCCTTAGTAGTAGTAGTAGGAGCGAGGAGAGTAGTAAAATAAGTAATACAATTCTTAATTGAGTATTCCTACCAGAAGATGGGGTAGTTTAAGGTGGAATTATGGTAGTAGATGAAGCAGGTTGTGCTAGCAGTTTTGGTAGCAGAATAACTGGCACAAATAATAGTAGTATATGTACTATTCTTAATCAAGTTTCATATAAAAAATATTCTCTTTTGTATTTTTGAAAAATCCTAAGCTTTTATTTGTGTTAATACAAGAAATTAGTTTTGATATTCGGGCTTCGCATTCTTGCTAATATATTCAATTGACCTCAGGATATAGTCTGGGATTGGGGGTGGTGTTGGTAGAGCGGGATTGGAACCTTCGACACGATATCCATTCTCATCGGCAGTGTATGAAAGGGAAATTTGTTCACCTTCGGGAGATATGTAACCATAACCTCCATTCACAACCCAAGCATCATTATTCAGTTTTCCCTGTTGTTCAGCCTTAATGGAATTGTCGAATTCATATGCGTACTTGTAGCTATCTACATTGACCTCAGCGTCGTTGCGGAGGACTACCGCATCTTTCTGTGCGTTGATGCAGGCTACGGCGAGCAGGCAAGTGAAGGCGACCTGTTAACATTATATTAGACTTGATTAGATTCGAGAATTCGAGACTCTTCGAAATACTCACAAAAAACTTCATGATGTTAGCTGGAAGACTCGGAAAGACTTACTGATAGCTATTGCATAGTTGGCCAAATCTTATATACTCACTGTTAGTAGCACTGGGTACAATTAATTAACATTTATTATGTTAATATATGTATTTTGTCTTTTATTTTACTTTATCTTTGGATCTGCTGAAGACTCTACCGATCAAGCGAGTTGATTTAAAGGCAAAAACAAGTTCACAGCTTTGGAAGAAGCGGAAACTGAGAAGTTAAGCATGATATTATATTATGAACGTCACAACCATTATAATTGATGACGATTCTCATTTAACAATATTATTTATTTTACAAAATGTTGTTTGTTGGTTTTAATAATTTCTAATGAAGTGAACCCTTTTGAGGCGCGTTCCATTCATTGCAAACAGGATTCGGACAAATGTTAAAAATAGAATTTAGGATTAATCAATAAGCTAATAAATAGTTTGCAGGCAAAGATTGTGTTAATTTGAATATAGTTTTTTAACAACGTCTCACGTGAATAACAAGTTTTAAAGCCATGCTCCATTGTATGAATTTCCAGAGATTCTGCACAAATAAATACTTACTTATGTTTTTAATTTATTCGGATCTTATAAGGAAACAAGTTTATTTTCGATTTCAGTTGAAGTTAACGCATAAATGCTAATCATTTTTATCTTTGAACAAATCAACTGAAACTCTCACAGATCTCCAATTTGCTGGACCCGCTCAGCTTGTGTCACATATACATATAAGCATAAGTACAGCTATTTAATAAATATACTTCATTTCACTGTATGAAAGTTTCTCATGATGACCATTGCACATCATTTTTATATTCCTATTCAAACTTTCGCTTCTTGTGAAAATTGTTCACTTATCTCCACACTCACTAATATTAATATCCTAGGCATTACCACTCATAAGTTTTTGCACGGCCCGATCAAATTTTCTGAAAAACAAATTAGTATTAAGTAAAACTGTAAGACCAACTTATATATACTTTTGTTTACTTGGAAGTCAATTGCTCGCCCGGAATGTAAAAGGGATTACACACCGCATCAGTATAAAGCATGTGCAAATTACGGAATATCTGAAATATATTTAAATATTTGATTTATAGTAGCCGAAATATGATGTCTTGATTTTGTACATACCGCACGCACCTCGTTCTCCCGTAGAGCAATATTGCTGGAATCGATGACAACAATAAATTTAACCCGGGAATTAGTAACGTAGCCGTAGCTGAAAAAAATTTCAAGTTATTTATTGCGACCCACTTAATATGTCTTGCCCTTCTATTACATCTTATGATTCTCTGAATTGAAGAGGAGACCCAAATAAAGTTCCTTGGATTCGGGTGCTCCTTTTCCAATCAAACACTTCTCTTCCACAACGTCAAGTGCCGCATGTACATGATACTGCAAATCCAATTCACGCTCCAGATCAGATGTTGCCAAGTAGAGAGGCGAATTCTTAAAGCAACGCATTTATTTTCTATTATAATATCATTCATTACGCAGGAATTTACATTACTTACATCCTTGCCAATTACTGCAATGCAAAATGCCATTTTTTAAGAAATGTAAATAAATATTTCAATTTAGTTTACAATATGAAACAGCTGTTTATGTGGCCGGGCTGCCAACTTGCACGAATTTAGAGTTTTGTGTGAATTGATTTGATGTGAATGACGATTATAAAAGAAGTTACAAAATAACACTTGTACGCTTCTTAAGAAAATTGTTGAAAACCGTAACAGATTAATTAAATAAGTTATATATAATTCCATCGCTAAATAAAAGTTCTGTTTGATATGGCACTGCCAATTGGCAGGAGAAATAACTTTCAAATATGGGCCGATTTGTTAAGTCGACGAATTCGATATCCGTATGAAGAAGTCGAGGTCTACGTGCTGTTTGTCAACACAACAAATCGTACACTGGATTTGTACTGGGCACGCGAATCGGAGGTGGAGAACATACAACTCATTTTGAAGCCAAAAGAAAAAGTGCCCGTGAATACATACAATACACACGTTTGGTTCTTTTGCGATCATTACACTGGTGAACGAATGCATGTGCGATCCAAGCGCTTATTTTTCCCAGTGCGCATACGCATTCCCAGAAACCCTCAAAACCCGAATGATCTACGCGATGTGCGTAGCCAAGTGCTTATACACTTTCCTTTGCGGACGCTAAAAGAAAACTGCTTGTGGTCGATTGTTCGGTGGCTAAAGCGCTCGTGTAATTCACCGGCATTTTTCATTATTGACTCCATGATGATACCCCACACGCTGAAGCAACAGTTGCTACAGTTACTCAGCACTACAAATTCCTACAATAGAGTGGAAGATAAAGGAAGGCTGAATTTGCTAGATCTTAGAGAATGGATACACCGCTTAAATTAATGAATTAAGAATGTGTTGTTAGATATATTGATCAGATCAGCTGTACTATTTTGCATTTGTGGAAACAGTAAAAGCCAAGCTTGGTTTCCAAATACTTTAATACGATTTTCATTGTTTCTCTTTTTCTTTTTTGTTCAACTTTAATTATTTACAAATTGGCTTGCATATATGCGGTTTATATATGTCTTCTACAATTGCATTGATTTCCTCTGTTTATATTTGTTTTTTTTTTTTTTTTTTTTTTTTTTTCTATTTATCATATAACAGATTACTTAGAAATTTAGTTTGTGGTATATAATAAGTAAACAACTAAATAATGTCGAGCACGACATACAACATATATGCATCGATCTCTAGCTGCTTTATGAAAATGTTTACGCATTGTAGACGGTGTTATCTTGCTTGGTTTGTTTGTATGATTTCGAAGTGTTTATTTATGAAAATGGAGTAGATATCTTAGATTTAATGTTGTATCTCGTAAAAATATCTATGAATATCTTTTATGAACACACTTCGAAATTAAACAGAATGGGAGTTTATGACCAAATCAAAACGAATGTTACTGTTAAATGAATTCATAGAATAAAAATCTAAAAAAAAAACTGAAACATACGAAATTATTGTCACACTCTCGAACAATATCCCGATTTAAATAACAAACAAAAAGTACAAATCACTTGCGTCTATGGAAAGTCACGCCTTGGGTTAAAGCACGATAATCTGGTAGCTGAATCGCGTCTTCAATATTTGCGCGTCACGCGCTCCATGCTATCGCCGATTGAACCTAAATTGGGTGAATAGACATAACTATAAATATGTAATTTTCGATGGGTGTGTACTTTTCTATGTTTGGTTGTAGGTGTATGAGTCTTTTTCAGGGCAAAAGTGTCTATGCATTTATAACTGAGCTATGCGTTTTTTTTTTTTTTATTTACCATCATAGTTAAAATTCTGCTTGGTTTTGTATTGAAATGTTAAATCAGTCGATTGCTTCCATATAAAATGACGCACTGTGCGCAGATCCATATTGGGATCAACAATCTAAAAAAAATTATATATTTATATATACATATACATAACTAAAAAGAATTATTTAATGTGGCCGTTTATTCCTTGCACTTACCACATCGTTACACCACAACTCGATGCGCTCCTCCGCTGGCAGCTGAGATCCTTCCGAATTCGCATCGCTTTGACTATTCTGCAATGAGTTGTTCGCGTTGCCGCCACTGGGTGTTGTTTCCGCATTAAGCACCTTGTCAAGCACATGCTCGCACACTTTGCGGCATTGTATGAACTCGTTGGCTACCAGTCGATCCTGTCAAAAAAGCAAAATTTGTAATGCCCATGCTGGCCTATAAGAAAGATGATTGGCATACCTTTTTGGTTCGCTCTGGCTTAGCCATTTGTGGATGTGGCTGCAGGAAGAATGGAATTTTAAGGAATTTCGGCACATTCCTTTCGATAACAACATCCGTCACCCACTGAGGCGCCGTCTCATGTAGCAATGTGCTCTCACTGTCGCCGGCTGCGTCCCGCACCAGCAATCGACACACTGTACGGCCGCCTACCTCACTACGAACAGAAACAACACTTGAGGATGATATGTGCCTAAAGAATGTGAGAGCTCCATTTACCTGAATATGACCGGCGTGTGTTTGGGCACTTGAAAATAACCATTGCCACGTACATCGGGCTCCATCTCATTTGGCGGCATACTATGCGGAGGCGTCCAATATTCCAACAATGCCTCCAATAGCAGTTTTCCATAGTTTATCTGTAAAAGAAACATATAAGTTGTGTAGCAATTTGTGTATAAATTATACTCACTTTTATCTCAGTTGTGGGGTCATCACATTCTGGCAGGCCGGCTTCTATAGATAACCAGGCTGCGAAGCAATCAACCTCCTCTTGCCCTAAAACTATTGTTGGCATCTAAATATAATAAGTTTAGTTTTGTCAATCAATGATTAAATTATAGTCAATTTCATTAATATTGAACATACGCCTGTTTTTAGATCAACAGTAAACCAATTTGGAATGTAAACTTGTTTGTTACGCTTTTTAATTTCCTCTTCGTAGTCGACTGGTCCGAGCTCTTCCTTTTTGATAACACGCAGCACATCGTAGACCACAACCTGATCTTGTGAGTCTTTTGTTATGATATGTCGCTTGTCGTTCAACACAGTGCACTCCTTAATCGCAGCTCCACCTTTGATGCAAGCTAGCTCCGTACCACCTAATGCCCATTGCGCATCCATACCGCCAGAACTGAGTGTGGATTTATCGTACATTGGCAGCTTCCAACAGCGTATGTCCGAATTCCAGGTTGTAGCCCAAACGCCAGTTTTATCGATGTTATAGCCTAAACTGAGTACGGGTGCCTTCTCCTCGCACACAAGCATTTTGTTGCTGGTATTCCGCAGTTCCGTAACAATAATATTTCGATCTCTGCTGCCAGATATAATATACTGGAAATTTTCACTCATAAGCAGTGACCACACACCCTCTTTGTGGATATGTATCGTCTGTATACAGCGCTGTTGTCCTAGGTTCCACACCTTGATAGTACCATCGGAGCTGCCGGAAACCACCTGATGTCCGTCGGGAGATACAACCAAGCATCGTACATTCTCTGAGTGTCCGCGTAATTTCATACTGCGCATGCAGGTGCGTGGGTCCCATATCCGTAATATGTTTTCTGTGGAGCCGCTTACAATAATAGTGCCGGAGGGATTCATGGCCAAACTGTAGATAGAGTCCTTCGAGCCTGTTAGACTAGAGGTTGTAACGGTGTTGTTGCTGGCAGTTAATGCTGTTAGCGTATTCACATCCCATAAAAATATCGCCTTATCCAGACCAGCGCTGGCAACTTGTTCTCGATCCTTGGCATATGCCAGAGCCTGCACATAGTCTCGATGCGTACGCAATGTGGACATGCAAAAACCTTTGTGGGCATTCCACACCTTAACAGTTGTATCACAGCTGGCACTGATCACTACATAAAAAGGTTTAAGCACGATAAAATAAAAGAATGGTCATTTTCGATTGTCACTTACAATTCCTGCCATTACAGCAGAGGACAATATCGTTAACCCAGTCATTGTGATGCTCCATCGATTGTATATATTTATCGTTGGATTCCGTACGCGTATTCCACACGCGTATAATGGCATCACGACCAGCTGAATACAATTTACCATTATTGCTATCCAATTGCAGAGCGTTGACTCCATTCCGATGCTGTTTCTCCTCCGCGTCTCTTATCACAAAAGAAACCTATAATAATATGGAAATACATACCATATTCAATAATAATCAAAGCTAGATAAAACCACATAATTTAATTAACGGGTGCGGCGCATTGTACTACATTAGTATTTTATTTAGCCAGAAGCGGCAATCCATGTCATATACCCGGTGTTTCTTATTGGGGTATCCGCAGTAACTCACCTGCATTTTTTTTCGTGCCTGGCAAGTTTTGTGCGTCAACATGTCGTACGCGGCCGGAGCTTAGGCTGTCGTTGTTACGTGTATATTGCGGAATCTTCACGTGGTGTTTGTGTCCTGCTGCACATTAAATACGCGCATTAATTAGTTTCTTATCCTAGTTGGAAAAATTCAACACTTTGTGTGATTTTCGTTCAATGCACGATAATTGTCGAAACGATGAATTGATATCGAAAATGTTTGATATAAGTAAATTGCAATTGTTTTCAGCGATACGGTAACGCTGCACAATGTCTAAATAATAAATTTAAAACTATCTGTAAAAATGTAAAAGAAAATTTACATAAATCATATAATTAACACGAATATATAAATCTGTTTACAAAGGTGTAATATTGTGTTTGTAGTTTACATGATTAATATCGATCCCACAATCTGAGATCAAGCATTCCATCATTTATCCAACCAACATTATACATGCTTATTTAGTCAAATCATGTAAAAACTAATAAATAGATTGTGTATATTATTTGTACAAGGACACACTGTTTTACATAGAAGCAAATTGAAACCGGTAGAATTATTTTATGTTTCGAAGTTTGACAACACTGTTCTTTATATAACTGGGGAGAACATCACTTTTTGCATTTCAATCAATTAAAAATTACAGACAATGGCCAGCACAAAGGGTAAAGATGCCTGCACTATCTGCGAGAAAGTTGGATTGAAGCCCTTCACCAGAGACAACATCTTTAACTATTACATACCATTGCACGGTCTCGTTAGCTATGGAGCGCTCAGTGTTAATGTCATGAACCCTCAGATTGTACCGAAAATCTTGCCGAAGAAGGATCTGACAAATGTGTTCCTGATTTCAGCAATCGTTGGCAGTGCCTTTTATATTTACGGCCGCCCACATTTGAAAGACATAAAGAACAACAAGCGAGGGGCATACGCCTTGCTTGGAGCTACACTCTTTAGCATGGGCTCCGTACTTGCTTGGGCACTGATCAAATCGGCTCTGCCAAAGGACAATGCACTGTTGGCCACACTGGCCGGCGTTGGTACCGGTGCGGCAATAGTTAAAATTGGCACAGACTACGTCCATGATCTTGATAAACTAAAGAACTAAAAGAGTAATGGAATCCCTAACCGAAATCGGAACCTAATCGGAAACTATAATGGCGATTTATGTTGTATACTAGTTTGTGTATAGTTGCATTCTTAAAACGCTCTTAGGTTATACATGTGCAAAATGTTAACGTGCGCAGAATTAATAAAAAATTATACAGTGAAAAAACGAAATAAATGGATACTGTTTTTTCTCAATTAATTAGTTAATTTAAGACTCGGAATATTAAAATTTGTTTTTATTTAAAATTAAATTTACCTTTAATTGCCTCTTCTTAACTGCTAGTAATGCTTAACAATTGAATTGTTTTTATTGTGTATATATTGTAAAGTATATATACATATATATACGCTGTGTGGTTGAAGTCGCTCAACTATGATTATTTTCAATCCCAATAAAGAAAATTTACTTAAGCGCCAATACTTATATACATAGTTGATCCGGTTAAGAGGTTCTATAAACCGCCTTAGCGACATTGAATTGACGACTAAAATTTATTGTTAATAATGTTTTCTCTTTTGTATTGCAAAAACATACAAATTAATTTTAAACTTAATGCGAAACATGCATACATACTATACAAACATACAGTGGTAGATCAGTAGCTAAACTACGATATAATCAATATATGTGAAAAAAAATCATCTAATCATCACTGTATTTATATATAAAATTTCCACTTATTTCAAAGCACATATACTTATGCTGTTGAATTTCGAAACGAACTAAATTATGAATACATATTGCATTTACAAAACACAAACGGGTGCGGCCTTAGAAACGATATTAGCATGATTGGAAGATGCGAAGCGATTTCGACTACTGCATATCGTGACTATAAACCAGAAAACTCTTAATGATTTTTACTAATTACAGAATGCAACTGTTCCCACTGCATTGAAGCTACCTTCCTCGTTGTTATTGTTGCATCGGTTGTAGTTGGTGTGTGTAGATTTTGAAATGATATTGTTGCATCATCTTACTTTGTCTCTACTGCACTTTCATCTGCACACCCAACACTTCGCGCAGCTCGTGCAGCTCCTGTGGTCCCTGCATAAGGCGCTTTACACCGCGGGGCAAGCCACGGCACGACGCAAGATTAATTGAGCTCATGTGCACACAATTCGTGAGTATGTCCTTAACTGCCTCCTCTGATACTGACGATCCGCATAGATTCAAGTGTCTGTTGAGAGTAAAATCAAATACATGTTATTTTTCATATACAACAATGACAATACAATGCACTTACGCTAATGGAGAATCGCTTCCTTTTTCAGCCAACGCGTGCAATGCATTATCTAAGGGCTGTTGCACATTTGCCCAGGCCAGATCAAGTTCAATAAGACTGTGTGCCCATTTGGATGCTATTAGTTCCAGACCCGATCTGTAAACATATATATATATATATACATGTAGCATTCATGTAGGTCTTCACAGCATATGACTACTAACCCCATATCACGTGTGACCGAGCAACCCGATAGGAATAAGTGTTTGATATCCCACGCGGGCAGGCGTATGAGACTCTCATGTGTCAGACGTGTGCAATTACGAACATCTAACAGCTTCAATTTGGAGCTACTTTTCAGTATACGCTGTAAGTGGTCGTCGCCTATGATGCGGGATTCATCAGTCAACGCGGCCACAGATAGCTCCTCGAGATTTGGAAAACCAGGCGAATCCATCTACAAGCAAAAGTTTTTATATAGTTAGATAAAGAAAAATAAATTTCATACCATCCACTTACAATCTCTTGAATGCTGGCCGTGCTCGGTATAATGTGCGAATTGGTGACACGAAGTACCTTCAGTTTCTGGCAACCGTGTTGCAGTTTCTCGATGTACAGCACACCGTGTGATGTAGCCTGTGTCGTCACGTTTGAGAGATCTAAGAGCGCCAAATTTGGACAGTATGTCTGCAAAGAATAATCAATCAATACTATTGTAAAGTGAGAATTCGATGACTGAGGTAAGAACTTATTTCGCACCGTGAGCACGCTGACAATATTAGGTATGCCCGCTAGGCGATTGTGTGCCAAATAGAGGTGGGTCAAACGACTACCCATCGTTTGCAGGGCACTACACAGAGAGTTCATACCAACTGCGCACTTGCTAGAATTCATCTCAAGCTGCGAATGATGAGGAGTCAATTATGAACAATTAAATTAAAATAACTAATGTTTTGTACTCACATTAATTGAGCTCAAGTCTAAGCGTTGCAGCTTTGGCATGTTCTCAACAAGAAATGTCAACTGCTCCGATGTTAAACTTTTCCAGCCTGATAACGCGATGCCCGTCAGATTTGGACATCCACTGGACAACTTTGACAGAAAGCAATTTATGTCAGATATTTTCCAATTGGCTGGAATCAATTTACAATAGTTAATACAAATAAAAAACGATCCAATCTAAGGCAAATACTTACAAACATTAAGCTCGGTGCAAGCACTGCAGCGATTATCCACAAACCATTTTAATTTGAGTTCCGTGCGGTACTTCTCCTTGATCCACGTGGTCAAATCCATTGTACGCCAAAGACTTGGGATAAGCGAGACCCGTCGCCACAGCGAACACACTCGCCCCAGCCTGAATAGCGTCGGCAGGCAACCCTCCTTCTCGACAACATATTCAAAAATCTGCAAAAAGTTTTTTGTTCAAAAAGAATGGTTTTCAAACGTTAGAGAGCATACTTACACGGAAGAGCACTGGTTCAGGCAACGTTTCACCCCAAACACTCTGCTCGATTGGCTCGGCATCCGTTTCTGGCGGTGCAGCATTCATCAACTTGCTTGTGCCACCCCCGCCGCCACCACCTTTCTTCTTACGAGGTTCGTATTCACTTTCATCGGTGTCTTGCTGCTTAGGTTTGCGAACGCGCTTGCGTGGAGGCTTTGAAGGCGTTGGAGGTTTTGGAGAAGGCGTTACTGGTGATGCGACTGTTGAACTCGCAGGTGATTGCTCTGATCCTCCGGCAGCTGCATCCGACTTTTTTATACACAATTTGATTCCAACTTTATGATCACTGATTTCGCTCTCGTACATGGGCAGAGCTTTCGGCTTACGCGCACGTGACAGTCGCGGTGATGTGGTGGCCGACTTGTTTGGTTTCTTATTGAGCGCCGTTACCAGCGGTTTGCCCGTCTTTGGTATGGTGCCATTAACAGTTGATGCCTTTTCCAGTTCCTGGTTTCGCGTTGCTTCTTCTTTTACGGATGCTAACGTTGATGTCTCATGCTCGTCTTGATCCGGTGGAAGTTGAGATTGATCTGCATCTCCAATAGGAGATCTCTGGCCCTCCGACGCAGGGGAACATGAGGTTGATGTGGCCGTATTTGTTTCATCGGTTTGCGTTTCTGATTTAGGCGGCGACAGGATATTTTCGGGTATACCAGCTGTCCCTGTACTGCCACTAACTGTAGCCGTTGTTGTTGTTGTTGAAGTCGTCTCAGCCGTTAATAGTTGAGGCGGCGTCTGTGATGGTGTCGAAGGAGTCAGTGTATTTATGTCCACTGTAGTAACGGTAGAGTTTATTTGCTGAGTGCTTAAACACTGTTCGTTTTGTGGCTGTACATTTTCCGTTTCCTTGGATATTGTTTCCGAATCACACTCTTTAGATTCTTTAACACTAGCTGGAGTAGGCATATCTACTTCCATCTCTTCACCCTTCTCAGTATCATTCTTGGAGGCCTCCTTCGAATTCTCTGTAGTTTCACTCATTTCTGGGCGATTTTCCTATAAAGGAACACAATAAGAGATAAATAAGGGAATCCATAACAGCGGCCGGAAAATCGATGCAAAACAAACTCAACCCATTTTGGCGGTTTTTCCTAATTCTCTATACGTTCTCATTCTTGAGCGCTTTCTCAACTCAACATGCATTTGTGAATCTCACCTTCAACAACAAAATACATATGTATTTTTTTGTTTTTATTTTTATTCGTTTGTTCGCCTTTAATAAACAAGTTGAGGTAGGGTCGTACCGACAAGCTTATAACCTCCAGGTATGTTAGTCACACCGATCAGATCTTGTACCTCCTTTTGAACCTAGCTTCATACACATCTTATCACAAACTGATAAGAGGACAATTTTTTTTTTTTTATGTTTCCAAAATTGTGGATATCTAAGAACATGTTGATTTTTCTCTGCTATCCTAGCCGTACACTTATATGCCGCGTTGCAGGGTGCAATAATCGGCATTCAACTCACCACTTGAAGAGAGGTAGGTACATAAATGTATGTTATCTTCGTACACAACTGTTTGGTTCACTTACACTCACTGCGGTACTATATTAGCTCTCCGGAGTGAACAGTGCGGCACTATGTGTGAGTTTGAATTGTTCGATTCGGAAGATTTTTTCTGTTGGCGTTCACGAAAATTTTTACACTTCTTGCTAACAAAACTTAAGCATTTACATTTTTGCCAAACACTAGAGGCACCGCACACTTATTGATCACGGCATTTGCAAAGATTCACGCATTTTTAACGTGCCAATTTAATAAAAACTTATTTTAAACAACTGCAACGACGTAGAAACGTAGAGCAGCGATGTTGTTGTGTATCGATACACTGCATCGATAGAGTTTCTACAGCCAGTGAGACCAAACTACGAGGGTGGCCTGAAAAATTATCGTTATCAACGAAAGGTTGGAGGCACTAATGAAGTTGAATATATCCATACATGTTGCTACAATAAAAAAGGAATAAATTAATTTCTTTTCATAAACATAAAAGATTGTGGAAAATCGAATCATATATCTTATTTTTGCTCGAAACACATATATATACTTTAAATGAATTTTTAACAGATTTGATATAGAATATAATGACGTCGAGAACTTCCTAAATGATAACTCAATATTCATAATCCATGTTCGCAATTTCTGGCAGTACTGTAAGATCCTTGTGAATTTCTAGCCAGCGCTTGGCGTGGAATGTTGTCTTTCCATAAGTGCGACCAAACTTGTACAAATGTCCAGGTACATGGCCGGCATAGCTGGGATGCATGCCTTGATTGTTGTGGTAGATAATAAAGTGTCCCACTGGTGGACATGTAATTGTCGGTGTGGCCAAATCCTGGCCGCAGCACCAAGAGTCGCGCTTCTTCTTATACATGTAATCCGAGAAACTGCAGAGTGCATTATGAGTCAACACCTTGCTCGTCTCACCGAACCGCGTCATAGCCATGGGTATGTGGGCGGCGTATCCTTTGATTATGAACTTATCGGCGTCATCATCGTCTAGGAAGTGTGGCGTGGTAAATTTACTATAGCGCAGTTTCTCCGTGGTTGGTGGGCATTTGTCGTCCCCATTGCCCCGGTTGACTCGAGTAACGGGTAATAAGGGTGCACGATAATGAGTTTGAGGCAACTGCGAATATGTTCGTTAATTTCTCCCTAAACATCAAAGAACTGTGTAGTGCTCACTTGTCGCTCGTTCAGTTTATGTTCGAACAATCCTCTGCCGCTTTCCAGCAGATCTCGGTGACGTAGTGTTCGTTTCTCGCAACGGTAGCACTGCATCAGTGTCTCATGCTGGGCGACACCAGCTGTGGCAGCAGCCACAAACCGCTTCCCCGTCTGTTTGAACATGTTTGGCACAAAGCCCGCATAGCCGGGAATAATAGGGTGTCGATAGACGGAGTCACCCAATTCTTCACGGTCCTTTAATACCTTCAGTTCATTCTGTGTCGGATAATCCTTGATATCGGGCTCGGCATCGGTGGGCACAACAATCAGCTCGGGTGCATGATTGCTGCAAGGATCGATCAGCAGCGTGTGGGTCTGCCTACCATATGTCTTTCCCACCCTATCCCGATTCTCAGGGCAGTGCCCAGTATAGCTGCCAATGAAATTCTGGAGCAAATTCTTTGACAAGGTCAGCAATAGTCTTGCTTACCCCGGCACCAAGTGCGGCTCTGGAGTCATGTTCGCTTCCATCTTTCTATATTGAAATTGATTAAACTTAGAATTTTGGCAATAACTTTTTTCAACATAGAATTATTGGGCTATACAATAAGTGAATTTTCCCCATATCCCTATTTACAAATATACAAATCTTGACAGCTAAACATTTGCTGTACTTGTTTAACTTAGAATTACTTGGTTCAATCTACAGAATTAGGTTGAGCTTTAGGTCATCTAGTCAGACGCCAGCAATGCGCAACATTTCCTCGATCTGAACAACCTTTTCTCGCGGTTTGCCTAGGGCCTTACCAGCCTCGCTTTCGTATTGATCGATGCGTTGCCAGTCGGCCCAGGTAACAATGCGCTTGCCGCTCGTATCAAAGCCTGGTTTAGAACACTCTGTATCAAATGCTTTAGCTGCTATATCATCGCATATAGTTTTGGCCACGGCAAATGCGCCGTTCATGGTAGTTAGGATAACACCTGTGGGCCCAGTGCCCAGCCAGCCGGCTACATAGAGACCAGGTTCAACGCTATCCGGTTTATCTGAGCGCAACACACGCCCCACTTGATTGCGGACACATCCCTTTTGGGGATCAAAGTTTATGCCAGCATCTGCACAGCTGGACTTATAGCCTATGCTACGTAGTATCAAATCAGATGGTAATCGTTCGGTTGCGCCCGTGGCCACCGCACTATTGTCTTGCAGCTGCGTTATGGAAAATTCCATTTCATTTCCCTCAATCGCTTTGGGTGCTCGCAGGAAAACAGGCAAGAATTCCTTGCCACCTGTCGGAACCGTACGATTCTTCTGTTCCTGAAGGCTCTTGAGCATCAACTCTGTGAGGCGTTTTCGTGGTCGCTGCAGCTTTTCAAGCTGCTCAGCAATGCCTGACGAAGAAGGAAGACATGGTTAGAAATAGACATTACTCTTATCACTTAGAAAACCTTCAAAATCTTCGGGACGCCAAGTGGTCTGTACATTTGGTAATTTCAGCATCTCGCGCAGTTCCTTGATAGTGAATGCAGCTTGCAGTGGACCCCGACGGCCTACCAGATGGACACGCTCCACTTTGCTTCTCGCCAGTGTCTCCAGAGCATACTCCGTAGTATCCGTAAGCTGAGCCGAAGAAAATATAAGTAACGATTTGCGCTCCAACTATGTCCTTTCTTACCCTTAGGCTGTCCAGAGGACTGAGTAATATACGTGCCACATCCACAGCCACATTACCTTGACCCACTATTGTTACGTCGCGTCCGCTTAAATCCGGCTGCAGTTGCTCAGCTCCGGGCAATCCATTATACCACGCAACAAACCTGCGTGCCGATATCACATTTGCCTGATGTTCATTATCCA
Source organism: Drosophila nannoptera (assembly GCA_020883555.1). Taxonomy (NCBI): domain Eukaryota; kingdom Metazoa; phylum Arthropoda; class Insecta; order Diptera; family Drosophilidae; genus Drosophila; species Drosophila nannoptera. The sequence continues at coordinate 1,747,494 of JABVZY010000002.1, forward strand.
ATTGCAGTTCCCGATCCTGATCCGCACCGTACGTAAGCAGTACAGCGTGATATCGGTCTTGCAACTCTTTAAGACTAATATCCGCACCGAGCGTTACGTTCCCAAAGAAACGTAAGCGTGGATTCTCCGCCGTCTTTGTGAACGTATTGATGACGTTCTTGACCTCCGGATGATCAGGCGCAACTCCAAAGCTGGAATGTCGATTTGCATAATGGCAATAGTCATTAGATGATAAGTATTAGGGTGTTAGCTACACGCAAATGCCCTTAAATATAAACTCCCCGACCAGGTGCTCGACTAGAACATATTCAACTTTTAACTCAAGATGTTGGCGGCTAGTGGTCTTGTTATGATGTGTCTGCTGGTACTGCTTTTCGGGATAATGGTTGTGTCTGCTGCTCCCGGGCCCATATGGAACTTGGATCAGGTGGGCTGTATGTATAAAGGCTTCTTTTCTTCTCACAAGCCATTCACAATGCTCGTTTTCCAGCCTACTTTAACGGCATCTTTCGGTCTGTTGTTGGGCCACTCTTTGGAGAGGGCGACGAGGTCCGCAATCAGACCGCAATATGATAATTATCTCAACTTTCCATCCGCCCGCTTACCGTACCAAGCCAAAAGGCACAGGCAGCTTCTCAATGATATCCACTGTACAATCACTCAGCTGTTTAAGTAAATATTGTGCCGCATAGAAACCAGCTGGGCCACCGCCCACAACGCATATTCGTTTGGCTGCCACTGCCTCTTGCACATTTCGTAGTCTTATTGCACTTGTATTCACATTGCGGAAATTTTTATTAAACACTGTAATTTTGGAATATAACGAATTTCGCCAACAGATCATGGTTGCGTTTAAAGAAAGCTGTGCAATGGTGATATTGCACAAACTAAAACTAAAAGAGAAGAGTGACCATGCCAATTGTGTGCGATATGGCAACACTGTCGAGCTGCAATTTCAGCGCCACAATTGACATAGTTTAAGTAGCTTTAACTGAGGTGGAAGTAAACGACGTAGTATAGGTTTTGTCATACAGCTTAGTCAATTTATATGTTGCTATGTAAGAAATTTGGTTGCAATATTTTTATGGTTGTTTATTCATGATGCAAGGCTAGCCATCGTTTAGCATCTATTGTCGAACGTCCAAAGGTGTGACCCACGCTGTAAATTTCGCCTGGCACATGGCCACCATAGCGCGGTAACAAGCCAATTACGCGGGGATAGATGACACCATTTGTAGTAGCAAACGAGCGACCAATTCCAGCATTGCGCACAGGTACCCATTCCACACTGCGGCGGAAGTACATGTCATCCTTTGGATTGCACCACCCGCCGGAAGGTAAATAAAAATCAAAACCGCCTATTTAACAAATAAAAGAAAAACACACATTGAGCCATTAGGGATATTACACTATATGGTACTCACGATGAGAGTAAGACATATTCTAGTATATTCTTTTTTAACGCTATAAATTTACAATTGGTTTGTTCGACAAATTGATACTACTAACTTCCAACTAAGGTTTTCTAAACTGATGGAAAGAGCTTCGACAAAACGATTCACTCATTTGCCATGACAACGATTGGCTTTGCGTTGTGACAGGATATGAAACGGTTGCATGATGTTATACACAGTTGCGGTTCGCCAGCAACAAGTCTGGCGTTGTCATAATTCCATCAAATTATATTGTCTTCTGTCAAAAAAACACGCAAGTGAGGTTTTCAAGCTATATATCTCTTATATTGACATGCATTACCCTACCACACGATACAATAAACATATATGTATGTTTATATACATAAATATATATATTCATGCAGGCAATTTATTTGGGAATTATCATTTAAAACAACGTGCATAATGTTCGCAATTTAATATAAATTTCAAAAATCTATTGCACAGCGTCACTCCTCTCGCAAGTATCTAGAAGTAGTTGCAGTTCTTTATATATAGATATATACACAGACTACTTAGTTGGACTTCTTGGCCTTCTTTTGCTGTTTGTTCTTGAGTTTTTCCTGTTTCTTGAGCTCCTTTTCCGTCAATGACTTGTAGAGCTTGAAGCCAAAGAGAGCTAAAATGACAAGTGGAAAAAATAATTTTGTTAGATGAGTCTTGACATGAGTCAATCGCAATATTAACCGAACAAAGAAACAGCTAAAAATACCACGGCCACGAGAATGGACGTGGTATAGGCTTGAGAAATATGCGTGTGCTGCAGCAATCGCCGCTCGATGTGTGTGATTGTCTCCTGTATGGAGCCTTTCATCTCAGAGATGAACTTGTGTCTATCGACATCAGTAAGGGAATCCATTTTAGTTTGCAGGTTGTCAATCTTCTGGATCAGATCTTCTGCAAATCTACTGTGCGGCCCTGTCTTGGCGACCAGCGCTTCCACAGAGCGCTTCAACTGATCAATAATGGACTCATCACTCGAAGTCATCGTACTATAAGAAATTTTTATTAAGGGCAAAAACAAATTGGGACAAGACAAGAATCGGCATAGCCAGGGCTCAGCAACGTGTACACTGCACGACTCGTTTTTCCTACTTATGATTTTTTGCCGTTTTGATTTGCCGCTTTTACAATTTTGTGTGGTGGATATCTGTTATCTTATCGAAAATCGAACACCTATAAACCAACATTCTAAACGATGTTTATGTCTGAGTATGTTAACAGCGCACACTATCCGCTCAACTGACATATATACATATATATATATATACAACATATATATTTATATGAGTTTACACGCGCTCTCCGATGCATTAATATATACACATATGTATACTTTTTGGCCAGGGTTGTCAGTAAAGTTGGTGGGTCGGTTACTCTGCTTACCAAAGACGAGCAGTATGAGCGCGAGCATCACGAAGAATATTAAATACTCTCTCGAACTGTGACCCGGATGACCATATTTCATGAAGTCCTCCGGCGATGGTGGCTTTGGATTGAATATGCTTTCGCGCAGCTCAGCACGTTCAGCGTCCGATATGCCATCCATGGATTCGACTATTTTCCAAATTTCCTCGGCACTGGGCATTTTAAAGTCAGGCGAGCCGGGACCGCCACCCGCTGGCATGGCGAAACCCTGATCTCCGCCAGCTGCTGCCGCAGCGGCAACATCTTCGGCAAATGCCTGTTGATTTATTGGATCTTCGGCCATTCTCTAGTTTTGCACTAACTCAAGTTATGTAGCAATGTATGCTTAACGGTTCTTAGCGTCTGCATGGAGGGGAAGTTGAAATTTCTGGTCATTTAATTAAGGTCTTTTAAGAACAAGACAATATATTATTAAGGGTAACTATAAGCTATCTAATAAAGTTGGACAACTATGTATTTGAGCATGCTGAATTTTTTATTTTTTATTTAGAGTTTATTAAATAAAGGAGTAATCAGTGAAAATTGAGCAATTTCTAAAATTTCAATTGATTTATGTTAAATTATAAAAAACACTCAACGTGGCAAATGCAGAGGTGGCAAAAGGCCTTGTCCTCTGTGAAACGCGTACGTTTGCTCTCTTATAGAACTTTAAGCAAGTTCTTCCAACAGCAGTCGTGGCCGAGTGGTTAAGGCGTCTGACTCGAAATCAGATTCCCTCTGGGAGCGTAGGTTCGAATCCTACCGGCTGCGTTTCTTTCGGTTAAGAGTTTTTTCTTATTTTTATTTTTTTAGTATTATAAATAAAAACATTCGTCTCCTCACACCGCGTATAACATTCCCTTTTAGCAAAAAAAAAAGACTCACTCAAAGTACCGACGTCTTTAAAAATCAAGGAGCGACTAACGTGCTGTGAGTTAGGCTGCCTTCGCAAACTGAACGCCCAATTCAATTCTAATAATATAAAAATTGAAACCTATTTGTAATCAGCCCGCTTATATTTCATTAATTGTGAGATATATGTACGTGCGGACAGGTAGTTGTTGCTTACTATTTCGCTGCGCTTTGTATTTTTTTGTTGTCGGCGTCCGGCGTAAGCGTCAGCATTTTCAATGGCATTCCCAACCTGCCAGTAAATAATAAGAGCTATATGTGCGATAAGACGGTTTCAAAATATCGCCTGAAGAGAAGCATATACATAGAAATCGAAGCAACGTAATCCCGGACTAAAGCCGACATTAATCAAGCGACAGTATAACTACTAACATACAAATTGTATACATTTGTAAATTAAAAGCCGATCATAATATGTGTACAGCTCCATTTCTAATTTCCAATCAATGAGTAGCGGCTAATGGTGTTTGCTGTTCTCTTATCTCCGCACAGTTATCACTTCAAATTTGAACAGCAAAAAACCAAAGAGAAAGAGAAGTAGAATCCCGAGTTGATAATAAATATGTTAAGTACACGTAGGCAATCAAGAGCTCAGGCACATACATCTATAGCTGAATGCCACTTAGAAGGAAGATAACTGCTTTCTAAACAGCTTAGTGGAGAGCAAATGAGTGGCGGGGGGATGACGCACAACAGTAGAATTCTACTTCAACTTGGTGAAAGTTTTCTATATTTTTTTCTGACCCAGTTTGTGGTGCGTCTTTGATGGCGTATTGGTGAATTGAAAGTACGGGGGTGGGGGCGGATTTGATTGCATGCGTGACGCAACAAAACGCATCCCTATTGAATGCATAGTACACTTACCTGCCAATCCAAAAACAACAACTGCCGGCACATAAAATGCAAGATTAGGTATGGACTGTTGGAACGGTGAACCGGCATCTGTTAAATCTACCATTGTGCAAATTAGGTGGGAACTAAATTTGTTACAAATACAGTGGCGTCTTCACTCTCCAAGTTTATCTCAGAAATTGTCCAAGCCACGACTCAGATGAAAATATATTATTAGCCTTGCCACCTAACGAAAAAACAACAATGCGGCCACGCGACCCAGCTAGCCTAATTTCAGTGTGGAAAACGTACAATTTATAGCCATTTTACGTTACCGAACACTTGTCTGTGACAGCTGTTTATTGGCGTGCAAAGCGACTGCAAATTTGCTAGAAAACTTGTAATTTTCAGAAAAATCGACGAAAATGAAGGTTATCTATAACACTCTTTTCAAGCGTACCTCCACTTACGCTGTGGCCATTATGGCATCGGCCTTCTTCTTTGAGCGCGCCATCGATGTCAGCTCGAATATAATTTTCGAGTCCATCAACAAAGGCGTAAGTTTGTCTGCTTATGTAAGAATTAGTTGGACATATCAAACTCTATTTTAACTTTTGCAGAAACTCTGGAAGGACATTAAGGGCAAGTACGAATAAGCCGACGACTGGAGCTAGTTTTTAAACAAGTCAATGATGTGAATTCATTGTAATTAGCATAAAAATCAACGTTTATTCTAAACGATACGAAAATCAAAAATACGTTTTTTCTTCCTATTTATTGCTTTGATGATGTTTCTGTTGATGCGGTTGCACTTCGCTCATTTACCTCCCACGGCTTTTCATGCCTGTATGCATCCCAAGGATGGGTTAGTGGTATTCTGGGGGGTTCTTGGAAACTAACACCGCTGGCTTGAACAGCTTGTAGTAGTTTCTCTACCTTACTGCCAGCTACCGCCTCCACTTTACAAGTCATCTCGGTTATACCAGCCTGTAGACAGCGCTGGCCTAGCACGCGGCCCAGATTCACAAATGCTGGCGTGTCATTGGTTTTATACAATTGCTGTTTGATGGCCCACTCGGATGTGCTGGCACTTAGTATTGTTCCATTTTCAAAATGCTTGACTTCAGCACTAACATAACGGCCACTGGTGTTGATTTCTAATGTGTGCCAGAAAGAACGTCCCGGTTTCTCCAGATGATATCCAGTAGGCTTGTATGCTATGCGTAACCTTTCCAGATTACGGGGATTCCGGTTGACCACATAGTTGCAATCAGGGGACGGCATTGCTAGCTCTTTAATTTTATGCAGCACTCGTGCAGATGTGAGAGGACGTGCACTGCGGGACATCTCTAATGCAAGGTGCTAAAATATTTCACTTATTCACTTATTGTTTAAGATTATTCTGACTGCTAAGATATGATTCCTTTAGCAAAAGTATTTCAATTCATAAAAAGCAGCACTGTTTTATGTAACTGCTAACTGTGAATGGCAAATCGATCAGCTGTTTTGGCCTTGTTTACATAGAAAATTTAAGTTTTTCTCGGTGCTCTTTTTTTCTTACCATAGTACACTCAATTGCTTTCTAGGCAAAAGCGATTCCCTCAGACATGCGCGAAACAGAGAAAGTGCGCGTGTGGCACAACATTTCGTCGCACAGGCCTGAATGCACTGACCTTGGCCAATTAAAATACAACCTGGATATTGGCAGTTGCAGGGCGAATTGCCGCATTGACAAGTGCGGTTCGAAGAGATAAATAACGCTTATGTAAAATAGCACGGTTGCGGCCCTTTAATTGATAAACACGAAGATTTCAAGCAAAATAGCTAGACGCAGACATACTTATAGAGGCATATCAAAAAATTACAAATTCATTATGTTGATGGTTATCTATGCAAGTTTAAGGCGAATAAGGCCAGATCATGTGAATGTGACTATAAAACGCTGTTTGTGGTACTGTCATCAGCATCATAAACCCAGGAGCATCTATGGCCAGCATATGTATATATTGGGCTTGCGGGTAAGGCGGTAACTAAATGGCTATAAAGAAAAATATAATAAATTGGACTTTAAATTGATTTTTCATATACGGTTACCTATCTAAATATAAGTTATGCATGTGTGAATACCAGCCACGCGTCTTGTAAATATTCACCACGCCATCATTTGCCTTGAGCCCAGGGCTACCACGATTTGGCGCGAAATTTGAATTGAAAATTTGTCAGTTATGTTATCTCTGAGTACATGATTATTACGAATCTTTGGGGAAACGTGCTTTCGCACCAACAACGACAACTGATAAATGTTTACCGATTAGAGTCCACTGCTCTGACACTTGACTATTGCTCAAACGCTCACTCTCTGTTTTTCTTCGCATTTCTCTTTGTCTCTGCCCTTGTACGCATCTAATCGTAAATATTTGCACTTGGAAAATCGTCAGTTACACTTTCAAGCTGCCTACGGCTAGTTGGGTCTGTTGTTCGAAAAAAAAAAAATAAATTAAATATAAAATATACAATAATAAAATTGAAGTAACGAATATATTACAAATTCATTCAACCCGCGTCAATTAAGCATTTGAATCACTTTGATTGCTCTTCAATTGAGTACAGTGAAAGCTCAATTGGAAGAACGCTTCATTCCGCCCAGGTGAATGTCAATGAAATTTCAAAATAGAACAAAATGAACAGAATATATATTTTCATATTACGCGTTTAAAAATTTGTTGTTTTCACTGTAGTTGTTTTTCTACGAACTGCGTAAATTGAGTTCTCATTGTTCTTGTTATTGTTATTGTGCATTGCTCTCTCCCTCTTGACTGAGCGCTCTCTTCCTTAAAAGTCATTCCGTTGCAGCTTCTGCAGCTCCTTCGCTGCTTTTTAGTGATTTACATAAGAATCCGTCTAGCACAATTCAAATAAATCCGTTGCTGTGACTGGCTGACATTTTTCATATATCGGAACGGGCTGAGACAAAAGTAGTCCATGACTCGAAATAAGTACAATTTGATAGATAACTCCCCGTAGTTGCCATTCATTGTAAGCAGCGTGTTAAACTCCATTACCGTTAATACGCAGCACTTCGTCCAGGCCCCCAAGGCACGCCCATTGCCAGATGATAGAGTTGCGCCGGCCCTGCAGCAGCAACAACAGCCGCCCACGCAGTCGATGCAAAAGGATCGATTGAAAGCGAAGATGACTGTATCACCACAGCCAAGTATGCAGGAGTCATCGAATCGGGAAATAGAAAATCAGGACGACGGCGCATCCAACCCGGATTATTCGACGAACAAAACGTCAAACGTCGAGATACCCTACCCTATCGATTGGATATTTCCACGTTTGCGCAATCCAACCAGATTGTGGTACATAACCAGCCAGCTGGTGGTCTCGATCGTAGGCTTCATTAGCAAGTTTGTCCTAGGTGAGTGCCAAAGTGTCCCCTTTAGCCATATCTTATGTTTATAGGCACATGCATACGTATTTACATGCACATGTCTATTTATACATGCGTGTTTTTGTCTGCGCTGCGCTGGGGCCATCCAGGGTCATGAGGCGTCGCATGCATCGTTTGCGCTTCCTGTTTTCACATTAATTAATTAAAATTCTAGCACACGCATTACCTCTGTTTGGATTTGCTTGACTTGGGTCAAAACTGTTATTTCAATTTCTTTTCCAGGATTCATGAATCACACGCAAGTGTATAACAAGGAACGCTTGGTGAAGGCCGTTTCCAAGCGACCGAAGGGTATTCCACTAGTAACCGTCTCCAATCATTATTCCTGCTTCGATGATCCTGGCATTTGGGGGATTCTGCCCATGCGTGTCGTTTGCAATACCATGCGTATACGATGGTCTATGGCCGCGCATGACATATGCTTCACAAAGAGGGTTCATGCCTTGTTCTTCATGTACGGTATGTGTTAGTATAAGCGTTTGTTTTTTTCGCACAGATACGAGATATACAAAATATATATTGTGGCTTTTTTTCAGGAAAGTGTATACCGGTTGTACGTGGCAATGGCGTGTACCAGGATGCAATAAATCTGTGTGTCGAGAAGTGCGCGTTGGGCGATTGGGTGCACGTGTTCCCCGAGGGCAAGGTGAACATGGAAAAGGAAGAGATGCGTCTGAAGTGGGGCGTTGGCCGCATCATCTATGAGTCACCACGGATACCTATCATTTTGCCGCTTTGGCATGAGGGCATGGACAATGTGTTGCCCAACGTGGAGCCATATAAATTACAATGGCGTAAGAAAGTTACTGTCAATATCGGAGAGCCGCTGGATCTGAACGATTTTGTGCAGAACTTGAAGAACACATGTGTTCCGGAGCCGGTAGCTCGCAAACTCATCACGGACAAAATACAAGACGCCTTCCGTGTACGTAGACAATATTTGAATCGTTTACAGTTATTCTTATTTGATTCCATTTTTGCTTGTTTTCTACAGCACCTGCGACACGAAACAGAGAGATTGCACAACGAGCGCAATTAGCGTGCTTATAAAGAACTAATTTATTATAGTATTAAGCCTAAAATGATGCCTCCATATAATGTCATATATAGTATGTATTTACCATTTTGTTGAGTAGTATATGGGGCTTGTACTGCCAGTATGCGAAACGATCAAATGATTTCTAAGCATTAAGGAATGAAAGCCAATTACAATGTGAACGTTTACTTCAAGTAAAAGAGTGTATTACAAAAGTCTAAAAATATAGAATGAGCAATCCAGGCTCCAGTCTTTAAACGATGCTGAATTTTTTAGTATATTATACAATATAGTGGCAACGCTGTCGCCCTACAGCTTGCAGTCAGCTGGCAATTGCACCGTTAAACGGCACATGAAAATGTAAGAAACGAGTGTTGATGAAAAATAAAAATAAATTGCTGAATAATATTTGCAGGTCCTCCTCAGAGGTTGCGAATAGAGAAAATGCGCTGGTGCTTACCACACCAAAGCGCGTCGAGCTTCTTAAAGATGGTCCGCCTGCTGTCAGGTCCAACAGGTGCCAGATTTTGGGTCGCGGCGCTTATGGCACGGTTTTCAAGGCAATATATCGAGGTATGTGGCAACTGTACCTGAAACCTTGTTCTCATTTGATATGGTGATTTTTCCATAGATCATATAGTTGCGCTAAAGATCATCAAATCCGGTGCTATATCTACATTACACAACGAGGCCCATATCTTGAATTGGAAGCACAAAAATATTGTACGTCTTCTGAAGCTGGAATCCACGGCCGAGTTTGGTTTGCTCATCATGGAGCGGCCGAGTGGGCTATGCCTGCAGCGTGTTCTGGACACACTAGCCTTGCCACTGTTGCACCGGATACTGTAAGCGCTCTTCATTGCATATACATTACATGTGTGTCACGTATATATTTCCAGCATAACGCTAGACATTCTGTCCGCTTTGCGCTATTGCCATGGCCAACAAGTCCTGCATCTGGATGTGAAGCCGCCCAATGTATTAGTCGCCTTGGGCACCAAACACAATCTAAACGAAAATTTCGACCATTTCAAGCGCCGATACATCTGTAAACTCTGTGACTTTGGAAGCTCTGTTCAAATGGACGATTCGTGCGCGATGCAGAGCAGTGTCAAGGGGACTTTGCGTTACATGTCGCCAGAGGCTTTGCGTTCGGCGCCATTGACCAGCGCATCGGACATTTACTCCTTGGGCATAACCATGTGGCAGCTGAAGGTACGGCTCTTGCCCTTTCACATGCTTAACTGCAATGAGAGCATCGCGTATCAGGTGGTTAAGAACCATTTAAGACCCGATAACTACACATTGATGGAAGTGTTGAAGATGGGAAACGAACAGATGGCACTGAATGACTGCTGTGCGGCTAATTGGAATGATAGTTCAACGGACCTGCTGTGTAGCTACATGAGCAGGAGAGTCATTGGTAGTCCATTGGACATGCTGCTCGCGGCCGATGTGTATAAAAAGGTGCGACGCAATCTGAACTTCGATAACGGATATGGCCGGGTGCACAAGCGACGGAAGCAACGCAAACAGCCGAAATTGGCATACTATTTTGAGGAGCTGTCGCCAGTTCCGAACAAGTGCCTGGAGGATGCCTATAGTGAGTTATACCGCAGCTGCTGGCTGAGCCAACCCGAGCTGCGTCTGAACGCTTGCCAGTTGCAAAAACGTCTGGAGCTGATATTGCATAAGTGTCTGGCTGGGTAATATAATATAGCATATATATAAATATATAGTAATGGTAATTTGTAATTATTTCAATTTGTATACCTTCTGTAAATTATAGTAGCGTAATAACTTATTACATTTTACGCAATAGAATAACGTTTCTGTTTTGCCTTAATTTATTTTTCATAACTTTCTTTTAATAATTTTTTGTTTTATTTTTTACTTTTGTACTTGCTACGCTAAGAAAATACATTTATAATGTTTTATACGAGCTTAAATGTATAACTTCTCAATTTGTGGAGCGTCGTATATGCTATATACTCCATATATATATATATGTATATATACTATGTCTATATAACTCGTACTTAGGATGTGATTGCAAATGCCGAATCCGATCGGTTGCTATTTAAAGAGACTAACTGGAGAGTCGAAGAAGAGGTGTAC
>JABVZY010000002.1:1831420-1842673 GCA_020883555.1 Drosophila nannoptera
TGGTGCGTTTAGCAGCTGCGCACTATTTCACAAGTGAAATAATACAGCCGCATTCGTATCAATGGTAAACGAGATTTAATCTAGACCCTTATATAGTGCTGTAGGGTGCTCCAACGATATTTATTTTTTTTTCTGGTTCTCTCAGGTTCATCATCTAGGAGCCTACTTAACTGTTTCCTGAAGTGTTACCTTTTTTTTTGAATGTTCAGAACTTACTGAAGCATCATTTGACAAACTGTTTTAACGATATAAAATACTGCACGGAATTTAACAAGTTCTGACCACATAGTTTCCGTCATACACCTGTAAAAAGATAATTTTTCTTAGACCAAAATTTGGGTTTTTTTCCTTTTTAATACTAACTGTTTACGTTTTGGTATACGACTTGGATTACTTGAAAAGAATTTATGCCTTACATTTAGAGTGTTGAAGGTAAAGAGCTAATTATCTGTACTGAGTTCTGTCACTCAGTTTTTTCCTGATTCTCATTGTCGTTCCATTTGTCTTCCTTAAATTCAGGGTATTTGTATTTTACATTCAGGACGTATCTGTGAAAATTACTTATATATAAAAATTTGTAGATGGAATAGATAGAAAAAACATTTACTTGATAAGTATTTGAGCGATGCATCTTAAAATGTGAAGCAAACATTCAACTGCTCATACCAAATCAAATCTGTAAAAAGTCTGGCAGCACTAAAATTTCAAGAGCTCAGTTCGCCATCGCATAGCGTTGCCAACTGGCTCAACGATTGCCGGTAAAGTTCGGTAAGTTGGCAGCATAGGACGCAACAAATTGCGCGTGTTGAACTATTTATTGTCAATATTTATATTCAATTTAATAAAAGGCAAAAGAAGTGCCCACCTTTTTAAAAATTGTGGTCAAAAAAATTGTAATTAAATGCCCGCCGTCGAAAAGTGTGTCATGTAAGTGTGTGTGTTGTGTTGAAGAAACTTTTCGTTTTGTAATTGTTTTTTCATTGCAGATATGATTGGAAACGCCTCTGGCAGATGGTGTCTGGTATACACTATGAAACGCCAACGGCAACAGTACGCGAAGAGCTTCTCAATGTTTGCTCCGAACTGCAAGCCGGCGTGCTGCAGTTTAAACCAAAGGACGCATCGAATGTCCAGCTGGCCACGCTGCTGAAGGAGAAAAAGCAGGAAAAACTATTGCCTTTCACTGAACGTTTACAGGAACTGCTCAATCTTGAAGCCGTACAATGTTGGGAAATTCTATGCTATTACCTTACGAAACAGTATAATGGTTCTGCCACCCTACTAACCCAGCTCATCTCTACAGAGACATATATGGCCAAGCTTCTAGAAGACATCCGATACTATTATTCGCTAGAGCGTATGATTGTGTTGAAAATTGTAAAAAATTTGTTATTGTTTTACAATGTGCCCAACCATCCGTACCACAAAGAGTACAGAGAAGTGATCGAAAAGATAACGCTACCACGACTACTTAATTCCTATATCGATCAACTGAACAGTCTGATTACTGAGTTGCCGCCACGCATGCTGCTGGCAGGTGAGGTCTTCCACTGCCCGGAACGACTGATCAACTGGTCGGAGCGCAACGCACGCGAGGTTAACGAGGTGTTGCACATACTTCTGCTGCTCAGCGAACATATACAACTCAATTTGGAGCAAATTAAGCAAGTGTTTGCACTAATCAAACTGCACTCTTTTGGCCGAGTACAGAACTACCTCCACGAAAGTAATCTCTACCATAAGGAGCTTCTTACAAGTTTGACTTACTCAGAGTTAATGTTGCTGTTGAAGTGTTTTGACTTCGGGCAGACCATCGAAAACGATCAGCTAATCGGACAACTAATTGAGGCACTTCATGTGGATATATCTAGTATGCACCACCGCCCAGAGCATGGGCCATTGTTGCTGGTTTGGATGCTGTTGCGCTTACGCGGCACAAAGGATGCCGACGATACGTCCAGTTTGCAACGTTGCCGGCAACTAGGCAAGCGCGCCGTAGATCTGAAATGCTTCAAACACTTGCACAGCATAGTCACTCATCCGATGTTCGCGGATGATAGTCTCCTATCGCGTATTGTACGCAAGACCATCTACCATAACCTGTGCTACATGTGCAACCTGTTCGATGGCGATGGTAGCTGTGCTAAATACGAGGGTATTTATGAGCTGCTCAATGAACTGTTATCGTGGCCGCAATTGGCAAAGGATTTCTGTAATCAAAACGGTCTGTGGTGTCTATAATTGAAAGATCCCGTTTTCATAACTGTCATTATTCTGCAGAAAATGGCGTGTATTCCCTGTACAGTACGCTGCTGGAGAACTTTCCGATGATGTTCAGTGAGTTGTCCAATTTGGCGCATGCACTCACCAAGGCGGGCCAAGGCAACTATGTAAGCAAGAGACAGAGAATTCGTTCTACTACTTCGAATACTATTGTTCCTCCTTTAGATCAAAAGCCAGCTGGAAACGCTACCAGTGCTGGCGCTCTTGTATGATGAAGAGGCGCACAAAGTTAGGAAATTGGATATAAACGAATACGAGTTGACAAACGAGTTGCAGCCGTTTCCTGGAATCGATTATACTATCCCAGCTGGCACCTCTTGTGCAGCTATTCAACATGCTAAGGGCTTCTATATGCACTTTCGCTGCGATGTGAACTTCTTTAATGCGTTGCATCATGAAATCAACTGTCTACTTCGTGACAAGGCCCAATTGCATGGTGATTTTGAGTCTAATGAGCGCATACAACGGGTGGAGGCAGGTCTAATGTACTTGGAGCTGGTACTGCAGCGCATCAAGACCTTAGACGGCATCGCCTCCGAGATGGTGCATCCCACTGAGATGTGCATTGATCTGCTGAGCAAATTTAAGAACGTTCAAAATCCGCCCGCTCGCCTGCTATCCATATGCCTGAATGTGTGCACTGCCCTGCTGCCACTCTTGGATGAGGAGATCTTGAGGCGCGTGAGCAATCTGGACATATTGCCCACGTGCAGCAGCCAATCGCTTCAGGACTACAAAGTCTGCGCCAGTGGTGTCTACTATCAGTCGCGCTTTCTGGGCTCAGTCATCGACAATGTGGAGAAGAAACTCCAACGCTATGACTTCCTCTTTGCCTACCTAAATTTCCTGCGCACCTATACGAAGCTGAAACGGCAGCATTATGTACAGATAGAAATACCGGGTCTGATGTTCCTGTTGCGCGACATTTTCCCCCACCTGCACACCTGGCACTTCAAGTCACAGCTGGACATGAACAAGATCTACTTTGAGGTGCTCAGCTTCATATGCGATCTCTTCGATATCGTTTGCAGCAGTACTGCCCAGAAGTGTGAGAAGGGCAAGCTTTTACTGAACGTGTGCATCTATTCACTGCTTAATCTGGACAATGGTTTAATTCTCTTGAGGTAAGAACGGAAAGAACATTGCCTTCCCTCACCGTTTATTAACGTTCATCTATGCAGATTTGTTGGCATGGGCAATGCCTTACTGCAGTATACAATGGAACTTCAGACGAACTGGATGCAACAGCAGCCGCACGGTATGACGATGCTTGTACGGCTGTCCATGCGCATACTAATGCAGGTGTTGTGTCTGAAGAGCAATGTCTATCCCAAAGATAAACTTTCACCTCTGGAAGCGCTCATCTACACGCAACCCAAACAACGTGATACGCTACGCATTATACCCAAGGTGTGCAGCTACATGAGCAACATATTCGATCGCCGGCTTCCCATTGTGTCCTGCCGATTACTGATACGTATTGCGCTAGAGTTTAACATGTCCCTGCTGGCGTGTCTGGACATGGAGGCGGATCAGATTCGACTGATGTTCATGCAAAAGCTGCCCGATGTACTGGAGAGCGATTCGATTAAGATAGCCATACTGGAGCTGGTTGATGCATGCGTAGCCAAGCAGCCTGGTGTTACCGAGGCGTTTTTCAAGGTGAATTATGGGCAAAGCAAGCGATCGTTCTTTGGAAAGGAGTGTACGCCCAGCATTGGTGACAGCATTGTCACCTACATGAAGGTGTTTCTCGATGCACTCGAAGAGGAGCCTCTGACCATACAGCAAACAGTACCAAGCAAAATAATGAATATATTTCATTCGCTGTGGAAGCATAATCTTCAGATGCTGGTGGAGGAGCTGCTCAAGGATCCAAAGTTCTGGTCAAAGCTCTGCAGTCCGCTCTTTGCCAAGCCCAGTTTACAGCCCCAGAGGCGCATCTATACGCAACTGATAAACATTATTTCTATCGAGATCTACAGCACGACTAATAGTCACAAAGGGGAGTTACTACAGGTTATGCAGAAGTTTATCGAACACGACTGCTTCCAGCAGTGGCTAGACTATGTGTTTGATATACCCAAAGTCCCAACGGTAAAATGCTCGAACGAGGAGTTTCCCGAATGGATTTGCTGTTTGCAATCTTTTAAGGATCTGATGGTAATACTACTGAAGAAGCAACCCAAGTTTCTAACCATACCGGATGAACAGTTTAAGCTTTTGGCTAAGAAATGTCTTACTGCGCTGGTAGATCGTGCCGCCTATTTGGCTGATATGCGTCCATTTATCGTGCTCACCGAGCTCTACATGTTTATACTGCTGCAGTTTAAACAGACTTACACCACTAGCACAGAAGAGGAGCTGGAGCTAATGGAACAGCTGCAACAGCTAATGGGTCGCATTTCCGCCTGCTACGAGGACTTACATGTGCGAGCCAAAGAAGCCTGCCTGGCCATTATAACCAAATGCGCACAGCTCAACAGAAATCTTTTGGTACAAGACTCAGCCTTATCCCTACGGTTTCTCAACTCTGTGGTGAACATCATCTGCTTAGAGCTAAAGAATTTGGAAAATTCTGTGAACTGTGATTCTAACGCAGATACAAAAGAAACTGTTGCCGTCATTGGATCCACAAATTCACTTATGCTCTGCCTTAATCTATTGAAGGCTTCCACTGTTATCTTTAACATTGACGGCCCCGGCAACTGGGATCTGCCTTTTATCTCGGTACGTCTATTCCAGCGTCTGCTGCGCTGCGTCGCCTATACGTTGCCTATACACAGGAAGCAAAGGCTAACCATACAGCTCCTCGACGTGCTTATGGTGTTCGCCAAGAGTAATTGCTCCAAGGAGTTCTTGCACTGCGATGTGGGTCAACATCTGTGGCTAAAGTTACTACCGCCACGCGAACTGCTGTTGAAGCCGAAATACGAATCCAACAAACCGACCAGCGATCACTGGACCATGGAAGAGTGGTGGCCAATCTATTCGCATGGCATTGAACTGGTGAACATTATCTATGACAAACACAAGAAGTGTTTCCTTCGCGAGGTGCTACAGTTTGTGGGCATACACGAGGTTTATCTGGTGGACTCACTGCTGCTGATTAGACAATCACTAGAGCCAGCAGCCATGCAGCTAATCAAAGCAGCTGTCTCTCTTGTGGCCAGCTTGACAGAGGACAGCAAAGAATGGGCACAAAACAACGTTTCCTCAGTGTCGAACATAATAGTAAGTAGCAGCACAGAGAACAAGGAAATGAATGAATTATTAATTTTATTATATAAATCCCTTGAATCTTAATTTGTAGGAAGCAGTCCGAGGCCTGATGTACCATGCGATTAACCTGTTCCATCGACACCGCGATTTGAAATGCCTACTTGCCGGTCGTCGCTCTCAGCTGAAGATATTGCGGAACATGGAGACGGTAAACATAGATGATGATATTGTTAACGCCTGCAATGAGTGAGTGACAAACTGAGCCTCGCTGAGTTCTATACTAATTTATATTATTCTTGCTCCATAGCCTGACGGAAATTATCATCTTTTGTACCAGAGCACTGCTCAAGTTTAGTCCCGATCTGTTGGAAATCCTCTGCAGTAGTTACTATGAGCAATATAAGTGGCACCTGTTGATGGATGTCAAGCTTGGAGCACCAAAACTGAAAGAGATCGTCGTAAGCCTGACTTTCGGAGTAGTCCTCAACATGGTAACCATCTATGTAAAGGCGCTCAACATGGTAATCATAGGAACCAAATAACTCTCTTTATATTTTTATATTCTGATTGATATTCGATTTCCACAGCAAAACTATAGCTTTCATGAAGCTCCTCTCAATGCTCTGCCAAGTGTTGAGTTTGGGGATACGACTGCAAACGTGAGCACTGTCAATTCGTCCCGAAAGCAGCGCAGCTTCACGCAATCCATATCCACAATTAATTATCCTGCCAGCGAGCTTTTGTCTAATCTGGATGGTCAGCTATGTTTGGTGGCACTTGAGCATCTTTTAATGCTAATAGCCTCGCAAAGCCTTTGTGTAATACGTTCGCCGACTTTGGAGCAAGGCCAGAAACAAATGGTACGCCGTGACCTTAGCACCGAGCTGCTCAGCTTCCATGAATTCGTGCGTCGCAAGGTGATCGTGGACTATCGGGATTCGCGTTGTCAATGGGTGCGCCGGAAACATGGAGTGCTAAAGTTCAAACAAAACTGTGAGGTACTCCCGACAGCCGTGTCCAATGTGCAGCGAAACAACGAAGTTGCTCGCCGTTCGAACAGCAACAACGAGCTGCGTGTAAATGTGGTACGGCGTTTGCATTTGCAACAGCACAAGCCACAACCGTATCAGTACAGTAACCTGGAAATGTCGCGTATGCTGAGTCCCATTGGAGGTCCTAATCCAAGTGGTGGCCAACAGATGGCGGCATCTACACCACAATCTACGTCAGTTTCGATCGAGACTCCACAAGCCGGACCGAGCAGAAAGAGGTTGTATTGGGCAGAGGAAGATAAGTTGGAGGTTCAGTATTTGCCTCAGCCCACAGAACCTGCCTACTCCGAACTCTCTCAGGTGCAGCTAGTCGAAGAAGACTATCTGCAGCTAATGTCTGCGCTATGTAATATTATACCTCAAAGCGATTGAGAAGGATATTTGTGACTGTAATCTTATAGTGATTCATATACCTTTGTATTAGCAGCTACGAGGTAATAAAAGATAATAGATTTGATATATATTTTACAAAAGGAACACTTAATCTCATTTGATCTGAGGAATTTAGCATATTTTAAAAAAGTTGCTGCTTATGAGGATAATAAGGACACAAAAGTGGTGGATTGTCGATAAGAAATCACCGCTTCAACTAAAAGTATCGGTCATACATAGTTGAGTACCGCACTGCACTGATTACCCAAAAGACCGCGATAAAAGGAAAGGATTTAATCATATCGTAATTATGTGCCAGTTAGCATGAGTGCAAGTTATTAGTACTATATGAGCGCACAATCTTGCCTTTATTTACGCTCTAATCAGTATATCAATCAGCCATCACTCATGCTTCTGGTATAGTGTAATGACGTCGCTTGACGGCGGACGAGCCTCCTACTACGTCAGCTGAGAGCACCGCCCACGCGATTACCAAATGTTCTAACTCTCCTGAGAAACCGTTGGCTCTCTTCACTTCGCTCTCTTTATCTCTCTCTGAATGGCCCGCTCTGTATGTTGCCGGGCCTCGCGGTGCTTACTCACAATTTAAACATTGCCACGCAAAGCCGAAAGAAGTCGCAACTCTTGCCGCTGACGCGTTCGGTGTCGCATTGGCAGAGCAGATTAATTGTTTAATACAGCGGCTGTGGGTCAGTCAGTACATTGTGAGCCGTCGACGAGGACGCATGTGCAGAAGTGCGAAGTGAATAGATATTCCAGCCACATACAAGTTGATAAAGTTAACAGTTCTTCATAAAGCTTAGCCAAAAGTCACAAACCGCTTTTTGTCTTATTGTGATAATGTTTAAAAGTGTGCCAACGCTTGCGAATTTGAATTTGCGTTTGCTCAGCAGCCACACGGCCAAGGGCCGTGAGTGCCGCCCGGCTCTGGTGTCTGGTTTACAGCTGGTGCTGCGCACCAAAGCGACGGCTACCTCTCTGGATTTGACCGATTCCAATGGCAAGACTAATCAGATCGATGTTGACGTCTACAGCGAGCAGGAGCTACTGGGCAGCGCCAACTACCGGCACAAGGGACGCGAGGTGCAACAAAAAATTGCCAGCGAGGTGAGTGTGTGGTTGCGCTCAGCTGATATCATAATTTGGTGGGTGGGGTTGCCTGCGGCAACGAAAAAAATGGTGGTGGTGTAATTTTCATTCGAATCACATAACTATTGATTTTTACGCTGCGCCTAAGATTCAGTCTGTATAAATAAAGATTCAGTTGACGAAATTCGCCGAATGAAATGGAAACCATATCATAAGTCTGTGCTCACATTAGAAATAACCAAACAACAGTCAGCCATATAATACACACCCACACGCACACCCACCCCCACCCAGACATGCCTACACATCTGTATTATTATTAGTCTTATCTCGTAACGTGTCCAAAAACAAAAGGGTTTATATCAAGCGTTTACTTAGGCTATCTTATCGTAAGGAGGCATCTGTTTAGTCTGAGCATGACTACCGGAAAATTGCTTGGGAAATTTAGAACCATGACGTAGTCTCTACTTTCTGATCAGTCATATCCCCAATCAGATCTTTAATCTAATCAATCGATAGATGTTGTTCCAGACGAGAACTATAAATATAAATACAGCAGTGACAGGTGCAATTTTGAATATTAACTAAAATTCTTTCCTTTTTTTTTTTTGGTTTTGAAATATTTACGATTTATAATTTATGATTCATGATAGGTGCTAAAACGGCAAAGTCACGAGCAAAATGTGACACTAACGAAATTCCGCGCGAGCTCTAAAATGTGAAACAGATTTTTGCTCGCAGCATTCGTGGATACACACACACACACACACACAAACATGTGTGCTTGCTCTTGAACATGTGGGCTCTCCCCGTTGCGCGCGAAAAAGGAACACATTTGCGAATTTTGCCGGGAAATATAGCAGTTAATTATGTGAGAGAGGGAGTCATAGAGAGGTTTGTGGATTCGCTACGTAATTTTAGTGAATGAATAGAGACACCATAGTAAATGGGCCAAATTACTTACAAGAGCAAATGTATATAGTAGGAAATAGATAAGCGCAGTAGACTGTGACTAAGTAGAACAAACAATCAAGTTCAAGTTCAAGCATATTGTGCTGATACACCCAATATAGAACTTATTAGAGAGAAATCTGTAAACTAGGAGTTGAAACCTTCTAGCTTTCTCTCTTTCTATGCTCTATGTGTGTTGCTTGTGCATATTTCTTAAATATGCTAAATAATTCTCTCCCGACGATAACTTTCAGTTAGTTGCTACCTGCTGTGGGTTGCCATGGTAGAAAATAGTACTCTAAAGCACGCCGGCAGACATGCTGATATGCTTATACGTATGTATGTTTGTATGTATGTATGTTTGAAATTGTAGCCGCGTGCTTGTATTTTTTTTTCGACACTCGAAACAAGCCCCTTCCACGCAGCAAATCACATGGCGCCAAAGCTCCGTAACACAGACAGGGTGATAGCGAGAGAAGGAGAGAGAGCAGATACTTTGCTCTCGCATAAACAAATGCCAAATCAGAGCAAAATAAATACATATGTTTATGCATATAGAGAAAGATATATTTATATTATATGAAGCATTTATTGCATTGTTTTTTCTTGTTTATTTATAAAGTTCAATTGCGTGCGTCAATATCTGGCCGCAGCTCTTCATTTCATTTGTGAAAGCTGTCAACGTCAAAACGGGAATTTGAATAACAAAATTATAATTTGTATTATTTTAAGTCTTAAGACGTTGCCCAACAACCTCGTGACAATCGTTATTACTCCCAGTTACTCGGAATGCTCAAAAGATTCCTTTGAAAATGTCGCATCTGTTGTTATCTGCAGTTCACATGACTCTGTCTGCCAGGCCCCCTTTTGGCTGAGACCCGCCCCGCCCCGTCTGGGACCTATGCAAATAACACGTGCTGTGCTCTCGTCGAAAAAAAATTAGTAATTCTTCCATCCGAGAGATACGCACTGCTCTAGTGCTCTCCATTATCCGATTGTTTATTCATTCCATTAACGGACAACTTGAGCTGGACACTACGGAGCTTGGGGAAGCATTCGCTCTAGCCCCGACTGATGTCATACTTTGGTAATCCAATAGCCATGATAGCCAGGTGTTCATATACGAAATTAGATAAAGTAATCTATTGAGTGAGCTGCGTTTGGATATTGCGCTGAGTCGAATTGAATTGCATGAATTCAATGAAATAATCTTTTAATACAATTGTTAATTTTCTGGGCAAGGGAATCACACGATAGGTATAACGGTAAAGACGTAACTATATTTAGCTCGTGGCCTATGGCCTGGGCAAATGTCTCGCCATATTTGGCGCAAGCTTTTCTGGCTGTGTTAAGTGCAATTCTTGAACGAAAATTTCATTTCACTTATGTGAGAGAGGGAGTCGAAGGGAGGTTTGTGTATTGGCTACGCAATTTTAGTGCATGAATGGGCTAAATATGTGCATATATGAAGGTGGAAATTTTCAAATGTCTGACTCACAGTTGCTGGGTTTGCAGCCCTGATTCGAACTCGTAACCTCGCTGATTATTTGGCTGATCTGTCGCATATACAGCGAAATCTGAAAAAAAAAAAGAAAAAGGAATAGAGCAATCGTGTCAAATTTGTCTGAAAATTTGTGTAAAATATCAAAATGCGAAAAGATTCCATTTTCAATGCTTGTATAAAAATCAAGGACTGGCAACTAGATGACATAATTCTTGATTTAGATTTATGGCAGGCGGGGAATATTAATTTATTTCCAAGTGAAAACAAATTATAATTTTAATCGAATAACAAAATCTTAAGTTTCTTTTTGCTACAACTGCAAAATCGCGTAGCAGCTTTTTAGGAGCGTCAAAATATAAGTCTGACATGGTATCGAGTAAGAGAGAGCCATAGAGATATTTACAGATATATAAGGTTACCGTTATGCTAGTGGATTATTATTTCAAATTGAGCTCAGTCCGCGATCACCCGGAATGGCGCAACGTCTAAGAATTATTGTACGTGAGTCGTAAAATATGCGAGGGGACGTGCCCAAGCGGCCCGTCACAAGTATACTATATCCATACCTGATATCCATGTCTCTCTCTACATATGTCATTCCAGAAGCAGCTTCGAACGCCGCCGCTGCTGAATCTGGTCTTCGCCAATCGCAAATTATCCTTCTACGACACCAGCTCCGGGCCGAAGCCCAGCGAGGAGAATGCCAAGCTGTAAGTGCCCGATTCTTCAAATATATATACTGACTCAGCACAGCACCTC
>JABVZY010000002.1:1873497-1908733 GCA_020883555.1 Drosophila nannoptera
CGATTTACCCTTGAGATCCGTGGGCATCTGATGATGATGTTGGTTATGGTAGTGCAGCGGATTGTTTTGGTGGTGTGTGTGCTGGTGTTTGCGCTGATGACGCAGGCTCAGGTGCTTCAAACGGTGATGATGTCGACACGGCATGCTCTCGTCGGGCGGGCCAGGACCTGCGCCAGGATGGCGCACATGAGCACAGGAGGAGTTCGGAGTTTCAGTTAATTGGGCAATTGGCGACCGTTGCAATCGTTATCGATTTCAGTTTCATTTGGGTGTTTGTGTTGTTATCACGGGGGGCAGGTGGCAGATGTGGCAGGGGCAGAGTTGTAAAACAATAAACATTTTGAAGATGAACTTAAAAACTATAGCATACATTTCGGGGATCGACCAGATATTGGCCTCACAATATGCCTATACAATATTTTATTTGGATATATTTAATGCTCCCAATTTTCGATTTCATTTCTTGTATATTTTCTATACCAAAGCGAAAAAGGTAAACCAAAAGAAAATAGAAAATATAATTCATTTAAGAAATAACATAAGAGATGAACTGAAACTCCAGAAAAATTAAAAGAAATTTTTGAGAGGTTTATGTATATATATGAATGTTTCTATATATATATATATGGTCGAACTTATGTGTGGGATAGGAGGAGTGGAGGATAACCAATTGGAATAATGAAAGAAATTAGATTGATGCACATAGCTTCATGAACAACAGTGGAAAAAATGTGTGGCAAGAGAAAATGTGGCGATTTTTCCGTTTTTCTCTCATTGAGTTTTATTTTGATTCGATTTGATTTTGCTTCATTGTTTTTTCTTTTTTTTTTCCTAATTAAAGTCCAACAGGTTTTGCTTATTATACAAATTATATCGAAATTTTGTACAGTGTAAAAGCGTTACATTATCTTCTCAATACGAACTACGGCAAAAAAGTGCCCAAAAAAGCGAGAAAACGTGAGAACGAACACAGATACAGACACAGACACAGACACAACACAATATACGCACACGCACTCACACACGCACAGTGAGATGAGTGAGCATACAGTTTATACAGTTATTATTATATTAGAATTAGAATTGGAACGTGATTGAGACGAGAGCAGAGCGCACAGAAAACAAGTTTGTTAGCAAAAGAAAGGCTCGAGCAATGCACACACACACACACGGGCGCACACACGCACAGACCCACACACACACAGAGTATAACAGAAATAATTGATATACGGTATAACAGTTGAGTTATCTTCAAGACGCACGTACTTGAACCAAGTAAAAATCAGAGCAAATAAAGATATACGAAAATGAAAAACAAAATAAAAATTTTGGAAAACAAAAAATGACAACGAAAGAGGAAATCACGCGCTTTTCCTTGCTAAATATTTCAATATATATAAATGCATATATGTTATAAAGTTATAAAACTTGTCCTATTTTGTTTTTTTTTTTTCTTTTTTGCTGAATGATTTAAAAACTAATCCAAGACCGAATATTTGAAAATAAAAAATAAATCAAAATGAAGGAAAAAATACAAATGAATTTTACAACAATATTTTATGTAAAATATACAAAGTGTTCATATCTCCCCACTGTATAGACCCGGCCCCCGGGAAACAGAGTTTGGCAGTAAATCATTCCGAGTTAACGTTGACCTGCCGTAGTGTGTGTGTGTGACAGTGTGCGTGTGTGTCTGTGTCTGTGCGTGTGTTTGTGTGAGTCTTTGTCTTGTTGTTAACTATATCGCATGTATATAGAGGTATTTTAGGTAGTGCTGGGCTTTCTATGGCTAGTGTGGATGGCTGGGAAAAGGGGGCGGGGGTGGGGGGTAGGTAGGTGTATGGTTATTATAGAAATTGTACAACAAACGCAACACAAAATAAACAACGCAAATTCTCTTGACTTTGTTTTTGTCCGTTACGATATCAACTTTAGTTCCATTGTTGTTTACTAATATATATATGAATACATATATATATATTTCGTTAGATATATATATTAAATATTTATCAACTTGAATTTTGATAATCATTTCTCAGACTTCTTTTTTGTTTTTTGGTTTTGGTCGTGGCAGATGATTTGTGCGCATGAGTTAAAGGAAAACATAAAAAGAAGAAGAAAAAACTTAAATAAAAACAAAAACACAAAGAGAAAGAACTCAAAAGAGAAATCGAACAAAAATAAACGAAAATTCATAATGGAAAGACCTTTTAGTTTTCAGCTGAAAATCGATTAGTTTTTAAATCAATTTCAGGGCTGAAACGGCTCAGGGAAACAAAAACGAAAGGCAAAGATAAACAAGTCCTATTCACAAGGATTCACTGAGGCTCTGTTAGTCAAATCGATAGAAATTGTCAGAGGACATAAAATTGAGGTTTATTTTTTAAATTAATAGCATCCATAAACATTCCATAAATATATATCTATATATTTGGTGAAAGAAAAAAGATATTGCTCTCGATTCCTTTTCATGAATTTTTTCTTTTGGAAAATCTTCCATTCGAGGATATTTGTTGAACAAGGGGGGGTCGTAATTGAGGTTTTTGTATATATTGGATGAGTGTTGTATAAACGGGCTGTTTCTTTGTTGTTAGTAAGATATAATATAAATATAGAATAGATGAGACAATATACGACTATATAGTTCATGGATTATCTGAGCATTCCGTTTCACAAAAAGAAAATCAATAGAATCGAATAAATCTGAGGCTACCATCAGCTAGAAAAACATCTTAACTAAATCAAAAATATATATAAAAGATAGATATATATATATATACAGATATAGATATATATCTGTGGATAGAGATAAGTATGGTTCGGCTTGCTAAGCTAAACTAAACTAATCTGGTAATTAGTCTAGGCTAAACTAGAGTCGGAACAGTGGTAGAAGTAGAGCCTCCAGAGGGAGAAAGAGCGAGAGAGAGTCTAGGATTAGCACTTACTGTTGTTGGCCTGCAGATTCTCGTGCAGCTTGTCCCGCTGATCCTCGAGCACTTCGCAGAGGTAGACGGCCACCTTGCGGGTAATTTGCTCCACGTACGTATCCAGTTTTCCCAGATCATCCGACAAGCCGACCAACTGATCCAACGTGCCCACCTGCAGCAAATAATGGGTATGTGAGTCTTTAGTTCTAAGGATTAAATTCGTTTTGTTCTCACCTTAAGATCGGGTATATGGAACTTGTAGTTATTGCACAGATTATGTTGTTTGTTGGTGAGGTTGTTCATCGTATCGAAGGTCTGTTGGCACGTCTTCTCGCCGGGTGCCGAGATAATCCAGTATTCGGACATCATTTTGATAGCTACGGGCGGAAAAAACAGAAATAATTACTCCGGAAAATGCACAAATTGAAGCTTTTAAAATTCAAGCACACAAAACGTGGCCCCAAATAATTTCCATTATGTAATTTGACTCCCCATCGATTCAGCGAGTGAGAGAGAAGCCGCGATGTGTGTGCATATAAATGGCCTTACAAAAGACAAACAAACACTGGAAAAACACGCATGAAAATTTCATTATTGACCTCTAAAGCATGGGTCAGCTTGGCATTCAAATGCGATCGAACCTCGATATGCAATTCATTGTTCGACTGCATGTATTGTACGTCCGTGTATGTGTGTGTGTATCTTTTTTGGGGCGCCTCCGAGACAACAAAGCGCAGACAGTTGGCGCCAGGCAGACTTGCGTCCTGCACGTTGACTGCGACGACTTGCCGTATACGCAATATGTGCGAATTAAATACAGTGAGTGCTGCTATTGAGGAACACAAATTTAAATTTCCAAATATTTGCTCCAGCTCACACTTCTTCGTTGTTGTCAGAGTTTGTTTTAACGTGCTTTCACTGTACTCACATAGAATTTCAACAATATTCGCGTTTTAACAATATAGTCATTAGCCTTTCAATTTGCCCGACCTGCAGCTTTCTGGGCATATTTCTCGGTTTTTGGTTTTTATCAGGAAGTTCGATAAACCGAATTCGTGCCGCTCGCCGATACGATTTGTGGGCCACGCGGCGGGGCGCTCATGGCCGGGCCAGCAGCAGACGAGAAACGAAAATGCGAAATGAAAAAGCGTTTGCGAATGGCAAGCCGTGCGCTCTCGTCGAAGGCTCGAGGCGGAATGAACGCTGGAGTTGCTGTAGTTGTTGACTGTTGGCGCCGCAGTTGCTGCCAGCCATATGGTTTGCCTCCGAAATTGTTGGTGCCGCAAAGGCGCAGCCACGCAAAGGAATCGATGACGAAGCGGCGTCACGCAAGCCGCCTTCTTCAATTTGGTAAGTGTCGTCGTTGCTGTTGCTGCTTTTTTTGTTGTTGGCTGCCGTAAGGTCAGTTGCGTATGAGTAATCATTGGGAGATACAAATCTAACTTTGGTCAATTTCATTTTAGTAGTCACTGTTATTACATAACTTCATGATGGCCTTCAAAGAGCAAGCTACAAATTCAATATTCTCGTACATAACTCTGCATATATGCAAGAGTATAAGACTATACTATACTCTGCAGCCGGAAAAAAGGGAACACTGCCGCCATATAGACAATTGGTCTGGCAACTCCCGACCAAACTTCTAGAGAGCATACAGAAAAAACCAAATGACAACAAAATCGAGCGCTGACCATCCCCAATAATGACCGCACCGACCCGGCATTATCCATGGCTATCAGCAACCCCATACGGGAACAATAACAACAGAGACAACAAGGACAACACTCAAGGCAGTGCATTGTCCTCAACCAGGAAACAAATGAGAGCCTGGTAACCGAAGGGTAGGGCAAAGCAACAACAGGGCGACTATCTATTTTTAGCCCCAAAATCTAAATTGCTTTCGTACAAATCACCAAGCGGGACGGCAAACAAGGTGGGTTGCCTGGCAGTACGGCATTTATGCTACCATGGGACTTACGCACGCTCATATACTCCCCATTTCAACAGGGACTGGCATGACGCATTCAGCAAATCATTTGTAACAACAAGAGATTAGCCAAAAGATCAGCAGGAATTGAATAAAACTTTTAAAATACTTTCGCTAAATCGGCAGTGTTTCCACATCTAACCTCCTGGAAACAACCTTTAAAACGACAAAGGAATTGCTTGAATTGGCAACATTGTTTGCCAGACATAAACTCTAACTGTAAACAGGCGTAAATGATGTTGACATACATACAAAAAAGAAGACCGCAGCGAAGCAGCAAGAAAACAAGCATGTCGCCAGTCAGACTGGCCAACGGCTGGCATAAAAATATGTGTATCTGTGGAGTGAGTAAGCGGAGACTGTCTAGGGAAAGAGCGGAGGGGATGCTAAGGACGACACACAGGAAATTGCAACGTTCGCTGATGACGAAAACAAAAATAGGGACTAGAATAGCTGTGATGATGTTAATGGAGAACACACACAGCACGCACATACACATGTGTGTCCATACAAAGTTACTGCCGGCTCTGGCATCAGGCCGGCTGGTAAATTAATTAATAATAATGTGTGCTGTCAGAAGGACGCAATATTCTAGTCCTGCGTCGGTTGCCGCCCGCCGTTAAGCCTTTAAAATGTGTAAACCTAGCAGCTGTTCCTCTTTTTTTCAATTATATTTGTTTCTTGGTCAGCTGCTGACGTTTGTGTATTATTGAGTGAGAAAATATATGAAAGTGTATAAGCATGTTTGACTTTTTGTTTCAAGTTTATATCTGGTCAAAAGCGTTCAAGGTCCTCGCGACACGCAATATCACTATTTAATGTAGTCCTTGTGGCGGTAGTCAAATAGACAGAACAAAATTTTTGCCGACCAACACTTTGACCAATTGGACTGGCAACTATGTTAAGGAAAATGCGGAAGGACATATAAATTTAATTAATGGTCAAATGTTAAAATATTTCCATATCTGAACAGTTTGATATTTTGTTTATCCAGAGAGGGAGTCCGAACGAATGAGATAGTAAAGTTCAGCACGAGGCAATATTAAAGAGAGGGAGAGCGCCAACGTAGTATTGGAGCATCTCACCACAATCTAACACAATCACACACTCACAAACTACAATGGGGAATTTGGCGCGTAGTCAGCTGTTCATGACAGTCACATGACAGCTCTTCGATCGATATTTTCATTTTCTCACGGGGTCTATAGCCCAAAAACAAAGCAATTAGCCATTTGCTACCATATTTTCCATAATGTAAATCACACATCAGCACACCAATGCATTTTAATTGCTTCCACTATGAATACATGAAGCCACCTTTGCGTTGGGAACCAGAAAAAGCTATGATTCCAACTGGGCAACAGCTTTTCAGGGTCATCCGACCTGCACATATACACAAACATATTGCTTTTTCTCATCCCCACTGAGAATTTAAAGCATTTTCACCGTTTTTATACTCTTATTAATACATTTTCAACAATTGATAACAGGTCAGCAGACCTGTTAAAATTTTTTCATGCGCGCAATTGATGCGTTGTCGTTTTGCACACGCACACAGGCAGTTGGCTTTGCCAGCACAATCACTTACATTTGAACGGCACTAATACGTCACGCTTTTGAATATGAAGATGGAACTTATGATTTTGTGCGTCGAAATTGTATTTAATAAAATCAAGCAACACAACCGCACCACCCACTATATACGTACAAAACGGAGCACAAGACTCTGGTAGAAACTCAACACAAAAATGACAATTCACAATTGTTCATAAGTTCACGTGATAAGTGCCGATGACGATAATATATCGACTTAAATACCGCCACAACCATAGGTACACATTGCAACGAAACAGCTGTTAAGCCAAAAGTCATGTGTACACACTGCCAGGTATCTATGTAGGCGCCTTCGCTACGTGCCTAATTATTAAAGTTTAGTTTAGTTAATCCTATTATTTGGCACCATAGAGGTGGCAATAGCATACCATTTGTGAGTGTGATCATTTATTATTTGGTGAACACTGCTTAGGGAAATTTTTCATATGTCAGATTGAGTATGAATTTCGAATACGATTTGTAATAACTATTTATAAATTATACGGATCGTGTGGGCGTTTGTTGTTAAACAGTAGTAAGTAAAATCTGAGATGAATATCTATTGCCAAGTTTTTATTGAATGGAAATAAAGAAACTGTTGTCTGCTCTTTTGTTGGACAGCTTCTGACATTTCACATTCATTTCAATTGTTTCATAATACAATTACATATGCTTCAAGTACACATAACAAAAGGCTCCTCCGCCGCACATGTGAACTATCATAATGTATGAATGTGGGCTGCTTAACCTTTGCATTGAAAACCTTTAAATTTTCCATGCCATGAAAATGGAAAAAAACGGATGACTCAAGCAGCCTTTCGGCGAACAATTAGCAAAGTGAATGTATTGTGTACACAAGCGGACGCGCAATTCCTATATCGTATTTCGAAATACGAAATCCCATTTCCAATGGGAATATTCCAATTAGTCTATTTACACAGATCTCCAGTTGTTGCTAAAAATATACCAAGATAATTGTATGCGCTACTTCCTCATTGCGTAAACAGTATACATTGCATTTCCATAACATTGAACCCTAACACCGACAATAAAAAGAAATGGAAACACAATAAAGCTAGCTCAAGTGCTCTTAAACGTACGATAATGCTGTATCCATTTGTCGGCCAGATGCCGGTTTTCACTATAAGCGGTCTTATCAACACGCACGTTGTGCCAATCGTTCGATCATCGCTTTTCATCTTATCTTACTTTACAGTCAAAATTGTCACGGTCCGTAGTCCAGAGCACGTAGGGTATCAGCCAGTTCGGCTCTGCCGTGCAGAGCACCTATGTTTTAGCATAGCATCTGACATTGGCTTATAACGCGCATCGCTCTCTGTTTTTCTGTCTGCTGTCAGCGCCAGCGTCGGCGCCGACGTCAACGTCAACGTTCTTCCAATGATCATATAGTACGCAGCTGGCGCGAGCTCTGCTACTGCTGCTGCTGCTGTTGCTGTTCGATTGGCGCGGTTCAGTCTGCAAAGAGATTCGCTAGAGTATGCAACGCGCTGCGCACGAAACCACAACTCAATCGACGCACAAATAAAAATATCAAAAAGTGAAAACAGATAAATCGAAGAATATAAAAGAAACTGTTTCGGTATTTTGATTTTTTTCGTGACAGGTGCCAAAACTAACGGTAAACATTAAAACTTTTCGGCCTACGTCCCCCCTTCAATATCAGTTATTCAATATAAGCCGTTAGCGGCCGACCTAAATAATCCAGCCCAATCACTCACAAACTCATGGGCCCATGGGCTTGACACAGCCCCGAAAAAGTGAATTTCAACAGAGAAGTAGAAATCGAAGGTTTTTTACCCATTAGCAAGTCGTAATTCTTGTGTTAATTTATATTTAGCAGAAATTACACAGATCTACTATATAAGCTATATATATAAAGTGCACCTCAATATATATACGTATATATATTTATGATTCATTTAATTCAATTAGAACTTTCTTTGTCTTTTCTGATGTCTCAAAGTATTTCCAAATTGTATATATGTCTATCTCTCGCGAAGCGTATCTCTAATCTAGATCTTCAATACGAGCTCAATAAGAGCTGAAGAATGGAATTAAATTAAATCATAAAAAATTCGAAATTAATGCAGTGCCTGCTACGCCTCAGTTTAGTTGTTGTTGCCACTGTTGACTGAGTTCTCATTTAAGTAAGGTTCGGCAGCTTGGAGAAAGTTTCTCCGCCTGAATTTTAGTTTTCTGATCGTTGTTGTTGTTGTTGCTTAAGCTGCTGGTTTTTAGGTATAATACTCATCTCTCCCCACATTGAAGAGCTAGCGTGGCTGAAAAGCTCAACGCAGCGAAATCGAAATCGAAATCGGAACCATTGGGCTCCATGGTCGCAACGACGCCGCTGCCACTGCCACTGCCGCGCTCGCAGTCGCAGTCGCTGCTGGTATGCGTGCGCAGCGTTAAGTCAGAGCAGCTCGGGCGTGCAACAGGTGGCGGCTGTTGACTTAGGCATTGGCCCCAACCCAAGTAATTTGTCCGTCGCCCAGGTATTACAAGCAATATGCATAACTTAACACTAAGACGATTTTGTTTTCTGATTGCACAAAATGGGGTATCAAGAGGTGAAAGTGGCGTTGTTGACGACACATCGCAGCATTTCGTCGTTTTCGGTCGCGATTAGCTTTTGGGCCAATTTCATGCATATTACTGATTACTTTTGCTTATTTATCGCATTGCAGTTGCTCAGGACTACAGAATATAGCTGTTAGCCAACGACCAATTAGAAAGTAAATTAAGCCATGTCGAGCAATTGGCCCGAAAATGTTGGAATACGCGCCATTGAAGTGCTCTTCCCCTCGCAATATGTGGACCAAACGGAATTGGAACAATTCGACGGCGCCTCCGCTGGCAAATACACAATCGGCCTGGGTCAAGCGAAAATGGGCTTCTGCTCAGACCTCGAGGATGTCAACTCTCTTTGCCTAACGGTTGTTAGCCGTCTGCTGGAGCGGCATCGCATCAAGCACACGGAAATCGGAAGACTTGAAGTCGGCACCGAAACGATTGTTGATAAATCGAAATCAGTGAAATCGGTGCTGATGCAATTGTTTGCAGATAGTGGAAACACCGATATCGAGGGCATCGATACCACAAATGCGTGTTACGGCGGCACTGCGGCACTGTTCAATGCCCTCAACTGGATCGAGTCGTCCAGCTGGGATGGACGCTACGCTCTAGCGGTGTGCGCTGATATTGCCGTATATGCCAAAGGTGCGGCACGTCCAACGGGCGGCGCTGGCGCCATCGCCATGCTGGTGGGACCAAATGCTCCACTGGTATTTGAACGTGGTCTACGCGCCACGCACATGGAGCACGCTTATGACTTCTATAAGCCTGATCTGAGCTCCGAGTACCCAACAGTCGATGGCAAACTCTCTATACAATGCTACCTCTCGGCGCTGGACACCTGTTATCGTTTGTATCGCAAGAAGTTCGGGAAGCAACATCCACAACTGGAGAAACTGGGTCTGCAGAACTTTGATGCCATCCTTTTCCATACGCCGTTCTGCAAACTGGTCCAGAAGTCTGTCGGACGCCTCAGCTTCAATGATTTCCTGCTGAGCAGCGAACAGGAGCGCGCCCAGAAATTTGCCGGCCTGGAGCGCTTCAATAACGCCACGCTGGAGGGCACCTACTTCGACCGAGATGTCGAGAAGGCGTTCCTCACACAATCTGCCGACCTGTTCGCCTCAAAAACCAAAAAATCACTCCTTTTGGCCAACCAGGTGGGCAATATGTACACGCCGAGCGTCTACTCCGGCCTGGTATCGCTGCTGATTAGCGAACCGTCTGCACAGTTGGTGGGCAAACGTATTGGTGTCTTTTCCTATGGCTCTGGTCTTGCTGCCTCTATGTACTCCATTAAAGTAACTGAAGATGCGGCAGCATTTGAGAAGTTCGTATCCAAGCTGGACTATGTACTGCCGCTGCTTAATTCGCGCGAAAAGGTGGCACCTGAACAGTTCTCCGAACTAATGGAAGTGAGAGAGAAGAACAACCATGCGGCGCCCTATACGCCCACGGGCAGGATCAGTGCCCTATTCCCGGGCACCTATTATCTTAAGGATGTGGACGCACTGCATCGACGCAGCTACGAACGCACACCTATCAACCTCAGCAATGGAGTGCATTAGCCTATGGTTCCCCGGCGGGAGCAAGAGCAGCTACTGAACTTAAATTGACAATAACCTTCGACTAAATCAATGTTCAATCCGGTACTAAACTATAGGCACGCACTTATATACATACATTTATGTATATATCTTTATGGGGAGCGTTTTTAACATTTAGCTACTTATTATTGGTGAATATGGTCATCTATCTTGCAATACTATTTTATGGCCTGGCTTAAATCATTTTCATGCAGTCCGCCTTATTTATATCATGCCTATTCTACTGTATTTTTTTTTTTTACCAGGTAGTTTCGCAATTTGCATCTTTATGTCTATCAAAATATACAATAAATGGGATACATTCAAATCATATTTATACAATATGCATAGCCAAAGCATATTCTATATGTTTGTAAAGTGAAAATAAACAAGAAACTCAACTTACAAGTGTTTGACCTTAATTTCAATTTATTCGAAGAGATACAAAAGTCAATGGTGATCCTCAATCGGTGGAATCTTTACAGAGCAGTAAACTTGTAGAAACGCACACCTTGAATAAAGAGAAGAGTTTACATTTGAATGCAGTTTGCATCCAGAGTATAGAACTAGTAACGACATACCATTTGGAATGACTCGTATATTGAAATGATTTTCCGAGCGAAAAATACCCAAGTTGCTATTGGGTTCAAATAAGTCCTGTACGACGTAACCATTGTCATTTAGCAGCGACAACTTCGGAGGATATAAATATGATATACTAATACATAAGAATAATGAAAAAAAAAATTCAGTAATTACTTCTTTAAGCGTGAATTTGATGGCATATGGAGCACCGTCCGTACGGCGACTGACAAAGGCCACAGCGTAAGAGTATTGTGCATTAACATTTGGAGCTATAGGACGACGCCAGACCTGCAGCCGAAAATGCTCTTAGTTAATTCTTTTCATATTCATATATTCCTTGGGGAGCTTCAATGGTTACCTCAATCTTCTCCCTCATCAGCAAACGTTTGCCTTGTATGCCCAGCGGATCCTGATTGACAGCAATCACCTCACTGTGTCAGAGCAACTATATTTGTAATATCCTTGGCAATATATTAAGATTATGTTAACTAACCGATTTTGCAATATCTCTTTGATCTCTGGGCGCACCTTAGCCAAGTCATTTGACATTATCAGAGGAGCAGCCAGCACGGCCCAAATGGCCATTTGCAGTTTGCTTTGATCGTAACTCAATCCATAGTTGCCAAGTATCAGCATGTCTGGATCATTCCAGTGTCCAGGTCCTGCATGTGGCTGCATGCTGTCCTGATTCTTACCGAAGTAGTCCATAATCTGCATGACCGATTCCAGCGAATCATCAATATCATCCCAGTTACGCCACAAGTTGCAATGTTGCTTCAAGGACTCGTATTCTGGCATTTCACCTATTTCTGACTGATAGGCTGGCCTGCACAATTGGCCGATTAATAAAGCTTCCAATATGTATAATAAATTAATTTCTCACCAGCTGCAGGAATAGACCATTGGTCTGCCTGTTGAATTAAGCAGGCGTCCGAATTCGGGATATCCGGCTGCCATATCGGTAACATTTGCATAACAGCCATCTAATTTCACATAATCCACATCCCAATTGGCAAAGGTTTTCGCATCGAGTTCCATGTGATTGATAACGCCGGGGTATCCAGCACATGTATGTGTACCAAAGTCCTGGTACAGTCCAAACTTGAGGCCATTTGCATGGATCTGTGTGCAGGATGTGATGAGTTAGTATGAACTTTAAACTTTTGTCATATACATACATGATCAGCCAACACGTTGAGCCCATTGGGGAAACGTTTGCGATCGGGCACCAGCTTGTTGGTCTTATTATCTCGATTTTTCTCCAGCCAACAATCGTCGATAATAACATACTCGTAACCAGCGTCAGCATACCCCTCTGAGACCAGCAAGTCTGCGTGGCGACGGAACAACTTTTCACTGCAATGAAGGAAGTTTTAATTGACTGAGCAGATATTCTAATTGGATTTACGCCTTGCCTTATGCACTCATCGGGATAGGTTTCACAATCGGTTATACAGCGAAAACGCTGCCAAGACATCCAGCCCATCGGAGGTCTGAAATATAAATTTTTGTTTAGAGCCACAGTTTTAAATACAACTCAACATACTTAAGGGCCAATCCATTGTCCAACGCACGAAGTGAATGCAGCAGTGAAAGTAGCAGGAGTGCACCTGTAAAGCTCCTTAAACCACTCATGCTTCACTGAGCTACACACAAAGAATACGTCCTGGACAGGGTGTAATAACGATTTTATAGTAACCCTCGAGTGGAAACATACAGATAACTGTTGTTTACCTAAGTGTTTGCTTAAAGAACTCCACCGACAAGCGATAAATGTTAACTGTAATTAAAAAGCACACAGCATGGACTGAGAAACATTTGCAGTTCACATCAGTTGGCCCGACAGGGAAGCAGCACTTGTTGGTGCTGAAAAGGCTCCTTATCAGCTAGTGGTGAGCAGAAGCGCTCAAGCGCTACAGGTTATCACGTTTACACTGGCCTGCAAACGTCGCATCATTGTCAACGCAAAACATAATTTAAACATAATTCAATGAAATAATTACTCAAATTTTAAGAATGGATATGTATACTTCGCCGATTAAAATGTTGTTAAATGTTAGCAGTAATTTATCGTTTTTGTAACACAGTATAGTGTCTTAAGTGATGTACATATTTATGTATGTTAGCAGATATGCATAGACAATTAACTGTAGTTCAATGGCTGCGGCTTTCCACTAAGCTTTCAAGTGTTGTCGATTGAACATAAAAGAACTTTTAACGAATTCTTGACCCAAATTGTATTTTATCAGCTACTCAAAGATAAAATATATCTTAAGCGTATTGACAAAGCAGAACATTTTTCAATTAACTAAAACAAAAATATTGAGACACACTTCTTAATTAAATTTATCGAGCGAAGTTTTGCGCGGGCGGTTTAATTTACGATAGGGATTGGTAATTGCTAAATTTATCAAAGTGTTACTAAAAAATACCATATTTCAACAGTGTGTTTTACAGCACGGTATTGGGCCCACAATGTTATCGATAACCTGCAAAACATAAGTGTTTCTGCTTATTCAGCGTGTATGAAACTAAACTCGTTTTACTCAATTTTTTGCTACGTTATAAAATGGCATTCCAACTGCCCACAACTACATCATCTACCACATCCAACTTTTCGTTTGGCCTAAACGCTGCAGCAGCAACTGCTAACCCCGGTGCCGCTAATACTGCTGCTGCAGTTCCCGCCAAACCTGCTTTTTCATTTGGCGCTCCAACGTCCACTGGCAATGCTGCTGATTCAACAAAAGCGGCACCGCCACCATTCAGTGGCTTGGTTGGTTTGGCTGGCTCAAGTACAGCCGCTCCAACATCTTCAGCTGCAACAGCACCAACGACTGCAGCGGCCCCAACCCTTGGAGGATTCATGTCACAACCGACACCTCCAGCAGCCACAACAGCATCAGCTTCAGCAACAACAGCAAATCCACTTGGCGGTATTTCCTTCGGCTTGACTGCGACAGCCCCTAAAACAACGTCTGCGACCACTGCAGCCACTGCACCAACATTGGGCACTGGAGCATCGTTGAGCACAGCTACAGAACCTGCTGCCGGTGGCGGTGGCACCTTTGCCAACCTATCTACAGCTACCAAGACCACAGACTCGTCGACGGTAGCAAATGCAACACAATTATCATACAACCAATTGCAGGAGCATATCAACAAGTGGACGTTGGAGTTCGAAGAGCAGGAGAAGGTGTTTGTGGAGCAGGCATTGCAGATAAATGCCTGGGACAAGATGCTCATAAACAACAATGAAAAGATAATCGAGCTTAACGATGCCGTGCATAAGGTAAAGATGGACCAGCAGATGCTCGACCAGGAACTGGAATTCATAGCCACGCAGCATAAGGAGCTGGAGGAGAGTCTGGTACCGTTGGAAAAAGAATTCACTAGCTTGCCGCGCGTTGACCCAGATCGAAGTCAGACCTATCTTATGGTCGAGAATCTAGATACACAACTCAAGCAAATGTCCGAAGATCTAAAGGAGATTATTGATAATCTGAATGAGGCCAATAAAGCACAGGACCAAACCGATCCAATCATACAAATTGGCAGAATATTGAATGCGCACATGAACTCCCTGCAATGGATTGAGACCCAGTCTACTCACATATGCAAAAAACTCGACGAAATTGCCAAAATACAGGAGAACCACAAAAGGGATATCTTTCAAGCGCCCTTTTAAATGATATGTTTAACAAAATAAAAGTAAACAATTATTAAAACTAATTTCTACTACTAGGCAATATAAACAAAATCGATTTCCCTTTTATTTATAATTGATGAGAATGAATTCGTATAAGCTTATAAAACACTATATATAGAAGGACATACAGTTCCCTCTAGTAGTTCTTGAAATGCTTCAATTTAAACATAGGCGCCTTCTTGCCCCTGCAGCCGAATGCGATATAGCCGCTGTTAGGCGAGAAGGCCATGGTGTTGATAACGCCCAGTTTCTCTTGTTGGCCGGGAAAATTGGCGTAGACTGTGGCTGTTGGAAAATGTGCCAGCTTTACGGCATTCGGCACCAGCTGTGAGCTCATCGCCAGCAGCTCGGATGTGTGATTGAACTGTAGGTCGGTGACGGCAGTGCGCAAATTCATGAAGCTTTTCTCGGGCTGCGGCGTTTTTGATTTGTATATGCTATCGTAGTCGTACACATTGACCACGCCCTCATTGCTGCCGGTAGCCAGGAGACGTTGGTTGGGCGCCAGCTGTAGAGATCTACCATTGACACAGCCATCATCGATAAAGGAGTGTTCGATGCAGTTCTCACGCAGCGACATCACGTTGACATCGCAGCCGTAGCTGCTGCAGATCAGACGCTTGGAGTCTGCCGTAAAGCACATGCTACGCACTGCTCCCTCTTGTTTAAAGCTATGGAGCAGTTCATTCGTGTGACTGGTCAGCAAGTGTATAGCACCAAATTTACCAGCAGTTGCGATATATTTGCCGCAGGGCGAAACCTCAAACTGACGCAAATATGACATCTTGGCAGGCAGCTTCAGTTCGATAGCCTTGGCTTCCAGCAGATCGTAGGCGTAGTAGACGGGCCGCAATGAACCAAAGTAGGCTTTGGTGCCGCACGGCGAGATGCGGGCACAGGTTAGTGGAAACCTCTTGAAACGTATGCTATGCAGCTTCTCATTTTTCTGGCCATCAACGCTGTACAGATTGGCCAAACAACTTTCGCCAGCGACTAGTGCAGCCGTACTGGTCGGATGGAATTGGATGCTGACTACTGTACCCTCACTGTAAGTGGCACGATTTAAATCTCGCGTGCGTTTGAATTGCAAAACCTTGGGTTGCAGCTCCAGCCCCTTGGCTTTTTGATTGATAAAGCCAACAGTTTTAAGCAACGGTTCCTCTTCGGAATCATCAGAATCGTCTTTTTCCGTCTTCTTGTCTAGTGATGCCCACTTCGGCTGGTGAACGACGCGTTGGAAACGCGCTGTCAGATATTCTTTATAAGATTTGTCTTTGCGCAAGTGATTCAATGGGCCAGTGTATCGTGTGGGTCGTTTCACCTCGCCCACCTCAATGTCCTCATCGTCAGAGTCAACCCAGGCTGGTTTCGGCTTTTTAGACCTTTCATTTGTATCTTCGTCATCGTCTCCACTATCTTTTGCCTTGCTCTCACTGTCTACTTTAGTTCGTTTCCTTCCCACCGTTTTGGCAAGATTTGATAGCAGCGCTTGCTTGTCACCAAAGATCTCCTTTTCTGTGGGAACCTCAACATAGGCCGTTTCGGCTTTAACTTTCTGTACTTTCTGGTCATTCTGCGCATATATGGCCACCAACTCTTTCAGCTCCTCTAAGCCATCGCTTGACTCGTCGCCACTCATTTTACTTAACTAGAAATAAGTAAAATCCGGACGCACTAAGAAATACTTTAACCGCACGTGTGTTTTAAACCAGGGCGGAAGAATATTTGTAAATACAAAACCGATATTGATATTGAAATTAACGATAGCACACAGTTGCATTTGTAACCAGAATAACATTTATCGAAATTCAAAATATTAGTATTAGTTAACATATTCAAACAGCGGTAGTTCCGCAGTTTCAGCCCTCGATACATTTTGTGATTGTTTGCTGCGAATAGGACTGTTAGTCTTCAAAGAAATGCGAGTGCGTGCCCGTAAATACAGTTTATGAATGAGCTGAATCAATTTGAATAGGTCTAGCAATACATTGAATATTATTACATAGCCCACTTGCACCAGACCCATGACACTCACACCCATGAACAAAGCCAGTGCCCCGCCAAAAGATACTGCGAAAATTAGACGAGCATTAATTACAATTTCTATTATTGCAGAGTAGAACTCACCAATGAGATCTTCAAAACTGAAAACCACATCGCGCCGAAAACGCACCTTGGGCGGTATGAGATCCCATCGGAAACTCGATGTTGCCGTTTCCAAGCTTACCGTCTCTTCCGTGTTCTTCATGCCCCACGAGCTCTTCTTTACGGTCTGCATAGTGTATTCGATTTCCGTGCATGTCGATGGACACTTACATATGTGCAACGCCCAAATAGGCCATTTAAAGTCCAAAAGGCACTCAAATCCAGCCGGATTACAGCTGGGACCCGGGACAAACGGATAGAAGAAGGGCACACAGTTGCACATCTCCAGAGCCATGATAGCACGACAGCGCGCCAAGCACAACGATTTGCTGTAAATCTGCAAAGCCAGGGATAAGGGAATAAGTATTTAAAGAGAGTCTGAGTCGGGTCATGCCTTGAGATTCGAGGTTTCTTCATCATTGAACACGCACTTGCGCTGCTCCACGCTCAGTTCCCGAAGGCTATTCGACGCGCTAATGGGACATATGATGCTACTTTACATTGAATATTTAATTGATTTTATGTGAGCTTACACTGTCTCGAGCACTTTAAAGGAGGCCGTTATTTCATCGGATTTGTGGAGTGTTATAATGTTGGCCTCCGTGGCGGATACTTCATATGGCGAGTGGACATCCAGCTGCCAATGCCGCCAAATGGTTAAGTAATACGGGATTTATAACTTGAAATTCTTACCACTCCCGTGCTCTCGTACAGGTCCATGCGAATGTAACACTGATGTTTGCCGAACTGACAGGTCAAAGGTTCCGGTATCTGATCATAGTTCATAGTTCTGCCAACATTAGAATAGACGGACATAAGATGAAGCATCGCGATTGTTTAACTACTCACCTCTTGCTCAATACCGCGGACATGGGCGAGTTGATTGCATAACAGGAGCCGCGCTCCGTCATCACCATCTGGACATTCACTTTGAAATTAGAATCAAAGGTGCTGATGACCTGCTCGAAGGGTCGATTGATGGCTTGTATAATGTCATAAAGATCGATCTGATCGAACCGGTCGTCACTGGCGAATTTAGCCAGCTCCGCGTAGTTGCTGGCCGTGGCATTCACCACAGCGTAGAGGAAGTCCATGATGTAAAAGTAGTCCTCATCAATGATGGATACATTCCATTCATCCTGTATGAGCTCGTTGGCTTTGAAGGAATCGATGTGGTCATAGTAGCACAGAGTAACCGCTGGCAGCGATCCGTTCCAGCCGCGGAAGTCACGATCCACCGAGATGACCGTGGGCGAGGTGTAGTATCGTGCTATCTGCATCTCGCTGAGCATATAGACGGCAAAGACGCTGCCCACCAACACCAGGAGCCACAGCAAACTGTCGGAGGTTAATAGATAATTACTCAATAAATCCAGCCAGGATTTGTGCAGTACCGCTCAGCCATATGCAATCGTCTGTTCACCGTCAGGCGGATAGCTAGCAAATTGGTCTCCGCACCCGCCTGAGCTGCCACATCCCGCAGGCGAGTGCTCACACCGCCAATCACCCAGAGCAAAACTCGGCCTATGGCCTGTAGCCGATGCTTCGATTGCGCTACCAAACGCGAGCGCATCCTTGCGAGAAATAAAACACCATAACATTTTGTGGCCTTTTATTGAATATCCGATTCCAAATCAGACATAACCCCTTAGAGATTTATTGCCCAGATCGATTTGTATGAGGAATATAACAATGGCCAACAGCGCGTTAATAAACTGCCCGAGAACAAAAGACGAAATGAGATTTTCATTCCGATTGACACTGAATGTTCGTTGGCACTTACCCCGCCCAGCGCCATGGTGTCCAGCTCGACGCAGATGGCCTGGGGTTGTGCGTGCTTGGACTGTAGCTGTAACAGAAAACGATTAATGGTACGTTCCAGGCGCGTGTCATTCGCGTTGAGCTGGTTGAGCTGCAGACAGAGCTCGCATTTCTGGAATGGGGAGGGTTTTGAGGCAGTTAACGGGTTATAATTGATAATAGACGAGCGCTGCCCCACCGCCAGCTCACCTGCTCCGTAATGCGCTCATTAGCTCGGAGCACAAACCATGTACGAGAACCGTGCAACAGAAGCCAGAGGGAACGATAGCAATAAAGCAGCCAGTCACCCCACTCGGCCAGTTCGAGCAGACGAAACGCGTTGAAGATCTCGTAGGAGAAGCTCAGCACTGAGTTTCCAAAGCCAATGAGCAGCACGAAGCCAAATCGGTTTATCAATTCAGCTTGAATGGCATCAAGGCCAACAGAAACCAGGCGCAACTGCTCCAGCTGCGTGTCCGCTTCTGGTGATGGTTGCAGCTGAACCACCCGCTCACCGAGCTGGACGTACAACTGGCGGATTAAGCGATGGGCCAGTATATATTGCAGCAGACAAAAGCTGATCAAAGTGCTGGGCAGCTGGTGGGCACAGTTGCTGGCAAAGCTGACGTACAGATCAAAATTCAACCAGCCTGCATCCGTCAGCATGCAGGCTGTATGAAAACAAATAATAGCGAAGAGGTGTTTGAGTGCATGCCGGCTTAATCCTTGGTAGAGTTGTCTAGCTGCCTCCGGCGTCTCATAGAGTTGTTTCTCGAGACGGCTGACGTGTCGCCAGAGACGCCTGTAGAATCCCTCGTTTCGATAGACACCAAGCGAGAAGATGACAGTAAGCAAAATATTCGCTGGATACTCCGAAAAGTAGAATAGCTTCTGTATGAACAAGACTTTCTTGTGGAACCTCATGGTGATCAAACGCTGTAGCGTGAAGAATGTGATAGAGCTGAGCAGTAGGCACGAC
The DNA here is from genome assembly GCA_020883555.1 of Drosophila nannoptera. Taxonomy (NCBI): domain Eukaryota; kingdom Metazoa; phylum Arthropoda; class Insecta; order Diptera; family Drosophilidae; genus Drosophila; species Drosophila nannoptera. The sequence continues at coordinate 1,893,404 of JABVZY010000002.1, forward strand.
CAGACCAGATGTGGGTACTTCAACTGCGCTCTGGGTGGAGATACGCCCAGACAGCGGGACAGGAAGAGCATCAGACGGAGCCCGCGCGTGTCGCTCGAAGTGCTCATTTGAAGGAAATCAGAAGAACTGAATGAACGCATTCGAAAGGGGTCATTTAGGAAACTATGATTAATTACCTGGCTGCTGTCAGGATGTGCTTAATTAACGTTAATCGAAAGTGGTTGAAGTCCTTTTGACTCTCATTCAAAATGCTGCAGCTCAAAGTAAAACATCCGTCCCGCAGGACACCAAAAATAGCAGCCTGGTCGCAGCCACAGCAAGGATGGCAATGGAAGCAGCAAAGGTATGTCTATATAGTCAATGCTCATTCCGGATTATAACCATTTATCTGCCGTAGCAAGTTAAGTCTCACTCAAAATCTATACAAATCGAATGCGGAACAACTGCACCAAGAGCTGCGTATTTTGCTGGTGATCTGTGTGCTGACAGGATGTGCCCCGCTCGGAGTGTTTCCGCGCTACAATAGCATATTCCACGATGCAGTGCAGCATGTCTGGCTTTTACTGATCTACATTTGGCTATGCTTCGCAGCCTACTTGGAGCTGATCTATAGTAAACAGCAGCTAAACGTTCTGGAGAGTAACTTCTACTTAATTGAATCAGTGATCTATCTCATACACACACCCTGCATCATGATCCTCAGTATGGCCTGGCGGAAGCGCATTAGAGGGGTCTTTGAGGAAATTGGACGATTTGATCTGGCCAGCGGTTATGTTATGCAAGGACATAAGCTGCGATCCTTTGTACGTTGGCAACTTTTACTAGTGCTACTTTTTGTTTACTGCTCCATGAGTATTTCATTCCTCTCCAATAACCAAAATATTTTGGCAACTTCTTACAATTGGAGCACTTATGTTGCACCCAATGTTCTGACCAGTATATCCTTCTTGCTCTACTACACACTAATGGAAGGAATCTACCGTCGCCTTCGTCATGTGGCCATAGCATTAAATTTGGAGCTGCAGCGAGGCGACTTCATCCGGCGATCGGTGCTTCAAGAGCTGCGCTGGCAACACAGAAATTTGCTGCATTTTACGAAGAAAGTTAATCAGACTTATGGCGCCTCAATGCTTATGCTCTTTACCAGCTCCTTGATTAGTTTTAATACAAACTTATTTCTCCTTTATAAAGCCGTTGAGTCATCAAAATTGGAGAGGTGGACCTGGTGGACGTACAATTATTTGTGGCTAATAATGCATGCCATCAAAATGTTCTGTATCATCTACTTCAATCACAAAGTGCAGCAGGAGGTAAGGTGCTGCACAATACCATAACATCACATTAACATTTCCTTATGTATACTTAACATCATAGCAAAGCCACTGCCTGACGTTACTTAGCACTGTGACTGCTTCTGGTGAGGATTTGCAGGAAACTATAAATCATTTTGCGTTGCAGTTGCGGGATGATGTGAGATCGCATGTGGCCTATGGGCTTTTCGAATTGAACTATCAACTTGTACCATCAGTATGTACACTTTATAGCAGTCAGCTTAATATTAATATTTATTTTATTTACTTTAGCTTCTGATGATCACTACAAGTTTGTTTATATTCCTGTTACAATACGACGTAACGTTTCAAGCACTGGCCAGTGGCAATAGCATGGATACAGCATCTATAAAATAACGCGCGCTCGACTAATCGATACACCTAAATTCTTATCGCTTATTGTGCAGCCCTGGCAACCACCTGCTCTGCGCATCTCAACATTTTTGCACATTTCACGTTACATTTGCACCTCCATTCGTTAAATAAAAATATTATTGTAATTATAAGTATGTGTGACGTTGCAACAGTGCAGAAAATTGCCAACTGCCTGGGTGTTGCGCCCGGCAAGATTCAGTTAAATGAAGAACAGGTAAAGTACATCGAACAAAGCCCGCCACACACTCTATGGGGGTGAAATGTCTGTATATCCATGCAAGACATTAATAAAATTCTTATTGTCAAGGTCGTAACGCGAACTGGTGCTCAAAATAAAACCGTGTCGGGCTTTGCCACCATACTAGAGAGTTTGGCTCGCGAATCCAAATCGGAGACGGCACAAAACAGTATTGCATCGAAAGAGGTGCAAGTACAGGTTTACCAATGGATCGAATTCGCTATGCTCTACGTGGCGCCTGGCTCGAAGGACAAATATGTGTCCAAGCAACTGTTAGCCGATTTCAACAAATTATTTGTCAGCAAATCCTATCTTGTGGGTCACTTCATAACCCTTGCCGATCTGGCAGTGTATTATGCCATTAGTGATCTAGTCGTAAGTAAGGAGGTGAACGTTAATTAACAGTACTTAAAAATTGTTTTGTTGTTCTCACAGAAATCGCTCTCGCCTGTGGACAAGGAGAACTACTTGAACCTATCCAGATGGTTTGATCACTTGCAGCAGCGACCAGAAATCCATCAGGGCGAACCTTTGCTTAACTTCACAACTATTTATCTACATAACTGGGCCACAGGCACACACCTTTAATTAGCAAAACCGATTCCATATTTATTTATATCGAAAATACACACTTACAAACATACATGTGTGGGTGTGCATGCGTGTTTTGATACCGATTAGTGAAACGCTGGAATCATGTTTTTGAAATCATTTGAAAAAAGGAAGAATATATATATATATATAGATTGATAGTTACAAATGATGTGTAAAGAAGATGAGAAAATCATTTTCGCTGCGTTGGCGTTGGCGATTGCGCTGTGTAGCAGCGACTTGTGCTTCTCCAGCATCAGTTTGCTTGCACCTCACGCGGCGAGCTGAGCGAATTGTTCAGCTCGCTTGGTTCGGTGCACTTCCACAGGCCGTACGTCTTGCCTACCGTGGTTTGCCACAGGCGCAGTGTGCCATCCTCGGAGCCACTTGCATAGAGTTCACCGTCGGGGCTGAATTTCACCGAATGCACTGGTCCAAAGTGGCCTTTGAAAGATTCTAGAAAGAAGGGAATTCAATGAGGGATATTCCAAACATTATTTATAATCATTAATTATAATTATCTTACCTATTTCATTGCCTGTTATGTAATCGAATTTATACATCTTAAAGTCCTCGCCGCCGCAGACAAATACATGCTTATCCGGATGCAAACTAGCCGACGCCACATTCGTCGGCACTTTCACCTCCTTCAGCTTTTTCAGCGTATCGATCTCCCAGAAACTGATGGTCGAGCCATGCGTTACGGTCAGCACATGATTGTCTCGTGATATCTCCAGGCTGTTGGGATTGTTGGGAAATTGCAGGCGCTGCACCTCAATGCCAGTCATACGATCCCACAGACGCACCGTTTTATCATCCGCCGCCGAGATGATGCATTTGTCATCCCGGCAGAAAAGCGCTCGCTTGATGGCGCCCGCATGTCCCATATATAATTCCGGCTCGGCCTCAGGTTGCTCCAGATTAAATACACGCACCAACTTCTCATTGCTGCCGGTGATAATGTTCTCGGAGCTATTGTCGAAGGCGACGCTCTTAACGATATGCTTGTGCTGGAAACTATGGATTTCGGCGCCGCTCACCGCATTCCACACCTTGCCTGTGAAATCGGCGGCGCCCGAAGCGGCCAGCGTAGCGTTGCGATTGAGTGCAACGCCCCAGACGGCACCCTTGTGACCCTCAAAGGTGCCCACCCAGTCACCGGTGTCGCCGTGACGCAGCATTGGGCTGCCATCTGCAAAAGGCGAACGAGAAATCAAATCAGTTCTTAATTGCGATCGCTAAATGCAATTCACTTCTGTGTGTGTGTGTATGTGCAAGTAATTCTGAGTATGTGTGTGTGTGTTGATATTGCGTGAGCGGCGGAAGCTACCTTGACTCAACGACTGCGCTCAATGCCAACGACCTGATGCAGCGACTGCGCCGTCGACGTCGGTTGTGTACGCAAATGGGCAGCCATGCACCAAGTTCACGTCATTTCCATTGCAGCGTGATCGACTGACAGAGAGCACTAGGCGCGCTAAGAGAAGAAGCGGGATTGGAAGTACGAGCGGGAAAACTGACTGCCACTTGGGGCAGGTTGAGAATGTGCACAGAGAATCAAATCGTTACGTTTAATCTGTGATTTTAATTGTTGTCGCTTTACAAGTTTCACTGTTATCACCTTATTCACCCTGTTAATATACAGAAAGAGGTATTTTGCTATGAAACACGGGTCCAGCAAATAAGCTGTTGTCAAGCAATTCCAATTAGATTAATGGAGGCAGATACACAAAAACAAGGAAGCAGTGTTCTGAATTTCAAGCAGTTCCTATATCTCATTATAACGGTTTTTCTATTATACTGGGTACAGAGTATCTCGCAGTTGGCAGCATGCGAATTGTAAAATTCTGACGCGTTTTTATTTTTTGTTTTTGAACGTGTCGCAGCTGCAGTGCAGCATATATATAAATATAGAAGTTTCAAGGTGCTTCCTGCACATACAACAACAGTATTAACAAATAAAGTTTTTTGAAAAGTTGTTCAACCAGGGGGAAGTATTACATTAAATGGCGATAAAAAATAACTTGAACTTGCAATGGGAAATTTACTTTCCGTAACAATATTATTTTCGAAAGCATCAGCACACTCGCCAAGGGTATGAATACATTTGTAGATACTGTCAAGGTAAAGAACGTATGTATGATATATGTATATATATAGAGCCAGCGATCGTCTGGCAAAGGGTTTTGGGTAAACTGGTTTGGTTTTAAATATTTTTTCTCTACCATTTGGGTCAAGGTTGCGGCCAGGCTAGACATAGCTCAAGCTAGCATGATGCGTTGTGTATGTAGTAAATATGTATTTGTTTATACGGTTGAAACATATAATTGCACCTGGCTACAGAAATATAAATATCACAAGGACGCTTTGGCATACCCTATACACAAATTGGATGTTCTGAAGTTGCGCATCTCTATGTAACAGAAAATAAGTCCTTCACGAGTAGAGATGAGTCAAGTGACACGATATGATTATGCGATGAATATTACTTCGAACTGCTTACAGGGTATTTATGAGTCCAAGTCTATCGATCACTTCACGATCAATTGTTGTTTACGTACCTTTGCAAGCCGATATGAGAAAATAGCCGCTATCGCAGATATCACTAAAATCCAAATGCACTACGGGTCTAGTATGACCGCTGCAAGTCAATGGAATCTGTCTCAAATTATTGGTCGCCATTCTGTAAGCTAAATCAGTTGCGAATCGTACTCCTCCTCACTTGCTAAAACACAAATACTATTTTCGTTATGTATACGCACGCAGCGTATTATGTGGCGTTACTATCTAATTTTAATTATGTTTAACTTTGTACTTTGCTTTGCCTATTGAATACTTTTTATTTTAAAGCCTTTTCATGCTCCTAGCTGCACTACTTTCGTACAGTTCGTGTCCTTGGCAGATGCACTCCGTGTGTTGCTGCTGCTGATCTCGTTGATCGTGCAAGTTATCGGCAATGTTTGTTTGAAAACAAATGGGGAAATAAATTATTTACAAATGTATGCACTTTTTTTATTGTTTTGGATTAGCAAGAAATGGAATAAAATAATTACGCGACACGCTGTTGTTGTGGGATGATTTCGCTGCCGAATGATGGTTGTGAAAAGAATCGAGGGTGCAGCAATAATATCGATATCACGAACAAATGCGTTGGCGGATATCGATATGAATGCAAGCTGTACATCGATAGCAAAATGCGCTCTCCTCTTTTTGCGTTGTCCGCGCAGCCAAAATACGTTACAATCTAAATTTAAATATATCTTATCTTACCCATTCAACAAGAATGAATAATGAACTGAGCGTTTCAACTGTCTGTACTCATTTAATCACGCTTTTTTTTTTCATGCTTTGCAGGTGAGGATGGCAAAGTATACTTACTGATAAGTACCGCCTCACGTTCCATATCCGTGAGTTCCCCAGAGAGAAAGTGCGATCTACTTAGTAATAGCACGTGTAATTTATCACAATGATATCAGCATTTTTTGCTGGATAAGGCAGGAGAGTTCAAATTGGCATAAGATTTCAACAGTAGAACTTGCATAAGTGTTCTAATTACCTGTGACTAGGCACAGTCAAAAAACCTCGAAGTCTAAATTTCCATTGCTATCTGATCTTCACCTAAAAATGTGAGCTATATTTGTGCGGTTATAATCAAATCGGGTTCTCCAAAAATATGAGAAGAACTTATTACACGCAATAAAACGATAAAAGTCTTATCCCTTACGCTTTCAAGTTAACGGATTCGGTATATAAAACTTGGAAGTATTTCAAATGATGTATCAGTTGCAAGTCGTAGAAGCTGCTAACCAATTCGCAAAATGCTGATCTTACAACAACCTCTAATCTTGCTCGTTCTGGGCTTGGGTCTGGGTTTGTGTAGAGCTGATGTGCATCCACTGGAAGATCTTGTTGGTTGGACTAATCCCAAACTTCGCTTTGGCTCGGATCTGGCTGTCGATAAGTACACACCTCCCGAAGAGAAAGATCCGCAGTTCTGGTACGATTTGGCTCATGCCGAGCTGGCTAAGAGATTGGCGTTGCCGCAACCCGATAATAGGAAGGCTAAGAATGTAATTATGTTCCTTGGCGATGGCATGTCGCTATCCACTGTGGCGGCTGCGCGATTTCTCAAAGGTCAACGTCAGGGCAAAACGGGCGAGGAGTCATCGCTAAGCTTCGAGAGATTCCCCTACACGGGTCTTAGCCGGGTGAGTTAATATCAGCGTACAAACTTAGGTGATTGAATAACGTGGCATCTGATCCACATAGACCTATTGTGCTAATGCTCAAGTTCCGGACTCGGCATGCACAGCCACGGCCTATCTGTGCGGCGTTAAGACAAACATCGTCGAGATCGGTGTCAGCGCAGCGGTCAACTTTAACAACTGTACCGAAAGTCAGAATCCCGAGAACCGCTTGACCTCAATTGCGGAATGGGCACAGAATGCCGGAAAGTCCACGGGCATTGTGACAACCACAACAGTTACTCACGCCAGTCCATCGGGTGCCTATGCCAAGACAGCGAATCGCAATTGGGAATGTGATACGGATGTGGCTAGCTTTGGTGTGGACCCAAATGAATGTATTGATATGGCTACTCAGCTAGTGAACCAAGTGCCTGCGAAGAATTTCGAAGTGATGTTTGGCGGTGGCATGGGCAAGTTTCTGCCAAAGTCCATCATGGACTCCCATGGAAAGCCGGGTGAACGTTCTGATGGAATAAACCTACTCTCACGCTGGCAAGCGCAGCATCAAGGCGGCGTTCTGGTTACCAATCGAAAGGAACTGCTTGCCTTGGATGTCTCAAAAGTCTCCAACATATTTGGACTCTTTGAATCCGGTCTGATGAAATTCCATTTAGAAGCCGATAATAGCTATCAGCCAACCCTCTCCGAACTCACTGAAGTGGCCATTAAGAAGCTGAGCCAGAATCCGAATGGCTACTTTGTCTTCATTGAAGGTAAGCCGAGCTGACCACCTTAATTTCTTCATCCGATGATACCCATGCTCGTTGTCCAGGTGGTCTCATTGATTATGGTAATCACTACAACAAAGCGGGCTATGCTCTGGATGAAGCGCTTGAGCTCGAGAAAGCAGTCCAGTTGGCACGTGACATGACTGACATTGAGGACACACTAATTGTGGTGACATCCGATCACGGCCACACCCTGACCATTGCCGGCTATCCGGGACGTGGTACACCCATTTTAGGACTCAATCAGCATGACTCGGACGTCAATGGCATCAAGTACAGCACCCTGAATTACGCAGTTGGACCCAAAAACTATCTGGACAGTAATGGCAAGCGTGTTGATATGACGGATCAAATTGGTGGAGATGATTTTGTTTTTCCTGGCTATATAACCAAGGATATGGGTGTACATTCCGGCGATGACGTTGGCGTATTCGCTTCGGGTCCCCAAAGCCATCTCTTTACGGGAATGATGCAACAGCACTCGATTCCCCATCTGATGGCCTATGCGGCCTGCATCGGCAATGGACCGAAGCTTTGCGATGGCAAATAGAAGGCTTTGGTGAAGAATGGTATCGCTACTGCTTTCCCATAGGTGGATTCCATATACTGCCAAAATAAAATCAGGGAGAGCCTCGTTTATGATTATTAAGCGAAATCTTTTGTCTCAAAAGATCCAAGGTATCTTCCCAAATCTCTCAACTGTTTGCCAGACAGCAATTTATCTTATAACGTATCATATAACACTCGAGTCGTAAGTTCCCTCAATTAAATGGACTTACTGTAGTGCATACCTAAGGGCGTATATCAGCACGTGCTTAAGTACATATAAATGTGGACCCCGAACAGATCTTTACCCACTTTTACGACGAACTAACAAAGACAACGTGAATTGCTAAGCAAGAAAAGAATGAATCAAACGGAAAATGTACAGTTATAACGGTAAAAGTTGAAGCCACAAGACGCTGTTGACTGAACTAGATCACCTGGAGTCACAACAAATTCAATTGAACTAGTGGGAGGAATATATTTATTACACCATTATTTGGGATTGAATAAATTTTAATAAATTATATATAGAAATGTCTATATCGATAAGTTATGTACATTTACAGCAATTTTTCTTCACGCGATTCGTTATACCTACTCTAGAATTACTCTTAAAGCAATTTCAAGCAGATTGCAAATAGAATTTTCAGTTATAAAAACTCAATTGAGAGATCTACGCAAACTGTTTGAAAGCGCTTTTTCATCGCGATAAGAGTCTCACTTTTTTTTACGCCCTTTCTTTTTCTGTTTATCTTTTTTATCCTTATTACTTTTTTTCTCGCTTCTTTCTTTCATGGGTATCATTGGTTCGGTTGGAATAGGATCTGGTGGCCTTACTGGATCCGGTCTGTCTATAATGTGAGACTTCGCGAAATCTTTTAATTTGGATATCAAAGTGACGGGCACACGGTCCCAGTTTTCTAATTGCTTGCGCGGAGCTACTTCGACATGACAACAGTTCGATAACAACAACAGATCCTCGTTGCTCGCTACTATTTCTTGTGGAGCTAGTTCCTTGGAGCACTCCAGGCACTTGCATACCCTGCGACGCAAACGGAACTTTATCGGAAAAACGCGACCCGCAATAGTGTTGTCATCCACAAAAATCGAGTGCTTAAAAGAAGGCCTAGATTTGCTCTGTGTGGTAAGCTTTAAAAGAGATTAAAGTATGACCAGAATATATATATATATATTTATATTATGTCTTACAGGATTGGTGTGCAATGATGTCCGGAGAGGTCTGCATGGTGTTGGCTCGAGCTTACGACAGTTTGACTGTTGGTTGACACTGTCTTTAATTTGGTGCGGCACTGGATCGTAATATTCTTTCGATTTCAGCTGCAGCCCTGGATCTCGATCCACCACTTGCACAACTTGAACTTGATCACACTTGGCACAGTTCGCTGGGCAGGCTCGATGTTTTCCAACAACCTTGATGTTCCCCCAGTGCCGGTAAGTGGACGCAGCCATACGCCATGTATGAAAAAGTACAATTAAAAAAAAAAAAATAAATAAATAAATAAGCAAAGTTGAGTACTATTGCGAGTCAAATGTGATGTTTTGTTAGTTTGAAATATAACCCAAACCCATACTAACGTACGATACATGCATATTTTATGTGTGTATGAATGTGTATACATGTATGCAGTTTAGGAAACTGCACAGCTAATATGACTTTTTGAGATTCACGGAGAAGAGGACGATCAATTTCGCGTAAGCTTTGCTTAGTTTATTAGACGAAAATAAATCTGTACATCAGAATTGACAATGTATTATTTAATGGCTTTCAAGAGCAACAGAACAAAAAAGATTCAAATATGGAATGTTTTTATTCCTTACAAAAGAGTTCATTAAAGTCATGTGAGTAACATATACATTATTAACGAGTGATTATAAATTATAAATATTCATATGGAAATTATTTCTCATCAACACATTCCTTCTTTATTACTGATTTGCAATCGGAATTGCGAAAGACACGATGATAAGTCGTTATCTTGCCCAGCGAGGAGATAAAGTTCTCATCGTGGGTGATTATGATGAGCATGAAATTAGATTGGTATTGGCGCGTCTCAACGATGCGGTTGAGCGCGTCGCACAGCGACATTATATTCTCTCGATCCAGATTCGTGGTAGGCTCATCGAGAGCCAGAACGCCACAGTTACTGCTAAAAGTCTCAGCCAGGGCCATGCGTATGATCAGCGACCCGAGGACACGTTGTCCGGCACTGCAGCGACCTCGCATTTCGATTTCAGCATTATTCTTGGACTGCACCACTCTATAGTTGTAGCTCTTGCGACGATCCGCTGATGCCTCCTTGTTTATCTCATCAGTCTTGATTTGTATGTAGTCGATGTCGTTGCCACGGTAAATCATGCGCCAATATTCACGTATCAATGAATTGATGTTCTGCATTTTCTCTGCATGGAATTGTATCAGCGCACATTCCAAAGCGCGCCGATGCTGTGCGAGATCTTCAATGGCGCAACGCTGAACCGCCACTTCGAACTCGGCTCGCATATAGTTCTTCAATGACTCCTTGTACTTCGGTTCATTTATTTCCTTTTCCAACTTCTTCACTTGATTGTTAATCTCACCCTGCTGACCCAGCAGTTCACCACGTCGCACTGATGCCAGGTCGCGCTTCTTCGTCAGCTCGTTCTTTTCCTTTGTCACGCTGCGAAAATCTAGATTTCCCAATTGCTTTGACAATGTTTCACAATTTTCTCGTAATTCGCTCTCCTTCAGCTGCAGCTGCTTAAGCTCCCGATTGTCCTTCAGATCACGTTCGAGGCTCTGCTGATTTAAGCATTCGGTCTTGATGGCCTCCAGTTCCTCGCTTTTCTCATGAATTTGTGAATCCTGTCAAGCCAATATTTGGTTATAAACAAGTTCTGCCTTTACCATTCATACATTTTAGTTACCAATTTGCTAAGCTCTGCCTTTGTAGCATTGATCGTTGCATCATATTTTTTAATGGCGTTCGCCAGATCCATCCTGGTAAAGTCGAGGGCCTGCTTGTACAATCTGTTGAACAGGAGTAGTATAATATTTTGTATAGTTGCGGGACATTTACTTCATACCTTTGTATATCCTGATCGGCGCTTTTGTATTCTTGGTATTTAACCTGCAATTGAGTCAACTTGGACCGATCGCTTTCCTTTAGACGCGCCTTCTCGGTCAAAGCTGTGCCCAATCTTTGCTTCAATGGCTGCAGATTCGATTGTAGCTCAGTTATTTCCGTGCTGATTTTGATGATCTGGTGCGTCAGCTCGTCCAGTCGGTCCTTCAGTTGTGGCAAGCTCTGCACGCCCTCCTGCAGTTTTATGCGCTTATCCTTTAAGCTACGAGTGCATATAAACGAAATCAATTATACTGGTTATATAAGTAAGCAGATCTCAGTTATACCCATTTCGAAATTCACGCAAGCGATTTAGTGCTTCCATTTGTTGCTCAAACGTATGTTGACTTGCCTCCAGCGCCTTCGATTCAGTTTCCAGCTCCTTCGAGACTTCAGACTTTTCCGCTTGTAATTTGTCCGTGGACACACTGGCATCATAGCTAGCGGGTAATTTAAGCTTCAACTGATCCAGATCCTTTTTGATGCGCGCCGACTCTTTCAGTGCCTCATCCAACAGCGTCATGTCACCCAACATGGAGTTCGCCAACTCCACATTGTGCGTAGGCTCGCCGAGGCGCGCCATTATCGTTTCATATTCTCCCACAATATCGCCCAACCGCTGCTCAATCTTCCGCAGTTCATTCTTGCGCTTTGGTAGCGACTCCTTTATCTCTTTAACTTTATCAATTGCGGGCTTTATTCCCAGTAAACTCTCGTACTTCGATTGCTCTGCCTTCAAAGTTTTCTCGGCACGGCTTATGTTGTCCGGAAGCTTATGTATTTCATCCGTTAACTCTGTGGTCAAATCACAGGCCTACCATAATTCGCAATTGAATACATAAAGTTCTGTTTATAAAGAAACATTCCACATATACCTACCTCTTCTCCTGACATATGTTGATGGCACAATGGACAACTGGGATCCTCTTCTATTTTCTGTATGTATCTGGGAAAGAATAATATGAGTTTCATCTTCATAGATAAGGCAATATCATTCACTCACTTTTTATACATGGATTCGGCGGACCTTAGCGCACCGTGCTCCAGCTGCAACTTCGATATTGTAGTCTTGCTTCGCAGTAAGAGCTCATCATAGGGCGTGGAATGGCATTTTTGGTATATGCGATCTTCGAGCTCTTGTAGTTCCTTTTCCATACGCCCGATCTCCTCTATAAGATTCTTCCGTTTAAACTCGTGCGATTGTTCCGCTAGCTTCTGGGCATTGGCTGCTTCATTCATTTCCTGAATTTCGCGACGCAACTTATCATATTCATTCTGCATGGCACGACGATAGTTGCTTGAAATCGGCTCTTTGAAAAATATTCCTAGATTAGCACTATGTTTGCTGCGTACGCGATGGATTTCTAGATTTTTTTTCTCCAGCTCCTTCTCCTTTAGCCCAATCTCAGCCATCAACTTGGCTATGGAGCTAAGGAATGTGAGCTGGTCATCGAGTTCCTTGAAGCGCGCCTTCTTTTCCGCAATGGTTGCCTTCTTTGTGGCTATGAGCTTACGGCAGGCCTCCTGGTTGAAGTTTCGCGTTGTACGTTCATATTTCTCATCTGTATCTGTGATTTGCTTCTCCAGAATTTTCAGCTGATGAAGCGAGGTTTCAATTTCTTTTATCTTAACCTCCAGTGACTGGCTCTCCCGCTCGTTGATGAGCTTCTGCTTCGCCTGTGTGCTGATGCTCTGCTCCGATTTGATTAGTTCAGCGCGCAGCTCATCAATCTTCGCCTGTCTCGCCTGATCTGCCTGATCATTTTGAGCTGAAATTTCTGTTATCTCACACTGCTTGGCCATGAGATTCCCATCGATGTCCTCCAACAAATCAGTTAATCGACTTGGATTTTCAACCACTGCAGCATCAACGGTTAGCTCAAGTTGAGCACACAAACTACGCAGACGCTCCGACAGCTGCTGTTTGCATTCGAGCTCGCTCTTCAGCTTCTGCTGAGCCATGCAGCGCTCTTTGTCCTGCTTAGCCAATGTGTTTTGGTGCTCTGAATTCGTTTTCCGCAATTCTGCTAGTTGATTTTCGGCATCGCTACGTTTAAACTTACTTTCCGACATGCGCTGACCGAAGCTACGCATCTCCAGCTCTAACTCCACAATTGAACCCTCGAAAGGATTCTTGATATTCTTCTTAAGCTTAGCTATTTGTTCCACACAGTTTTTGAGCCTGAAGAAAATGGATAATATTGTAATTTATGTATTAAGATTATCAACTAAAATGCCCTTTACTTGGTATCCATTTCCACCTTTTGTGCCTGATATTTTCCAATCTCGTATTCAATATTCCGTATTTCCTGTAGTCGCGATTCAATTGGTTTCACCTCCTCCTCACATTGTTTGCATTCATCCTTAATATTTTCACATTTTTGCTGAGCTTTCTGTAGGTTTAAAGTTTTCTCATCCATTTCCTTTTTCAGGTGTACCAAGAGCTTCATATTCGCCTCTAAATAATTCCAAATTATGTACGAATTGAATAGTCTATGCCATTCCGGAACTCACCCATTACTTTAAGATCCTCTTGTGCCGTCTTACGCAATTTGATGATCTTGTCAAGTGCCTTGTTATACTCCGTTATGCCAAATATAGCATCGAATTTCTCTTTTAACTTTTTGGCCTCATCCAGCGGCCAGCTGGAGTCCTCTTGATGGCAGAATAGTACACTGTTGATAATTGCTTTGGAGACACCCATGAAGTCGCTGACAGCCACATCGGTATTAATGCCTCGAAAGCTCATTGACTCCTGGCTGTTTTTTGCTCGTTTGTCATCGCTTCCCAGGAAATTAATCGTAGAATCAATCGTTTTGAATGTGGGCTTACCCCGCACTATGGAAACCTTCATACTCCGACAAATTGAAAGGCGAGCGTTGCGTCGGTCACGTACTTGCATCTTGACCTGGGCCAAGGACTCGTTTTTTCCAAAAATTTTGGGGTCGTGCACAAAACTTTTTCCGCTATCGCTTCCGGGTGGGCACTCACCCGTAAGTGCATACTTGAGGCATTCAATAATTGTTGTTTTACCACATCCATTTTGTCCAAGGATTAGGGTGATGGGCGATGAAAATGTGATGGCCTAATTGAAAAGGATTTGCAACAGGTGCTACCGTAAACCTAACAACCGACGTTTACCTGAACATCTTCAGCATTGGCTCCAAAACTACGCACACCCTGTATGGAGAGCTTCTCAATAGTAGACATCTTAGTTTAAATAATTTCACAATGTCGATGTGCAAGACAAAATGTTACCGGGTTTTCGGTGTTTGTTGACGATAACAATTGCTTGAAAGTTGTCATCGATAATATGTTAAACGTAAGCTCAATCACGTAAGCGTAGTAGATCCTATCGTACAACCGCCACAATCAGCTGTTCTTGTCTTCGATTGTTGACTGCTGGTCACACTGCGTGTTTCGTATCTCTGCGTCGCAGAGCGTTTTTTCGCCGTGTAATATAAGTTATTATTAATGAAAGTAAAAAGTGCAATAGCTAATAAATCAAACTGCGCAATTGACTATTGACGTAAACGGTGCTGTGTGCTCGTACTCGTGCTAGGGACCGTGTTGTGTGTGCCTACAGCGTCGTGTGGGTGTCACTAAGTGTGAGTGGTTGAGTGAGCGTGTGTGTGTTAAATAGAGCGAGGGGAAGTTAAAGAGGGGCGATCAACGCAGCTAGTGCGCGAGTGCGAGTGCAAAGCAGGCAATGCGAAAAATCAAAAGACAAAGGAATTGAATGTAGTCCGTAAAAATAATTACATTCTGATTACATACTACACACAAAAGCAGAATCTGTGAGTAAGTGCGTGCGTTGTCATTGAATCACTGCAAGTGGCTATTTATACCAGATAACTCAAATGCACAGCAACGAATGCACCAGCAGCCGTTCTACATGTGTATGCGTGTGTGTGTGCTTGAGTTTGAAACAAAAATAAAACGGGATCTATTGGCACCGACGTTGCCACCCCGCTAAGCTAAAGCTCTTCCAGCGTCTAAATATGTTCGTGTAAATGGGGAGTGCTACAACAACGTTACAACAATTGCAACGTACCCCACAGCAAGAACAATAACACCAATAACTAAATCTTCCACCACCACCAGCAGCAACAAAAGCAACCCCACCACCAACAATAGCAACTGTTTCAAATA
>JABVZY010000002.1:1908796-1928865 GCA_020883555.1 Drosophila nannoptera
AATAGCCTTGTAAAGAAGTATTTTTCGTTTTTGCTTTACTCGCCCTTCAATCGTCGCCAGGCAAGGCAACGGACATACGGGCAACCAAGCGAGAAACTCGGAGGCATACGCACGCACACACACGCACTGGCAAGGCTGCCCTGCTGTCCCCTGCTGCCTGACATTTCCTTCCCCACCACCGCCACCTCCTGACAGAGTTGCAATGGACTCGGACATTGAAATGGAATTGGAATCGGACAACGATGGGGAATTTGATGACGATTATGATTACTATAATACAGGTAAGTGGGGAGCCTACTGACCAAGGACGCTTTGTTTAGCTTATCGATTACACACCCGTAATCGATTTGAGTTGAAAACACATATACAATTGCAGATTTGTTTTTCTTATTGGAGCCTTTTGCTATCATTGTGTATGCGTGTGTGGCTCCGTTCGAAGCTTGCATGCGCTTTGCTTTGGTTATTCACCTTTGTGTCACACAAAACAATGTCGACGGACCTAGCACTTTGCATTTAACCTTCCATAAAATCGCATGCACATAGCTGGCTCTTGACATTCGCCTTTTGAATTATACCCCGCCACGCCACCGAACTACTACTGCTGCTCTCCACTGGGCTTTACACTTGAACTCTTTCCCTCAGCGTGTGAGCTGCACGTTTGCTGTGCCCGTTACGGCGTCTTCGCCTGTTACAATATAATTTGATTGTATGTATTTAATAGTGTAGTTGTATGAGGTTTGTTACGTATTGCTATCCGACCATGGAGCTTAAATTATGAAATTGAACTTGAAATAATTGTTCGTTCGGCTCGGCCAGAGCTAAGACATGCGGGGCCAGCGTTCATAGCTCTATTATTATTATACCCTTTACTCAATGGCTTCGATCAGTAAAGGTATGTAGTATGGTAAGGTCATACAACTGTTTGGAAATATTTCAAACGAATTCGGAATACGACCTATTCTAGAACAGTCTGACTAACTTGATTGACTACCGGTTATCACCGATTCACCATTTTTCGGATATTTTATTTATTTATATATATGTGTTGCTTGCCTGGAATTAATCACAACTGCTTAACCTAGCTCCCTCTCTACAGAAAACTTAATGATTAGGGATTGAAACCATTTAAAGGGTAGCTGGAATTCGTCCAATCTCAACATGCTTCTCCATTCTGCTTGTTATTTGTATTATTACCACCACTTCGGTGTACTCTTTGTATTGCTATCTTGTACGCTTTTTACCTGCCTTGCTGCTTTTCCCCTTCGTCAGAAATGCGTGCTCAAGTGCTGGCTGTCTGACGTCGCGACGACGCGTCTTGCAGTTTCTTCCGTCAACTGTTTTGGCTGCTTTTGACCTGCCTTCCAGCTGCCTCGCACTCACTCTCTTTCTCTTATCTAAAGACGCTCACGTTTCGAGGTGGCTGTGACGTCATGACCAAATCACATTTGTAACCCGACAACGTAATATTCGGCCTTCAATTTATTTCCAACAAAATCGTTAAATCGTTAAATGGCAATTCAATCATCCATGAGCACGATTTTCTGTTTGGTTTGTTTTGCCCTTATTTTGGAAAAAAGTAAAGGTTTTCTCGTTTTTCCCAATCGTAATAAGGCAGGTAGCAAACACAATGAATCAATTTTTACATTCGCCAGGTGTTCAGTTAGCCCTAAGGGCGCAAAGAGATCAAAATACTGAGCAGCAGACCTCTACATAAATTATATCTAATTCTCTATCTTTATGCATACTTTTAGGCGAAGACTGCGATGTCGAACGACTCGATCCAAAGCGTGCTGATCCCGAGTATTTTGAATACGACTGCCTAACTGTCGAGGACATTGAGAAGCTACTCAACGAACAGGTGGAGAAACTCAACACGATACTGCAAATCACGCCATCGCTGGCTAAGGTGCTGCTCCTTGAGCACCAGTGGAACAACGCTGTTGTGGTGGAGAAATATCGCCAGGATGCAAATGCGTTGCTGGTCACAGCCCGCATTAAGCCGCCCACAGCGTCTACGGACTCTGCCTCCACAAGTGCTGCAGCGGCTGCCCAACAGCTACGCCTGAACAGCAGCAGCGGGTACCGGACAACAACGACGACGACGGCGACGTCGACGACGACAGTTGCCAGCAGTAGCAGCAGCAGCTCAACGTCGCATCAACAGCGAAGAATGTGCCCGGTGTGCGCAAGCTCACAACCGAATGACAAATTCTACAGTTTGGCGTGTGGACATTCGTTTTGCAAGGACTGCTGGACCATTTACTTTGAGACGCAGATCTTCCAGGGCACCTCCATACAAATCGGCTGCATGGCACAGCAGTGTAATGTTCGTGTGCCTGAAGATTTGGTCCTGACGCTGGTCACACGGCCAGTTATGCGCGACAAGTATCAACAGTTTGCGTTCAAGGACTATGTGAAGTCGCATCCCCAGCTTCGTTTCTGCCCGGGACCGAATTGCCAAATAATTGTGCAATCATCAGAGATCTCTGCGAAACGTGCCATCTGCAAGGTCTGTCATACGGGCTTTTGTTTCAAGTGTGGTATGGACTACCATGCGCCAACTGACTGCCAGATCATCAGAAAATGGCTAACCAAGTGCGCCGACGACAGCGAAACGGCCAACTATATTAGCGCACACACCAAAGACTGCCCCAAGTGTCACATCTGCATCGAGAAGAACGGCGGCTGCAATCATATGCAGTGCTTCAATTGCAAGCACGACTTCTGCTGGATGTGCTTGGGCGATTGGAAGACGCACGGTTCTGAATATTATGAATGCTCCCGCTACAAAGATAATCCCAATATTGCCAACGAATCGGTGCATGTCCAAGCGCGAGAAGCACTCAAAAAGTATTTGCACTATTACGAACGTTGGGAAAATCATTCCAAATCACTAAAACTGGAACAGCAGACGATCGATCGCCTGCGCCAGCGCATCAATGCAAAGGTTATGAACGGCAGCGGCACATGGATCGATTGGCAGTACCTGTTCAATGCTGCCGCCCTGCTAGCCAAATGTCGATATACCCTGCAATATACCTATCCCTATGCGTACTACATGGAGGCGGGATCACGTAAGAACCTCTTTGAGTATCAGCAGGTGAGTCTCGATTGAAATTTCATAACCTCTTATATACAAATGTAATACTTATATATGTTTACATTTGTGGCAGGCGCAATTGGAGGCTGAAATTGAGAATCTTTCGTGGAAAATCGAAAGAGCTGAGACGACAGATCGAGCTGCACTCGAGAATCAAATGGACATTGCGGAAAAACGTCGAACCACACTTCTCAAAGATTTCTTTCCCGTGATTGGAAAGGCATAGGCTTCCTCTCCTCCATCTCCTCTAGAGTACCCAAATCCATTCCTAATTGGAATTTTAGCTGAAACGGAGTAGCACAAGAAAGATTTTCATTTTAAATTTAGTGATTCGCCACTGGACAGTATAGGGAGACGCTTATGATATGATAACCCATATATAAATGTAGTCTAACGACTTGTAGCTAATTTCTAAATTAATATTCAAGTGCATATGTAGCTATAATCTAGTTTCTACAATCTAAAGTATGTCTATACATACACATATATATATATAGTTGTGAAATTCGATGTCACTCAAAAATCGATCCAACTGCAATACAACGCCTTGCGCATAGTAACAATATCGATGGGCAGCCAAATGTCAGAGAGCTCTCAACAGTTTTCCAAAAACAAATCCTAAACCATGCGAGCTCCAACTAAAACGACAACAGTTGACATTAATCATTGTTTGCCTTCGAAGCCATTTTGTGAGAGAATTGCAGGAAAAAATCATGATTTAGCTCTAAGTCGCGTTTAGATATTGTAGCTAAATGCCAGCAACAACAGCCAACAACAATAATAATCGAGTATTTGTATGTGTAATTATAACAGACAACAGATATACATTGACATGCTTTTAAATTTGAAGTCGGAAATTGTATGTTCATTAAATTTATTTCCCGTTTTCTACATATGTATGAATTGTAAATTGGCCGCGTTGTTTTCATATTAAGCTGAAATATACATTTTAGTTATTAGGCTAACGCTAAGTATGCTTATGCGACTGAATTTAAATTAATTAAATGCAAAATGGAAACATTATCAGAATTCAGTGCTTGACAATTCCATAATAATAGGTGGCGTCGTATCGTCTTATTGGAAAGTTCGAGAACGAAACCTAAAGTTTGAACGTTCTATCGATAAATTGAAGTCAAGTAATATTCTTCGTCAAATTCAACATATAATTTTGAGAATCATTTGTTTCCCTTTTTGTCCTTCCCTTGCCTTCTACCTGTGCTTATTGGACTACTGGCGGTGGAACCTTTTTGTGTTCCAGAACGTTAAGTGTTTTCTTTTTTCGGAGATCGTTGCCGGTAATTTTAATTATTGGCACACGGTGCCAATCATCTTCTATAGCTTTGCTGGAATAGACTTTAACATCACAACAGTTATCAAGCACGACCACACTTGTGTTATCCGCAACAGTGTTACGCAAGTAAACATTCTTTCCGCAATCCCTGCAACCTTCAATTTTTCGTCTTATTTGAAACTTTACGGGAAACGCGCGTCCAACAATAAGTTCATTATTAAGATAAACATAGTGTTTATATGCTGGTTTTGGTCGTGGCCGTCTTGTCAACTAACAAAAGGAATACTTGTAGTATCTATCTAAAATGTGGATTAACTTCAAAAATACCTCTTGCAAATGCATGAGAGCACCCTTTTCGGACCACGTGCACTTAGTTGCACAGAAATTATTTATATGCGCTGCATTCTGTGCATCATTCATGTTGCAGCATTTTTCGGCAGGTTTGTCAGGATCTTTGAAATATAGAGTAAATGGTCCCGACTTATGAATAGGTTTCAAAGGGCTAGATTCCGGGTTAACCTTCTGATTATTGTCCTGATCAGGGCCCTGGTTAGCGGCGGGAGCATCTGTGCAATCAGGACAGGGTCCTACCAATGGGGTATAGCAGATTCGAACATATTTTGGTCTATTTCTTGCTGCTGCATTTTGCAATATTGTACAGCTTTTTTCTTGCATCGTATGGGCCTCCTGTAGACCGTAGTAGATGGACGGCAAAGGGTATATAGCTTACTTTCTATTTTCCATATGGATTTATTGCGGTGTTATGGACTTTAGGGGAAATACGAAATTTTAATATTTAATTTACAAGCATTACACAAGTTCCGGTATAAGTTATGACAACAGTTACAAAAGCATTAGGCAAATTCATTTGAAATTGAGGAAATATCGATATATCGATTTGTAATTCACAAGGTATCGAAGTCCCTCGTCACTGCTCTCCTGATATTTCACCACACTACCAAAAATACTGCCATAACCAATTTCCGCGCTAAAACATTTGATTGCTGTAGTTTAGTGCAGAAATTTTTTGGCTTGGTTTGTAAAATGGAGCTGCCAGTGTCCGATTTTAATTTACATGACTTGATACGCGATCTTAACGCCCGCGCATTGAACACCAAAGGCTCAAAACAGCAACTTCATGACCGACTAATAACAGCTCGACACGAAAAGGCTGAGGCCCAGGCGCAGGGCTTTATAAGACCCGGCCGGCCACCCATTACAAAGTTTGGAGTTTGTGTGCAACCGGATGACTTTGCAAATATTGAGTGCATGACGGATGACGAATATACAGCATACTCCAAGAAGGTACAGTGGCGATTGCGTCGCGTACATAAGACTTACGACAACAATGGCTTAGAGTATTATCATCCTGGAGTGCTGCATCGTATAGACCGAACCAAGACATATACTTTAAATATAAGTGAGTTTTGGGTGCGTCAAGAGCCGTATATTCATAAGGTAAGTTAATTTATACTAAAAATAAACATGTTAATTTTCAATAAGATTATTTCGCAGATCTTTGTTGTGTTTGTAACCCGCACAAATGGCGAAGAGCAGCGTCTGTGCTATGCCAGGAGCTTAGCTAAGCCGAGTGACAGGAACTTAACTGTGGATCAATTACGAAGGCCTGTAAGTAATTTTTTAAATATATCGAAATCCGAATACATTTTGTTCCATTTTTAGCTAATCACAATCGATGCAATTGGTAGAGTTTTCTGCAACATAATGCTGGAAATAGAGGACAATGGGCTGGCCAATTTTGTAGCCATTGTTGTACCTAAGGATGCCTTGCTCTTGCAAGCATTAAAAGAGGTTAGAATGGTAACTAAGCAAAAGTTGCCGCCAATTGTTTTAGATTCATGTCAATTGCTTGATTCCTTTAACAAAATGTTCTGTGCGAATACCGCGCGTTGCCTTTACCGCGTCCAACACGAAAGATTTGCTAAAAGCACGCACAAGGAGCAGCTGGAAGAATTATCTAAGATCTGTACACCGAACGTCGATGCAACTGCGCTTTTAAAGCAGTTCATAAAACCACTGCCAATTGTAATGATGGCAATGTGGCAGATAGAAGAGAATCGAGAGAAATCAATTTGCTTGGCACGGTTGAATAATGAACGACTGAATATCTACAGTGCACAAGTTCAAAATAATCTGCCCCCTATCACGTTCGAGGACTGCTTAGCCGGCGGCGGCATCTTGCAATTATTGCTCTTCGATGCACTATGGTGTCTATGCGATGCCAATGAGATCGGTGAGAACAGTACTACTGCTATACTAGAGCCAGCGATACCAGGCGAATGGCTGCCATTATTGAACTAATGCATAAAGCACGATGACTCTCTACGTCATAAATCAATGCAGCTTAGAACTGATTAGTGGGAAAGTTAATGATAAGCGCCAGACTTTACACAATTCAGAGCTCTTTATTGAGGCAGATGATTAGATATTTTCGTCAAGCTTTTGCAACTGCAGTGTGCTGCCCACATCTTTTAATGTGATATCCTCCAGGCTCTTTGCTTTCTCCTCATCGAAAATCTTAAGGCTTTTGGCATGATACCAAACGACAATGTTCATAAGGCCGCCCAACAGTACACAAGAGGCAGCCACCAGATTCAGAGCATATCTATAAATAGAATCGATTAATATGGCATTTAATGAACTAGCCGTAGACTGACCTTAAGGATACAGTGTCATATAGCCAACAGTTGCCCTTGTTGCTGCACGTCTTACCCCACACCAGGCAATACTTGTCGATGAGCCAGCCATAGAAAATTGGACTAGGAATGAATCCGAACAGTGATGCCACCATGCTTCCGAGGCCCAGAGCAAAGCTCTTGTCCTCTGGTGGTATACAGCGCAAGGCTATCAGCAAATTTGTGGATTTACTGCTGGCACCAACAAGCTTCAGGAAACACATGACGCCGAGGAAGATGAGGAACTGATTGAAGCAATCAACATGGCAAGCGCCATCTACAGCGTACCGCAACTGCTCGGAAATAGGAGCTCAGATAGATCCATACAATTATGTATACTATATCGCTCACCACGGATCCACTTGTTGTATTTGTTGGACTGATGCATTCACAGCCCGTGAATAAAGTGCGTCCTAGCTGATCCTTCGCCTTATCGGTGCAACCGGCGTGGCAGGCGGATATATAGGTTTTATTTTCTGGACTGCAGATTGGAGCATAGTGCACATAGTCACAGTGACAGGAGGCGCTGCATGAGTCGCCAACCGTGGCCATGGAGCTGAGTTGGTCGCTTCCCTTGCAGCCAATGGCCACAAAGCATAGAATTCCACCAACCGTTAGGAAATCAACAGTAGCATTCCAGGCTGCCATTGCTCTCGCACTCGGCTTATACTTGGACACTACGTAGCCGGAGAGAAGTACGCCGGCAGCCGAGAACCCCAAAGCCACGGTTCCAGTGGCCATGGTGGCCATTGAGGCGGACTGTTGATATTGTGTCTCGATGTACTTCGGCGTGAATATCCAGTAGACCATATAGCCGAAGAAATAGAGGACTGAGGCGCATGTATTGTACTTATACACTTTGTTTGAGGCCAACTCTTTCACCGACTTCCACATGTAGGCCAAGGAGAAGTCCATCTGTCCGTGTGTATCAGTCTTGCCAGCTCTTAGCAGTTTCAAGCGTCTCGCATTCGCGCTGGGCAACTCCTTGGGAAACAGTGTCATGAGGAAGGATATAACAAATGTAAAGGCTGCTAAAATCAGCCAGCCCAGCCACCAGGCGCCCAGCCATCTGGGATCTTCAGGCTTGATCAACGGCTCCGCCGCGGGCTCTATGTACCAGCGCAGGCAGAGCGAGGCCAGGGAGTAGCCCACAGCGGGACCAAGCATACGTAGGAAAGTGGAGACACCTGAAGAGAATACTTTCGAATATATTCCAGGAGTTAAGATGAGCGGATGTACTCACTAAGCATGGCTGGCGTCTTGGACTTGGTGGTGTTGTCGTCCATGTAGGCAATACCAACTACAAGGAAAAGAGCTTGACCTATGCCCAAAATGAATTGAGCGAGAAATAATATCGCTTGGGGCACCCAAATGCTGTCCTCCTGTATGCAACTGGACGTCTCGGACATGCAAAGCTTTTGGTCGCGATGCGAGCTAACCATATGCCCTGTTATATTTTGGGGGTGTCCTCCGAAGTCGCGAGTCAGTTTCAACGCATCCTCGCCAGCGCCATAGATGAAGTGCAGCGAGCAATTGAGCAGGCAAAAGATGACAATAGTGAAGAGACCTGTGGGAGATAGAGTTCAGAATGTTGCTGCCAAGGATACGGCTGTCTTACCCAATCCCATCCATCGCGGCCGATGCACCTTGCGCAGATAGTAGCCAGTGAGGACCGAGGCGAACATGGTGCTCATGTCGTTGCCAACGGATATGATGCCCAGCGTCTTGGTTGGTATCTTGTAACGTTTCTCCAATGTGGTTATTGTCCCATTGAAGTAGGCGAAGCACATGGCCATAAAGCACCCGGCGATGCCATATATGGTCACATACATGGTCTCTGTGGCGCAGCTAGAAATAGGTTCGATAGGTCAGAGGACAGAGATGCAGTTGCCTCAGTAGCTAAACCTTTGCAGGAGAGGTCCTTTGAATATCCAGAAACCACAAGTTATGTCTTCATTGTCCTCTGAGGTTATCCGCAGCTCTTGTTCCATGGCTTGCTGCAGCTCCTTCTCCTTCTGTTCCATGGCTGTCAGCTTGTTGGCATCGTCCAGAAATGGGGCTGTCTCTCGCTGATCCTTCGCATCGTTAGCCATTGTTGAACTCGCTCCATGCAAGTGTTAGACTTAACTGATCGTAGAATTACATTATGTTATTCAGAAAGTGCTTGCGTTATCTCGACATTAATTAAGGCGGCCTTCCAGATTAGCCAGATGCAGTTTATGAAGCTCGCAGCTTAGCGCCAGGCACTAGATAAGACCCCATTGGCCACACCTGCTGCCCAGGTAGTCAGATAACTATAGTCAAGGTCGTTTGAGAGTAAGTAAAAGTTAATATGTCTCAGAGAAGACATGTCTTCATACAATTGTCTTTTTCGAGTCTTTCAATTATTTACCCACATCAGCATGAAGTTCAAATGTGCAAGGTGTTTATCTCTGTGTGCGTTAGATAAACACCTCCAACTTAGTTGGACTACTAGAAATGGAGTTATCTAAAATAAATATTTGAACTTATTTTTAGCTCAGAGGGAAAGATCATCCGAGTCGTCTCATTTTGAACTATTCTCAACTCTCTGAGGCTTTTCACTTATTTGTGTATTATCTTGTCTTTTATTATCAGTATTTCTCTTATACTAACTTTACATAATTTTTTTTTTTTTTTTTAGTTGGTTTCATTAGATTTTCCTCATTCACTCACAGAGTTTAAAATTGCTAAATTCATCCTAAGATTTTTCTACCTCTTTTTCTTTCTCTTCAATTACTTTAACTTTTGCTGTTAGATCATAATTATCGGCTTTCCTCTCTGACTTGTCTGTTTCAGCCGACTCCTCGTCGAATATCAGCAAATGATGGCAATTGCGAAAGACGCCAATATTGAAGAGGCCGCCGAGCAGGATGAAGAACGCTGAGGCTAAGTTGAAGGTATATCTGCACATTGGGGTCAAAAGACTCAATGAATAAGAAGAAGTAATTGGGATAGTATAGTAGGACTCTACCTTAAGGCTTCCGTATCGTAGAGCCAGCAGTTGCCTTTACTGCTGCAGGTCTTGCCCCAGACCAAGCAGTATCTGTCCAGCAGCCAGCCAAAGAATATCGGACTCGGCACGAAGGCTGTCAGAGATCCAATCAGACCCGATAAGCCCAGCGAGAAGCTCTTGTCGTCGGGGTGTATGCAGCGCAGGGTTATCAGCAGGTTCGTGGACTTGCTGCTGGCACCGACAAGCTTCAGCACGCACATCACCGCCAGGAAGACGAGAAACTGTTTGTTGCAGTCCACGGGACACGCCCCATCTACTGCGTACTGCAACTGTGAGCATATATAATCGTATATAGAGAGTGTTTATATATTTGGGGTCTTTAAGGCTTACCTCCGTTCCTCCAGTTGTGTTCGTTGGACTGATGCAGTCGCAACCTGTGAACACGGTGCGTCCAAATTGATCCTTTGCCTTATCTGTGCAGCCGGCATGGCATGCGGATATATAGGTGACATTGTCGGGACTGCAAATGGGAGCATAGTGTACATATTCGCAGTGACAGGAAGTGCTGCAGCTGACACCGACTGTGGCCATGGAGCTGAGCGCATCGCTGCCCTTACATCCAATAAAGATGTAGCCCAGAATGCCAGCCACAGTTAGGAAATCGACTGTCGCATTCCAGGCAGCCATTGCTCTGGCGCTGGGCTTATACTTGGACACAATATAGCCGGATAGGAGGACGCCTGCAGCGGAGAAGCCGAGAGCTATTGTGCCAGTCGCCATGCTGGCCATGGAAGCCGATGTTCTATATTGCGTCTCGATATATTTGGGAGTGTAGATCCAGAAGGCCAAGTAGCCGAATAGGTAAAAGCTGGAGGCGAAAGTATTGTACATATAGACCTTGTTGCTAGCCAGGCGCTTCATCGAAACAATCATGTCGGTCATGGATAGCTCCTTATGCTCCTTGGGATTCAGTTCGCCGGCTGCTTCCAACTGTAGTCGCCGCGCATTTGAGCTGGGCAGCTCCTTGGGAAACATAAACATCGCGAACGTGACGACAAACGTGACAACAGCCAGTATGATCCAGCCGACCCACCAGGCGCCCAGCCATCTGGGATCGCCGGGTTTGATTAGCGGCTCCAAATACGGTTCAATGTACCAGCGCAGGCAAATGGAGGCCAAGGAGTAGCCAATGGCCGGCCCCAGCATGCGAAGGAAAGCAGATATACCTGCGGGAAATCCAATCAATAAGGCAAATATTCTGAAGCAGGCTCCATTCATATTTACTTAGGAAGGCGGGTGTATTTTCCTTGTCGGTGTTGTCATCCATATAGGCAATGCCGACTGTCCAGAAGAGGCTTATGCCTATGCCTGCAATCAGTTGGCCCACAAACAGGATAAGGGGAGGCAGCCAAGTGCCCTCCTCCTGTACGCAAGTCGGTTCCTCGGACATACATAGCTTGTGATCTTTATGCCCACTTTGCAAGTAATCGCTGATATTCTGGAAGTCGCCGAATTCGCGTGTTAGCTTCAAAGCATCCTCGCCCGGGCCGTAAACGAAGTGCAAGGAGCAAGTGAGCACACAGAATAGAAAAATTGTGAAGAATCCTGGAATATTGTATCAGAATGGTGTTAGCTCTAAGACTATCTGGTTATGCTCCAGTTTACCAAACGATATCCAGCGTGCGCGATGTCCTTTGTGCAGATAGTACCCAGCGAGCACAGAGGTGACCATCATGGAAACATCGTTGCCAACGATAATCAATCCAGATGTCTTTGTAGGTATTTTGTAGCGCTTCTCCAGGGTCGTAAGTATGGCATTAAAATATGCCAGAGCCATTGACAGCAAACATCCGCCGAGTCCATAGATTATGACGAAAGACTTCTCCGTCGCCATTCTGTGAAGAATTTTCTTCCTGTAGAGCTTGTGTCCAGAGAGAGTTTCTGTTTTCGGCCTTACCGCTGCAGCATCTTCCCTTTGAATATCCAAAATCCACATCTGATGTCCTTGTGTGGTTTCTGTTTCGGCAATTTACGGCCATTGTTTGACTGGGCATTCTCCAGAAAAGGATGCGCCTCGGGTTGATCTAGTTTCTTTTCGAGACTCATGTCGAACCGACCCCATCCAAGCTATTAACGAGACTAAGTGCAAACTATATCCAACTACCTATATCAGGGTGAGCAGGGTTATTGTTTTAACCATTATAAAATGTTAACGACTGCCATATCTTGTGCTCATAGCCATCATCAGCGTACTTTATAATCCCATAGACAACGACAGTAGATTGCGTGATAATTGAAGATCTTCAGGCCAGAGAGCATGAGTCGGCATTATGGTTGCAGATCGGCTGTTATATCTCTGTACCATATCCTTTACCCTAGCATAATTCTCTAACTAATAATGCTCTTCTTTAATAGATGGACTTTTCCCAGCACCTCGCACCAACTCACGTGCTTCTTTCTTTATCTCTGGCAATGGTGATAGCCCCAACGGGAGTTTCATCATCTGAGTCGAGTATGCTTTATCAATATTTATGAAGTATCATTCTTATTACATTTAAGTTTATTTCTCGTCAGGTTTATCATTTAGTTCAAGTAGTTCTCGATTTCTGTGGAATTTCTCCTCCTCCTCATCTCTGTCGAATATCTGCAGTTCCTTGGCATGATACCAGACGCCTATGTTCCAAAAGCTGCCAAAGAATATGAACGCAGCGGATAGGAGATTCATGGTATATCTAAATAATATAAGGAATTTGAATAGTTATAGTTATAAGTAGATACGGTTATCGCTCGAGAATTACCGCAACGATTTGGTATCATAGAGCCAGCAGTTGCCTTTGCTGCCGCAGGTTTTGCCCCAGACGAGGCAATAGTAATCCAAAATCCAGCCGAATAAGATGGGACTGGGTATAAAGCTGACGATAGAGACGATTACATTGCCCAGGCCCAAAGCAAAGCTCTTATCCTGGGAGGACACACAGCGCAGGGCCAGCAGCAAGTTGGCCGTTCTGCCGGATGCGCCGACAAACTTTAGGAAGCACATGACGGCGAGGAAGATGAGAAACTGTCTGTTACAATCGACCGGACAGGGTCCCGGCCGGGCATATGAGTGCTGTGAAAAGGACTGAGCTGAGTGAGCCGATGATTGTCTCTCCTTCATCACAGCCATTGGGGAGGTAGATGGCGAAGATGACTTACCTCGGTATCGTTTGCCACGTCCAATGAGGCAATGCACTTGCAGCCCGTATAGATGAGACGGCCCAGTTCATCTTTCAGTTTGGCGTCGCAGCCGGCATGACAGGCAGATATATAGGTGACATTGTGTGGACTGCAGATGGGTGCATAGTGTACATATTCGCAGTGACAGGAGGCGGCACAGCTGTCAGCTGTGCTGGGCGACATGGATGTCGCCTTATCGCTATCATCGCAGCCGATGAGTACATAACAGAGTATGCCGAAAACCGTAAATATATCAACGATGCCATTCCAAGCAGCCATTGCCCGTGCGCTCGGCTTATATCTGGAGATCACGTATCCAGAGAGCAATACCCCAGCCGCCGAGAAGGCCAATGCAACTGTGCCCGTGGCCATCGTCGACGTGCTGGCCGATTGTTGATATTGCGTCTCGATGTACTTGGGCGTGAAGATCCAATAGGGCGTGTAGCCGAAAAAGTACATTATGGATGCGATAGTATTGTAAACATAGATCTTGTTCCTGGCCAAGCGCTTGACGGCCTGCATCATGTCGCTGAGGGAGAGCTCCGTTAGTGGAATTCCCTCTGCTTCTGCTCCAGTCAATCTCAAACGTCGTGCCCTGGCACTGGGCAGCTCCTTGGGAAAGATGTAGAGGAAGAATGCCGAGATGAGCATTATAACTGTCAATATAATCCAGCCCAGCCACCAGGCGCCCAGCCAGCGGGAGTCCTCATTGCCGATCAGCGGCTGCAGCCGTGGATCTATGTACAAACGCAGGCAAACAGAGGCCAGGGAATAGCCAATGGCCGGGCCCAGCATGCGCAGGAAAGCTGACCAGCCTGTTGGAGTAGAGAGAGAGTCAGCTAATAGAAGAATTGAGTCAGCCGAGACCTACTGAGCATGGCGGGCGTCTTCGATTTGGTGGAGTTGTCGTCCATGTAGGACAGGCCCAGCGTGTAGAAGAGCGAGCAGCCAATGCCTGATATAAACTGAGCCGTAAATAGCAGTACGATAGGCGCCCATTGGCTGGCATCCTGGACACAGTCGGGCAGTTGGGCCTGACACAGCGTGCGATCTTCCTGCGTGGCATTCAAAAAATCCTCTTGCGTATATTCGCGAGTCAGCTTCAGAGCATCCTCGCCGGCGCCGTAGAGGAAATGCGGAGAAGCCATCAGCAGGCAGAAGATGGCCAGCGTGAAGAGTCCTGAGAGTGAAGAGAGCCTGAGTCTGACAATTCTCCATTTGATCCGTCTGCCCCTTACCCAAAGCAATGTACCTTGGCCTATGTCCACGCCCCGCATAGTAGCCCAAGAAGGCGGAGGTTAGAGTGGTGCTTATATCGTTACCTACCGTAATGATGCCCGTGGTTTTCGTGGGTATCTTGTAGCGCTTCTCCAGCGTTGTGATGGTGCCATTGAAGTACGAAAAGGCCATGGCTATGAAGCAGCCGGCAATGCCGTAGAGCAACATGAACATGGTTTCGGTGGCCCAGCTGAGAAGTATTTTATGGGAGAGTGAATTTACCTATCGATTGATATGTGTTGAAGGAAATACCTCTGCAGACGTGGAACCAAGCCACATTGGGTATCCGGAGCATCTTCCTGCGGCTGCTCCTCGCGCTTCTTCGCAACGGGCGCCTTTAGGAAGCGTTTCGCCTCTTCCGCCATCTTGAATGAACTAGATCTAACTGCACTTTGTCAATTGCTAACAACAAAACTATCAGGCAGCTCTATCAGGTCTATAGATGTATCTGCAACTATATAGATAAGGGTCTCAGATGCCAGCAGTTAATGAGGTTAATCCTACGCGAATTTTAGATAAGTTTTTTAGTATATGCTTTATGCACTCCCCACTGGCCTTTGGATTATTCAAATACAGACAGGCGATACATAGATAGAGCAAAGACTGTAGGCACATACAGAGGTCGCTCGCTAAATGCAACCCGAATGTGAAATGTGTTCCCATAAATCGAGCGATCACTGTACGTACAGGATTAGTCGAATGAGAGCCTTGACGATTGCATTTATCACATGATCTTGGCCGCCATAAAGCAGTTTATTGTGCCGCGTTGCATTGACACACTCACACACCCATCTATCCATATTTATATATATACGTATGTGTGTTTATTTCGATCTGTACGTTGGGCACCAATTTCACTCACAATCTACTTAAAGATAGTTTTATCTTAGATACTAAAATTAACTCTAATAACTTATATTTCGGTATTCTTTTCAGCAGTGACCTCCTCCTCGTGCTGCACGATTTGCATTTCGACCTCCTTGACCTCCTCGTCGAATATCTTAAGATCCTTCACATAATACCAGACTCCGAAGTCGAAGATCGCTCCGAGGGTTATAAACACAGCAGCCGTAAAGTTGAGCGTGTATCTAAAGAGAAAAGGAGATTCGATTATAACTCGATTTCTATATTGATTTTGTAGAGTGTGCCACCTCATGGACTCGGGATCATAGAGCCAACAGTTGCCCTTGTTCGTGCAGGTCTTGCCCCACACCAGGCACATGCGATCGAAGATCCAGCCGAAGAATATGGGTCCGGGTATGAAGGCAAACATCGAGCAGAGCATCATGCCGAAGCCCATGGCGGCGGTTTTATCCTTCTCCGGCACACAGCGCACGGAGACCAGAAAATTGGATGCTCTCCCCGCGGCGCCGATGAACTTGAGGAAGCACATGACCGATAAGAAGGCCACGAATTGAGTCCAACAGTTCACGGGGCAGGCGCCCGGCGTGGCCTGGCCAGCGGCTAGTTGCTGAAGGGGAAGCGGAAGATAGAGGTTAACTATCTATATATATGAAGAGATATATAGGTATATATACCTCCAAGTAGGCCATAGAAGTTGAACTCTCCAAGGCTTTTCCGGAGAGATCCTTGTTGCTGTTCTCGCTGGCCAAGTCCACTGAGGTGAGACGATTGAAGGAGCTGTTGCTGCTGGCCGGTATGCAGGAGCAGTCATAGAATACCTGGGCAGAAGACTAAGCTATAGATATCGTTTGAGTACAAACGAGTGTGACTCACCTTGCGGCCATCTGGACGCACATGCTCCATTTTGCAGCCCGCATGGCAGGCGGAAATATAGGTCATGCTGTTCTCCCCGCAGACCGGTGAGTAGCGTACATAATCGCAGGCACAAGCTGAATTACATGTGACGCTATCATTCACAGCGCTATTGTGAATATTCACAATGACCGAACGCTCGTTGTCCGGGCAGCCAATGAATGCGTAGGTCACAACGCCGGCGACAACCAAAAAGGCGCTAATCACATTCCAGGCGGCCATATAGCGAGCCCTCGGCTTATATCTGGAGATGATAAAGCCGGAGAGCAGTACGCCTATGGCCGAAAAGGCCAGGGCAACGGTGCCCGTTACCATGCTGGACGTGGCCGCCGATTGTTTGTACTGAACCTCAATATATTTGGGCGTGAAAATCCAAAACGGCGTATAGCCAATCAGATAGAAGATGTTCGACAACGTGTTGCACATGTATGTGCGATTGGTGGTGAGGCGCCTGAAGGTGACCAGCATGTCCTTGAACGAAGCCTTCGGCTCGACTGTGGTTTGCGTTTCAAGATCTGCGGTTAATTTCTCCTTCTCCGTGCTCTCCTTCTGCCTGAGCGAGACGCGTTCGCGGCGACGTTTTTCCTCCACCATTCGTCTGGCTGCCGCACGGGGCAGCTCTTTGGGAAACATCGATAGGAAGATGCCCGAGCAGGATAACAGCCCGCCCATGACTAACCAGCCCAGCCACCAGGCACCCAGCCAGCGCGGATCTTTGTTATTGATAACCGGATGCAGTTGCGGAGCGATATACAGGCGCAGGCAAAACGAGGCCAAAGCGTAGCCAATGGCTGGGCCCAGCATGCGCAAGAAGTACGACAGACCTGGAAGGAGTAGTTGGAAACCCTTGAATGTGAGTACGATTAAATCGCCTAAATTCCCAAAAATCGATTTGAATCGATAGCTGTATATATATGGCAAGCGATAGTTATCGAGCCCCTGCTTCAATCTTCTCAGTTAGACCTTTATAGGCCTCTGTAGTAATCTAGTCTGCTGAATCATTGCGCGCGATAACAGACGGAAGCATTAATTGGGCGAAGATAAAGGACTAAGCTGCTGGCTTATCGCGTAGGCGCCATCATTTTATGGGAGTATTAAAGCCAACTACTACGTCTGGGCAAAAATTACTTTATTGCGGCACTTACTGAGTAGAGCGGGAGTCTTGGACTTCTTGGTGTTGTCATCCATGTAGGACACGCCCAGCGTATAGTAGAGCGAGCCACCGATGCCGGATATGAATTGTGCCACAAAGAGCAGCACCTGAGGGGCGAAGTTGCCCTCGCCCATTTCACACTCGGCCCCGCCTCCGTGGACGCGACAGAGTGTCTTGGCGCGCTGCTCCTCGATCGCCTCCAGGGTCGCGTTCTCATCGGGCAGAGCGCCGAACTCTTTGGTCAAGGCGAGGGCATCCTCGCCAGGTCCGTACAGAAAGTGTGGCGAGGTGGTCATTAGGCAGAAGACGACGATGGTTAGGAGGCCTGTTTGAAGAGCTGTGATAGACCAGAGAGCAGAGAACCTTTTAGGGAAGGGGAAGCTTACCGAAGCCTATCCAGCGCGGCCTGTGACCTTTGCCCGCGTAGTAGGCCAGCACGGCCGAGACCAGAGTTTGGCTGATATCGTTGCCCACCGAGATGATGCCCGTGTTCTTGGAGGGTATCTTGAAGCGTTTCTCGATGGTGGTAATGGTGCCATTGAAGTACGCATAGGTCATCGAGAAGATGCAGCCCACGATGCCGTACAGCAGGACATACGCAGTTTGATTCGCAAATCTGAGCCCGGATGAGTTCGAGATAAGGATATGCGATAGTGGGCGTGAGTGGGCGTGAGTGGGAGCGGGACAGACTTACCGCTGAAAGAAACTGCCGCGAAAGAGCCAAAATCCGCACGTCACATTCTTCTCCAGCGGCATATCATGGAGCAGCTTATTGATCTCCTCGGTCATCAGGCGATCCTGTTCCGATCTCTCACGCTTTAATTTGGCCTTGATGCGCGCCTGGGCGCCCTTACAGCTCTCCGTGCCGTGTGCATTGCCATTGTCCAGCAATTTGTGATGCTCCTCCGCGGCTGTGGCCACGCCACCAGCTGCAGCGGGCGTCGTCTCATCGTTGTTGTGCTCTGCGGCTGGCGTGACGTCCGGCGTCGTGTGCTCCTCCAGCTCTGCACTGCGCTCCTCGCTCTGTACCATTTTTTTTCGATTGCTTCTATTTTACGTATTCCCGATTGCGAATATTCCACATTGGACTCTTCCGGCAGAGGCACACAACCACACACACACACACACACACGCACCCACACACACAGGGGGCTTATAATTGATATGCACAGTAATTCTTAATTTTCGAGAATTTCACGAGCAAATCGCTGGGGCTGGGCTCGACTTGGACTTGAGCTTGGCTTGCTGGCTGGCTGGCTGGCTGGAGGTGGGCTCAGGCTCGCTGCTCTGTAGGTTGATGCTGGAGTGGAAGAACCGCACGCGTCACCATTTGCGGATCGAGTGGCATGATGTGCCCAAATCGCGCGTAATCTTAACTGAAAAATCCGCTCCACGCCCGGCCACTTGTCTATCCGATCGTTCAACACACTTTGTTGACACACTCTCTTGTGCTTACGGTTCTTGTTCTTGTTGTTGTTGTCCCGCTGTCTATCACAATGTATTCACTGTCGTTGCTCAAAGATAATCTTGTCTCTAATCCTTAACATTCGAGTGAATCTTTCGCGAACTTGTCTTTACATTTCACCGGCAAATAAAAATGCCATTTTTATTTTATCTCAGACTTGCATCTCTGTTACAGAGAGCAAAGTATATCAGGAGAAAGGCCTCAGTTCTCTCCCTCTCTCTCCCTCGCTCTCTCTCTGTTTTTCCTCGGGAAAATGTGAAACAAAGTGAAGATAAGCGACAGCTGAGACTTTGCTTTTCATGCTCGTTCATCTGTTATGCCCACACGCACCCACCCACCCCCCTCACACACTCACACACACACACACACACACCCAGGTCTATCTGGTTATTGCTCTTGATAAGTGTTTTCTTGCTCTATCATTATTCTGCTTCTGTTTTCGTCTATTTTCGAGCTTTTCATTTTGCTAATTCATCACCTAGATCTAGATATATAGTATAAAGTTGTGTTTGCCGCTCTTTATGATTGAGCATCATAATTATTATCTACAACTATTACGTAAATCTTCAAAAGTTTGGCAAATTGTAAACTGAGCTGTGTGGAGATAAATGTATTCTATGTAGATTCTATGTAGAATCTGCCACGGTCTAATCTAGAAAATTCTTAAGAAATCGATACGGCTACATTGAGTGAATATTTGCCAGTCATTCCCTTGGATTTATTCTATAGCTTTCGAGCTCCTTCTCTCTCCCTTTATGTATATTTTTCTCTTATTCTCCAGGACTTTCAGTCCTTCTCAGTGTCGTAAACTCTCTTTAGGAAGCTCTTCAAGTATTCCCGCCGTTCACTCGTTTTCTCTTTCTCATTATTATTTTCCCTCAATCTCTTTATACCTTTCTGGCCTCACTCCGTGTGTGAAAACTTTCACTCGGTCTTTTACTATCTTCTTTTTTGTCACTTTATCTCTCACTGATATTGCTTTGGAATATTCATTACCTTATCAAAATTATTTTCCTTCTCTCCTTCTATTTCTTCTCTCATATCCTTCCCTCTCTATCAGCCAGTCTGTTTCGCTCTCGATCGCTATCTGAATGTGTCATTATCTGTCTCCAACGA
Organism: Drosophila nannoptera; assembly: GCA_020883555.1. NCBI lineage: Eukaryota > Metazoa > Arthropoda > Insecta > Diptera > Drosophilidae > Drosophila > Drosophila nannoptera. Next base: position 1,928,862 of record JABVZY010000002.1, read on the forward strand.
TTAG
>JABVZY010000002.1:2045368-2058995 GCA_020883555.1 Drosophila nannoptera
AGGCTGTCTGTCTTTGATTTTGATATATAGAGTAACTACAAGATGTTTTAGCACATTGTCAAACTTCAACATTTTTTTTTTTTTTTTTTTTGCATTTTAATTACCTAAAGCACACAGAGCGGCGACGATGAGGATCAGCGCACTTGGAGCTGGGATTAGGGCCGGCCTGGGGATCGACAGATCGTTCTGGCCGTCGCGTGGCTTTAGCTGCTCACTCACTGCTCACGATCGAAGCCAACGATAAGAGCAAATTGATATTGAGTATTAAAATCTAAATGCGAGATTTCATGCAGTGCTTTATTATTGTTGATTCACAGTTGGGTATAACGCGACAATATTAACTCTAGCCGTCGCGTAGAGCTGGCTGGGCTGGACGCACACGCACACACACGACCGTTCGATGGGAAATCTTAAAACCGAATAAACGCAAAGCCAAAAAACCCACAGCACAAAGCGGCACCGAGCAAAGCGAAACTGAAACTTTACCACCGGTACGCACACATATAAATACACGTTGCTTATTTCTGCGGCGAGCCGCCGCTCGACTCAGTCAGCAAGAGAGTAACAGAAAGAGAGAGAGAGAGAGAGAGCGAGTGTAAGTGAGGTAACGGTCGCACTAATATACTGGAGCTGGAGTGAGCTTCGATGAGAGCGAATGTGTTGTTGATCGCGCTGAGCGAAAAACTTTGCAATTTGCTGTTACCGGGCCGCTCTTCGCCGCAACGGGAACACGTGCAAACACAGACGCATACACGCACACATGAGCGCAGAAATTTTGCATGAGAAATTATGACATTAAAAAATACTTGCTCATGAGTGAATTTGCAAGAGTGCAAAAGCTCAAAAGAGCAAGAGAACGAAAGCGAGAGAGAGAGAGAGAGAGTGTAGAAGCTGTCAATAGCCTTAAACATTGTTATCAATTCAATATGCTTTTTCGGCTTGCAAAACGCCGCTCGCACCTTATATAAATACGAGTGTATTTGCCAGAAAAAAACTTTGGCTGTTACATTCCGTCATATCTTATCACAGTCATATCTCGCTCTGGCTGATAAAAGCATATAGCACACACACAATGAAATGAATTTCATTCCAGTTGCAGTTTTGTGTCAACTTCTCGTTAACAGAACTCTGTTTCGCTTCCAAATTCTGACTAATTATAGCAGAGAATAACAATAGATCGCTCTTTTTTACGTTTTACTGGGTTTCTGGGTCAAAATTAGGGTTCATTGTGTTCAGATTCCAACGGCTCTGGCCAATTCCACACTCACCATTCGATTTTTTTTTCGAGTTTCTGCAATGAGTTTCGAGCCGGCGCTGAATGGCAAAACTTGTATTAATGTCCATGTCAAATATTTGGCTTGGAATTATCTTATCGCCCAGCACAAGCGTAATGTACTCGATGATATCACCGGGCAGTACAAAAAAAAAACTCTCATCCAAATTCTGTTCAATTTGGTGCCTATTTATTGCTTTTTTTAAATTTACTTAGCTAGTAAGCTGTCTTACATGAAGCTTATTAGAAATTGTTTATGACTGGCGCGCGTTACGCGATAATTCATTGAATAGACTTAATTTCAAGTTTCCCATCGTCTTGCGTCGCGCTTATCTCATCCACGAAATATTCGCTCTTTTTCTCTTCCTTTAATCATGCTTTTGTACTGAAAATAGAAGACGGCATCGCGTTTATTTGCCTTTAACCTTGCATGATTAGAATAAAACGCCAAGAGTCAAAGCAAATAAGATGTACATGAGGCGGCTGGAGGCATGAACGACCCGCATATACCCTATATATAGAGAAAGTTATGAATGAAATGAAGTGCGCTTTAAACAAGATGATTGCTGTACTAAGCTATATCCTGTAAAATCAAAGTACTGTGCTAGCATGGATCTGTATATACCCTATATTCTTTCCCAATTTAAAGCTAATACACCCCACTGCGAAGGGAGGTGTAAGCATTTCGCACATCGCGCTTAAATTGTATATCTCTTCGCATTGTTTATCTTATTGTTGATACTTGCGAATGCCTATCCATGCCTAATAGCCAAAGACGCCTCACCTGGCGCAGATATTTCGGGTGTACGTCAATTGTATCGGAAGTGTCCAGCCAAGCAGGTCTGATAATAAAGGCGAAACACAGACCGAGAAATTCGCTTGAGAAAATCTGAAAATCTTAATTGCAAATTGGCGCAACCTTGTAGCTATCTATAACTGACGTCAGAGACCTGAACCGACAGTTGAAGATACCTATATACATATATATATATGGGGGCGAGTCATGAACTGAGATGATTGCCCTCAACGAACTGCCAAAAGGGGAGCCAAGCCAGGCCTATCAATGGATGCAGAGCCGAGCTCTGATCAGGCCCAAGCAGGACAATTCAGTTAGACAAATACTATCTCTTGCTTATACTAACTGTAGTATCAGCTGAGAGATAACATGGAAGATACTTGGCTGCGCTCATAGAAGAAGTGTTAGATTGAAGTACATTCTGTTTGTCATTGAAAGTGTATCGAATGATTCTTTATCTCCAAAGAGCGAGCGAGAGTGAGAGGGGGGTATATATTTGTATATAAAAATAGCTATATCTATTGCCGGGCCTTGCGTAACAGTCGGTGCCAATTGTTTGTACTCAGTCAATAGCTGTAGATATATACAATAGATGTGTGTAACTGGGAAACGGGATACAATTAATAAACACCAGAAGTGTTATTTACCGTTAGCTATTCACAACTAATTAAGTAAATAAGTGAATCGCTTTTTTCTTCTTTTATTTGCCGAGATAAACATTGACGCAACTCGAGACGTAAAGATCGAAGAGGAAGAGTCTTTTGGTTCTCCTGGGAACGGCCTGCGATCAGCTGATTCGGCCGATTTGGTAATATTCCTCGATTAGATAGTCATGATATTTATTAACGCCATCGGTTTAACTCAACGCACAAATAAATTTAACACAAATTTCATTCCAAATTAACGGTAATCACATTTGCAATCACACTCTTCGCGAGAATCTCTGCTCGAGAGTTATGCAACTTGTTTGCTTTTACACTTGTCGCAGCAGCTGGCCAAAAGCCGCCAACAGCTGGCCATTGTGAACGAGAAGGAATCAGATTAATTGCCATTTTCCAAGTACAGCAAATGCGTCTAGATTTACGTTTTTCATAATTTGTATTAGCAGCTTTGGCTGCAGCTGAATATCTCCTGAATGCAGCATGACTCAGACTTTTTATTAAAGTATTACAGGGTATCCGCTGACCAGGCGACCAGCTGTTGAGGCTGCTCGTATGACAAATACTCCCCCAACGTATTCATAACTCAAATTACCCATCGCTTCATATTACAGGGTATTCGAGTTGACCTCTTCAAATTGTATGATGCAATTGCTTCATATTACAGGGTATTCGTGTGATGCAATTTATGTCTGCTATGGCTGCAGAAATCTCCAGTACAAATAATGGACTGATAAACGTTCTAAAGCCCCTTACAGGGTATCTTCGGTCTGGCACACCCTTCACTCGGCCATTCGGCTCACATGACAAAGATAGTCCGTCGCTGCATTTTCGCTATTTACCCGTTTTTGGCATTTCTCTGACAACGCGCTTAACTTTAAGTTCTCCCAATTTCGATATGATTTATGATATGATATCAGCTAGCCTTTCCCTTATCAATGCGAATCAAATATCATATGGAAGAGACTTCCAACTAGCTGCCTCAAAATATACCAGCTCAGCTGAGAGCTCATTACGGCCTGCTGCAACCATATGAATCTCAAGATTAGCTTTTTTTTATTCGCCAGCTAATGAAAATTTCGCTCGCCGTTTTCCATAAGCTTTCCGCATGAGGCAGTTAACCCAAATAGCAATAAAATACAATTTTTCATCGACCCGCCCGGTTTTCATTTTCATCCAAGTTACATAGACTCACGGACTGACTGGGTGAGTGATTGACTGGAGTTGCTGCAGTTAGGCAAATGAACTGCACTGAACCGGAAACTCACAATTAACCATCCAAGCCCCTCCCCTCCCCCCGATCGCAGTGCAGTCGACGGACCCAACCCAATGCCGTAATCGAAATTTGTAATTTTTTGGTAAGCGCCAAATCGGAGACAAATCGGACGTGCGCGTTCCGCCCGATCGCCGGCTGGACAGCCACTTATCTTCTTCTTCTCTTAGCCGCCCTCTTCTTCTTCTTCTTCTTCTTCCAGCAAAACCAACATTATTTTTAATTGTTTATACGTGCTGTTCTACAAACGCTTGTCTCGCATGGCTCTCGCATTGTCCAGGCATATGAAATTATGATCTAGCCGCGACGTGATATCCAATTCGGGTCTTAGGGCTTGGCTCCCCCTTATTTGGGGGCGCCTACAGCTACGGCAGATCGTCTGTCTCTCTGTCTGACAGCTCGTCTTACACAAATGTCATGTTGATCGCTTGTAAAATTAGTAAGTAAAACAGATAACTGTAGTTTCACTTTTGGTGCAGCGTCAACTGTGCCCAATTCCTGGAATGGATTGGGTTCGCTTGCACTAAATTATTATCTATGCGAAGGAAAAACGTGATCGATCGAATGGAATTCGACATGCGATCAGTTCTTTTGACTACTAATCAATCGATATCTAACAACAATAGTCAATATATTATTAAAATCTCTCCTTCATCCTTGGCCAGAGCAGATTTATGTGCAAACACTAATCATATCCTTCAACTCATTGATTTATATATAATCGCCTGCCTAGCCTTGATTTATTCGCATTAGAGATGCATGCGGCAATCAGCTGCAATGAGCCGTCGTCGGATGCAAATGAGTTTTGCAGGTGGCCACTAATCAACGGGCTCTGTACGAGCATCGTTAGCCAAACGCAAACCGGACCAAGAGCAAATAGACGCAGCTGGTGCCCGCTGCTGCTGGTGAACCAAGACCCAAGTGCCAACTGTCGAGGTTCTGTGCGGAGTCATGAGGAGAGTTCACTGTGTGTGTTCGCTTATTGGACACGCCCCGCCTCGCCTCGCCTGCCCTGGCTCGGCCGGTTTGTCTGCTAGTAGACAACGCGTAATGAAGCTGGCTTTACAGTTACACGCCGTTGATGTTTAGCTGGGTCAAGGTCAGACAGTTTATTTAGCCGCAAGATCGAGTGCTGCATCTCGCTTTCCTTCGGGCGCGTCTATAAACGCAGATCTCAAAGCTTTCAGCACAGAAACAACAACAAGAACCGCTCTGCAGTCGGCTGGTAACCAACTTCGCCATACTCTCTTCGCACGGCGAATTCGCCGCATATAGCATGAGCTCACGAACAAATGTAATTAATCTATATTTCTGCTCCGTTTTGACATTATTACACAGGTGTACACAATAAGAAAAACAATAAGAACAACAAAATTGTAATAACACTTTGCACTCATCACAATACACGTTTTAAAATGGATAAATTCGAAAGAGCAACGAGCTCTTGCGTTATTGCTTCTCAATTCGATTCGCTTAAACATAGGCAAATACGTAAGAGCAACGTACTCACGCGTTATGACTTCTCTTTTTGGAAGCATCAAATATTCAATTGTCATTTCTTTACTTACCTTCTTTCATCAGCTTATTCGCAAGCCATGCATGTGTGTGCGTGTCGATGACGCCATAATGCGAATGTGTGCAAGCACATTCATGCATACATGCGGAGTAATATAACAAGGGAATGAACATCCATACATGCTTGCTGAAAATTCCATAAACAGCACTTTACACGAAATTTTCGCACAACCCATCAATTAAATTGCACTTGAATTCTCTCAATTTAACACTTTCCATTGACTTTTATGGACTCCACAAAAAAAAAATTTAAAAAAAAAATATCGGACCTCTTGGCGTCCCTTTTAGCATAAATTGCGAAGATCAAAATTTCAACTGTATCACTATCAAGGATTCGCTAAATATACAAATGCGGCTACTATATACACAATATACACATTATTAAATTAGTTTGCACTACAAATTAATATTATTTAAATGATTTTTCACAATTTACGAAGTAACATTTACGCACCGCGGAACCCGTGATCTAACTGCTCGTATATCGAAAGGAGAAGTAAAGGAGAGGAGAATAAGAAGATGCAAATCATCGATTTCTTGGAATATAAGTAGACTAATTACATCGATACCTGTAAGATTTAATTGAGTGGCTTTGAGCCCACTTCATATACTCTCTTTCACTTCGTGAACAGGGTATAGAAATAAACACAACAACAATAGCAATAGCAAAAGCAACAGACAAAGGTGCCTTGCTGCTGCATTTGGTGGTGGCATTCAACGAGGCGCGTTCCTTTTGCTTTGATATTATTCAAGCAAAACAGACGTCAACATGAAGCTGAGATTTTTCACAAGAAATTATCGGTGCGCAGGCGAAAAAGGCGAAAACAGGCGCAGGCTCTGTCGTCGACGCAGTAGCAGTCGCAGCTACAGCCACAGTCGCGGTCTGCGCAGGCGCTCGCTTATGTTTTGTCAACTGCTGTTGCAACTGACGTTCGCGTGACAGCCGTAGCGGTAACATCTGGACATTGCATTGACTTTGACCAGTTACCAATTTTGGCAATCAGACTTTCATTTTATTGTTATGTTTTTTCCGCCAATTGCTGATTGTTCACAACAAAGGGTAACCCTAGTCTGTCTGTGTTGTCCCGAGTTCAGGCACGTAATACAAAAAACTTGAAAAAGAAATCGCAGCGCCGATTTTGTAACTGTAATTTTTGCAATTGCAATTGATGTAACTGCTAACAATAATAATTTATTTACTTCAGTGTAGCATTGTCGAGTAACATGAAATCACTGTCTAGTTAGATTTATAAAATTCGAAGCCTAAAATTAGGCTTTACAGTTATTCATTCTTATCCAAAGTGCGAACCAATTGGCAGGGTTTGGTTTTCCGATAGCATGTAGTAGCCGCACTTCTCACGCACACAGAAACGAGTAAGATATCGATGTATCGATAGCCTACTAACGATATACTAGAGGCCGGCGATAAGCGCCTAGTGCCATTTCGTGAATTTTTGGAGAATTTCAGCTACAGGTATGGATCTAACTCTAAATGATGGCCGCCAACCGCCACAGGCCCCGCCGCCCAACCAGCACCCACTGGTAAGCAGCACAGAGGTGTGGATGTTGATAACCTATCAACAAATACATTTTTCCAGGCGGACTACCACTTCTCCCAAGAGGAATTGAAGGCGTTACGTGAATGCAATCAGGAATCGTTTATACAGCGTTCGCTGCCCTTCGGAACCGGCCTAGGGCTGTTGGCCTATTTTGGTGTCAAGAACGGCTACCTGCAGGGCAACGGCAAATACGGAGCTGTGCCTAAAGTGGCCCTAGGCGTTATACTAGGCTATTTTGTGGGCAAATTCAGCTATCAGCAAAAATGCGCTGAGAAAATAATGCGTTTGCCGAACTCAAGGCTGGGCGAACTATTGCGGCAGCGTCGGCAGGGCGGTGGTGTCATCAGCACCATGACACCCGACGAGAATCTGGGACGTGCCTTCACATTGGCTCCGTTTACATCTAACTCCGCTGATGTCTACAGCGATGAGGGCTTCCAGCCGAAACGTAACACAGCTCTCAATCTTGATACGGACTCGCGGCCCAACGTTGCCGGGCTTGACGATATCTACAGGCCCACTTTGGACAGTGCGTATTATATATTCTCCCCCTCTCTATATATATATCATATACCATTATTCTGCATGACAGCGGCAAGCACTTTGGTGGATACGGAATTACCGTTGGAGCCTAAGCCCGGCGAGAGCTATGAAGATTTACGCCGGAAGAATCGGGAGGAGTACGCGAAACACCAACAGAGCGCCTATTCCCGTCCATACGAGCCGCCCAAACAGCAGCTACGGCCGCAACAGCCTGTGATCGAGGAGCCAGTCGTGGGTCATAAGAACAAGTACGGCGATTCCTGGACAGATTAGTTGGGTACCCGTTTCAAAATGCAATTGTTTATTTAGTCGCTTCAATTACAAAGCGTAAATGTTAAAAAATTATACCAATGTGTCCCACAATAGTTTTATATTCGTATAAGCGCCTAATATAATATGTGATGTTGCAACGTAATTGTGGATTGGGCCCAATGCCCGCCGAGCGGTAAAAGCCCTTACAATTTGCCCACCTCGTGCAGGTAGGAGCCCAGCAGTTTGATCTGCAGGAAAGAGTATTTCATTTAAACAATTATCTAGAATTCGATTTCACGAACTTACGCCCTCGATGTAATTGTAAATATCGAGCTTTTCGTTCTGCGAATGAGCGCCATCATCGCAGGCGCCGACCGGAATCAGGATAACGTTCTTGCCGGTCGCTTCCTGCAGCGTGAGTGTAACGGGTATGGAGCCGCCCTCACGGGTCATATCAGGGTCCACCTTGAACACGTGCCGGATAGCACGCTTGGCGGCCTCGTAATGCGGATGATTGGGATCCTCGGTCCAGGGCTTGCCAGCGGAGAGCATGACAACCTATTGAGAGGACGAGTTGAGATGAGACAAGGAAATGCACAGATAGCTAGCTACCCCTAATCTCTGATAACGCTGTTATCTCTTATCTAAAGCAATTGCTTTGGCATGCCCAATCACCTTCATCTTGTTGGGCGAACCGCGCTCGGCCCATTTCTCCTTGATGTACTTGATAACGCACTCTTCGATGTGCTTGGGATCCTGATTGGGCACCAGCCGTATGGAGAACTTGCCAATGACCTTCTTTGGTATCACCGTCTTTGCGCCCGGCTCATAGAAGGCGCCCTCGATGCCGTGCACGGAGAGACTGGGATAACGCCACCTGGCCTGCAGTATCCGCGTCTTGTTCTCTTTGTGTGGCAGGTGATCGACGCCCACGTCTTTCCTAAGGGATTAAGATTAAGAAGTATATATATGAGCTGTGATTTACAAGCCCTCTATCTGATTAGATTAGTTAACTAACTTGTATTCGGAGACTTCAAAATCGATTTTCTTATAGATTTCCTCTTCGTTGGGCAAGAGGCCAGCCACCTGGAAGAGGAGGGACAAAAGAGCTTAGCAACAACTTGAGGCGGAGTCATTAGTAAATGCTCACTCACGTCACGATTGACGCCCGGGATGAGTATATTGGTGTCCTTGTCCACCAGGATGCTGAGCAAATAGCATAGGTCGGGCATGGCCTCGTGCACGGTGCCGCCGAAGACGCCGCTGTGCAGATCCTTGGTGGCGCACTCGACCTCCACCTGGAAGTAGGCCAGTCCGCGCAGTCCGTACGTAAGGCACGGGCGCTTCTTACCCAGCCAATAGTTGTCCGAGATGCACACATAATCCACATTAGCGAGGAAGTCATTTTTGCGTGAGACCAAGAGCTCATCCAATCCCTCGCTGCCGCTCTCCTCCATGCCCTCAAATACGAACTTCAGATTCACTGGCAGCGGAATGTTTAGCTTCTGATATGCCTCGACAGCATGGATCCAGCAGAGCACTGGACCCTTGTCGTCGGATGCACCGCGTCCATAGAGTTTGCCATCGATTTCGGTCAGCTCAAAGGGATTAGTGTTCCAGCCATCCTCCTTCAGGGCAGGCTGCACATCCAAATGTCCATAGACCAGGACCGTCTTCTTGGTCTTGTCCGTGCCCAATGTGCCCAGCAGGGCCTTGGGCAGCGGAATCTGCTCGCCCGATGGCAATTGTTGCTTGCCCAGGTCAACCAGCTCGATCTGAGTGCCCAGCGCCTTCAGCTTATCGGCCGTCCAGTTGACCATGCGATCTATTTCCCCCCGCTTATCTGGCCACGCTGACACCGATTGGATGGCCACCGCAGTTCTCAGGGATGCAATATATTCAGACTTCTTCGAGTTCACAAACCTACAAATGGAAAATTTTCCTTAAGTTTCCATTCTGTGAGAACTTTGCTGATACTACGAAAACTAGTTCAAGCTGCGGTTTAACCACTTTCCTGATTATGGTCAGCGAACATACAACAAATCGCCTTTATATCCCAATCTAATCTGACATGTTGTAGATTTCTTATCTAAGTAAATACTAAAGACGTTTTCGTTGCAAGAGAAATTATTTTTGAAAATTTTAACTTAGTTTCTTAAGGAATTCATTCCTCTATAGCTTCATAAGAGATATAGAAAATTTTCTTGTGAAATTTCTCTTATTCAGGACTTTCTCTGAAAAGCCTTATCGAAGCAGAATCATTTGTCGGCTCGCCCCGTTAGTCTGTTATCTACTTTATCTCGTTGAGGCATTTCTGATTGGCACAAAGCAAACCTACATATAGAAGGCATTGTGCACTTTTTAGAGGCGAGACATCTACAACAACAACAATGAATAGCTGAATGCAAAATGATCCAAAACACGAATACGTGAAACTAATAAAATTATTTATGTGGCTGTGGCGGGCGCGAAGCAATTTGTGCAACTGGCAAAAATAATTAGCTTAGTGCAATTTTCAAAACGAGCTTATGGACGTGCACTTTCTTTCATTTCTTTATTTTTACTTCTTCTTGTCTTTCACTGATTCAGTTGGGCAAACAACTACTCTTATCGGTTACTGCTGTTGCCGCCCTACTATCAAGCATAAGTATGAAAGTTTTTCAATAAAACCATAAACAAGCAGATAAGCAGGATACATATATAAAGAACATCAATTCGCGTGTTTGTTTGTGTGTGTGAGAGAACGATTGCTTGCAGCCGTGGCATCGCCATCCCGCATCCAGAAATCATCATCCCGCACCCATACACACTCACAGAAATTTGATAATCTTTGCTTAACTCACGTGTATAACTGTTGCAGTTCCTTGGGTACCTCCGCCATTTTTTTGCTATTTAAATTATGAACGATTCCTGCAGATTTGATTGATATGCACCGGAATTTCAAACGTGTTACCGTCTCAGATTCTAAACTGCGAATGACTAGCGAACGAGCGCAGCGAACGAAAGAAAACTTACGTGCGTACATTGTACGCACATTTATGTACATGGGCACTGTTCAATGAATAAGCGAGAGAGAGAGAGCGAACGATTGTGTATGTGTGAGAGAGTTGCCTGCTGAGAGGCAACAAGTTTCTTGTATAAACAAGTGTTGTACATACCGGCTTTTTCATCATGTGATGTACATACCACAAATTAGTCATGTAGATTTAATCACTTATTTGACACAAAATGAATTAAATGTCATATGTCTCAAAAAGGTTAAATTTTACAAAATATATGTATTTCTTAAATTAAAAATGAAACGATATATCTACTTATCGATAGTTGCGTCAGTGCCATAACTAAGCGATTAGGTATTGTCCGACCACCACATTGTATCGGCCGTCATTTGCCGCAGTTAAGATAAAAACGCAAACGCTGCAGTAGTCGAAACATTCGCGAGTTTATTGCATTTATAATTATGTCACAAAGCTGATAAACGCTTCAATATTCATACAACATCCAGTGAAAGACGAACGGAACGTCCGAGGTGTGTGGGTGTAGCTTGTTTATTAATTAATGTTTGTAAGTGTGCGTGTACCGTTTTCAGTACGTACGTGAGAGCTGCAGTGCTGTCATCTTTGTATATGTGTGGCGTTTGCATTTGTCAAGTGCTGTATATGTGTGAGTGTGTATGTGTATTTGTCCCTATGAGTGAAATTATTTGTGCTAAAATTTACATATAAATGTCGAGCTGATGGTACTTTCACTCAAAGGACTTATCCTTTTCCGTGTCGGCCTTTTGGGCGGTCTCAGTGTATGCGTTTTGTAAACTCATTATAATAAATTTCAGCGACCAAAATAGAACATATTGCGTGCCGCTGTGGTTGTGTGGCTGTTGACTCCAAATACCAGCGAGCGCTGCCTCTGCTGCTGGCGCTGTGGAGCGACATAGTCATGTTTTTCTGTGACTGTGACTTCTTGCTGTTTAACGTGTCGCTCGGTTTCGCTTTGCTCCCCTTTTGGTGTCTCTCTGCGCCGGGATTATAAATAGTTGGCGTTTTGGTTGTTGTTGCTCCTCTACCGGAGCTAGCCGCCTGGGGTGCTGCTGTTGCTGCCAATTATTTGTTTGTGTAATTAGTTCCAAGCTGTGTCATGTTATGGGAATTAGATGTGGAAGAAGAACAAAACTAAGTTCAAGACAGACAGCTCCAGCAACAACACCAACAAGAATAATAACACGTTAAACAACGGCGAAAAGTTAGCAAAGCGGAACTGGAAATGTGGACGTCAGTCGGTGCCGTTAGAGCTGCTCCCAGCTTTTAAGCTGCCGACTGAGTAGCACCAGCAACAACAACAAAAGCAACAAATATGGCGCAGACAAGAAATGATATTAAGAAAAGAAAATAGCAAGAAAGAACAGTTAGGCCGAAGTTCAAATACCCTATTTTCATGTTTTTTACTGCTCGTAAAGTTGTTATATGATCTACTGCTCCAGTTCATCGGACACCTATAAATATGCAGCCTACACTAAGCACGGGTATCTGTTACAAACAACCTTCGAACAATAAACAGTCGCACCTACAGAGCAAGTCCTATACATTACACAATTTGGGACAAAACAAAAGCATTCATTACAAGAGTATAATAAACCGCTCTCCAATAGTGCTTTGCTGCTGCTGATGTTGTTGTTGTTGTTGTTGTTGCTGCTTTTATTTATTTGCCGTCTGCTTTGGCAGACACATTCGCCCTGCCTCCCACCCGCGTGTGCACAGTTGTACATTCGTCGCCTTGGCGCTGCCCAAAACGGGCGAACGATCTGCAGCCAGATATTTCGCCCCGTTCGCCGCAGAATTTCCGCTTTGCATATATGGCGAAAATATTATAAATGCCATTGCCCATTTGGCGGTATGTGTTGTATTGCTCGGCTTATTTTGTTTTCTCCCCTTCTTTATGTTTCTCCTTCACGATTACAAATTACTGCTGCATTTCTCTTTTGCACGCCTTTCCAAGTACACAAACCACATCAAGCGCAGTGGGCGTTCATCCGAACTCATGCAGGCTGCTTAATCGGGAAGCTTTTGTATTGATTGACTTATTATTTCGGTTTTTGTTTGATTTCTGTTCTCTGATTTGAGTGTCGAACTCAATTGTCGAACGTATTTTGATAAACTTTTGATAAAACTAAAAATATATTAGATATAATAGAAAAGGGCACAAAAAATATAAAAATTTTTAGAAAAATAAATACACCTACAAAAAAAGCTGAATACCTCGTCTTTAGCAGCCGAAAGCACTTCCCATGGATCGCAGCTTGGATTCCATTGGCAGCTGTTCATTAGATGTTGATGCCGATTCATCCGATATATCAGGTATACCATTCACCAACACACACGCACACGCACGCGAAATCTAACCTCAATGTTGTGAACTATCTTATTTGATTTTGTTTCTTTTCCGTTTCTTATTGTTTTACTTATTCGATTTCTTTTCCGTTTTTTTTTTTTTTTTCGTTTTCTTTTCGTTGCTGTTTTGCCAGTTTGGTTTTCGCTCTTTATTATTGTTGTTGCCGTTGGTTTTTATTATCTAGCTAAATTTGTGCGATTTGCATTTAACACTTTTTGCGTCTCTTTTGACTTTTACAGACACCAGCGGCAGCTTAAACTTTCCAACGCCCATCTCGGTGAAGGACGTAACACGCGAGTTTACGGCGAATAT
>JABVZY010000002.1:2165367-2176787 GCA_020883555.1 Drosophila nannoptera
AGTACGCCCGATCAGGATGTGGATCAGGAGTACTATCCCATGACCAACGCCATAACGCGTGAGTTGCGCCTGGAGGCGGAGAACTTGGATCGTCAGGTGTTCGGATTGCCCTTCACGGAAAAGCCAACGGTCGATGTTGTCGCCGAGGACATTGAGTACGAGAAGCTGGACAAGGACACGCTGGATATGGTGGATGATCTCAAGGAGAACGAGATCATCACCTGCCCGGATGTCAGCGAGCTGCACATGCGTCGCCGCCAGCGCCTGGCCCAGGCCAAGAGCAACAGCGTCCAGCCGGCCAAAACGGATACGCTCAATCCCTTCATAGACGAGAGCCAGCTGCTGGAGAGCGGCATGCGGAACAGCAACAGCCTGCCGGAGGTCATCATGCCCATATCCACGGAACCCAATCGCGTGGAGGCACCCAGCCTGGTGGAGATAGCAACGAACGCGGACGACGAGAGCGCCTACAGCGCCTATCCACGCTCGCCCCAACGCTCCGGCGGCAGCCCGCCGAATGGGCTGAGCAGTACGGCGGCCGCTCTGCCACCGCCGGGGGAGTTCGGTGGTGGCAATGCATTCCTCATGTTCCTCTGCCTGACGCTGCTGCTGCAGCACCGCAACACCATCATCAAGTCGGCCATGGACTACAACGAGATTGCGATGCATTTCGACAAGATGGTGCGCAAGCACGACGTGACCCGCGTGCTCAATCAGGCCCGCCGCATGTACTTCGAGTATCTGCAGGCGCAGCGCAAACAATCAACGGGAGGAGGAGCGGCCACAGGGGCTGCTGCGACGGGGGGAGGAGCAGGAGATGCCGCGGTTGTGGGCGCGGGAATCAGCGGCGGGCTCGGCACAACGGACGCCACAAATATATAGCCAAAAGTGCAGCCGTCTCCCGACTTTGCTCAAGCTCTGGCGAAAGCAAACCAAAGTTATATCCTTTTTAGTTACACCTTGTACCTTCTTTAGTTAGTTATTTATTTAATATTATTCGCAGCCAAATCAAGTCGGCCAAAAAATGAGATTCAAACTTCTTAGTCGCATTCCACGCTCGCTAACTACGTACTTAATACTTGTCACTAATTACTTAACTGCTCCAATTCTCGGGGTTACCCCGCCCGCCCGCACACGAATTTTTCATATATTTACCGTAAAGTTTTTCGCATTTGTTTTCCAATTTGCGTTGAAATTATGAACTTTTGTGTACAATTAATACGTAAACCAAATTTTTAACGATCGCTAAATAAAGGCATTCCAAAGCAAAATAGGGAGGGACGATTTGTAACTCTCAATTTACTTTTAATTAAAAAAAAATAAATAAAATAAATGCTTTGGTTTAAGTTAATCAAAGCTTAGGCGAGCTTGAAAATTTTAAATATGGTTAAGGAGATTATATATTTTGAGAAAATTTGATTGAGCCGAAGACTTTGGGCTTTGAATTTTCAGATCTAGATTTGATATATGATTGAAATCGTTAACAATATATATATATATCCCTTCGATATCCTAGCAGCTAATAATACCCTTGTAAATTATAGTCCTCTTCCCTTTTACTCTCGTTTCAGCCAAGGACCAACATTTCCTCTGCCTTCAAACACGTTCCACATCATTTCCAACATAGGTTCCACATCGGATATATATATTTGAATCTCTTACAAACTCCTGCGTTTATTTGACCAATTTTAGCGATTCTTTCAAACGAGTACAAAAATCTTTTCGGCAATTCCTTTGCCCCAGTTACATAATTTGAACAAACAATTTGCAATCAACAATCAAAAAGAAAACAATTTTGAGATGCGAAACAAATGACAATGAAGTGGAATTCTAAAAGTTATACTTCGCCTTGAGGCGCTCGCGGATGAGCAGGCCCTTGATGAGCTTCTTCCAGTTGCCGTAGACACGGGCCTCGTATTTCTCGCGCTCTTTGCGCGCCTGCTCCTGCTGGTCCTCTTCCCAGGCGGCGGTGACCACCTCCTTGAACTCCTCGCACACCACAAAACCGTCCATCATGGGATGACAGGAGCCCTGATGGAAATCGAAGCCAATCACAGCGTTGGCGCAGTCGATGTTCAGCTTCTTGCAGATGCGCATCAGGCCCGGCACTGGCAAGAGAAACGGATTAGCTAAAGCGGAAGGGATCGCCTGGCACACTTACACCTTAGATGTACCGTCTTCTTGGGCAGCATGCAGTCCTTGAAGAGCTCCACATTGCCGTACGCATTCCGTGGCACGATTCCATTCTCCGCTGTGGGCGGCTCGTACTGCTCCGTTTGCCAATAGCCAAAGATCTCGAGGGGCTGATCTTTGATGACGCTGCGCGTGAGCTGTAAGATCAGTTGGATTAGCCACGGGAGCCACTTGTGATGCCTGGCATCCGCTGCTCACCTTATCCCATTTGGGTCGCGCCTTCACCACCTTGTACGGCTGCTCGCCCAGCTTGACGACGCGCGCGCTCTTCAGCCAAATTTCGCGTGAGTGAAGCAGATGGACACAGTCTCGGGAGTAGACGGGCTCGCCACGTATGAAGCCCAGTGTGGGTGCATCCGGCGGATAGATACCCTGGAATTTGAGCAGATGACGCTCCAGAGCATACAGTGGATGATCCTTGAAGTCCGCTATCGATGTGGGCAACGGCTTGTCCGAGTGTATGCGACGCATCTGCTCGTCCTCGCGTATGTCCCGCTTTGTGCGTCTGCCCAGATACGGCGCGAGCGTCTCGTCCAGCCAGGCCTTCTCGACGCGCGACTTGCGCACGATTGTGGTCCAATTGGAGCAGTAACGTGCGGTCACATCTTTCACACTCTGATCGTCCTGGAAGGCGAACACATAGGCCAGGTTCGGCGAGGCATTCCGCTGCAATGTCAAGGATTGGGGTAAGTAAATATATTTCCATATTTATCCCTCTCTTACCCTGATGGTATCGACGCAGTGCACCTTGCCCTTGAACAGATCCAAGCATATCCACTGCTCTTCCACCTCCGAAAATACCTCCACCCACATGTCGGAGGCGGTAGTCTTTCGCTTCTCCTTGACGCCCTCATCGTCCGTGGACAGAACGCGTCGATCCTTGCGCATCTGCTGCACCACCTTGGGCAACACGGGCGCCTTCTTGATAGCCGACCGGTTGGGCGTGGAGTCCGTCGAGGCGGAGTCACTGCCTTGGCTCTGCGAACTCTGAAGCTTCTCCAGCTTGGGCCGCTTCCGCGGCAGCGACAGGCTATCGTCGCCGCCATCCAGCTGGGGTATGGCCGAGACTTTGGCCTTCTGTTGACGAGTGCGCAACTCCCGCTTGGGCTCCTCCTTGTCCGCCTTGATCCGGCTATCCTTTAGAAAAGCGACAGAAATGTGCGCCTTGGGCGACTTGCTGCGGCCACGCACAGGCTGCAGTTGGGCTTTTTCCTGCTTGACGGGGC
Organism: Drosophila nannoptera; assembly: GCA_020883555.1. NCBI lineage: Eukaryota > Metazoa > Arthropoda > Insecta > Diptera > Drosophilidae > Drosophila > Drosophila nannoptera. The sequence goes on from JABVZY010000002.1 coordinate 2,168,787, forward strand.
TGGCATTCTCTGCATCATTACGCTTTTTCGCCCTGGGCAGGACATGCTTCGGTATGATGGGCGAACCTATCTTGGCTGCGGGGTATGTGAGATCGGCTCTCTCCTTGTCCGCGGATGCTTTGCGCGTGCGGCGTGCCACAGGCGAACCTTCAGCCTGCGCCTGCAGCTTGGTGCGCTTCACTGCATCCCCTTCGGGCGGTTTTCCCACACGCTTCAGCTGCTCCAGCTGTATCTTGCGCTCCTCGCTGGCATTTGTTGGACATGGCTGGTCGCTTCTCTCCTTGTCAGCGGATGCTTTGCGCGTGCGACGTGCCACAGGCGTTCCCTCGCCCTGTTCCTGCAGCTTGGCGCGCTTCACTGCATCGGTTCGATTCGGTTCGGGCAATTTGGGCGCCCGCTTGAGCCGCCCCAGCTGCACCTTACGCTCCTCGCTGGAATTCAAGTGAAGCTTTGAAGTGCTCGGTATGGGTGATTTGGCTTCAAGGTTCGTCTCCGCCTTGGAGCTGGCAATGCGTGCCTTAGGTTCGTCTTTTGTCTTCTGGGCGGTCGATTTGGCTGCCCCTCTGCTCTTGGCCTCCTCTTTGGTTGGCGCAGCTATCCGGCCTTTCGGCTCGTCCTTGGGCTCCCCTTTGGGTTTCTTCGCAGCGGTGGAGCTGGAGCTGGCGGCAGCTTTCTTGACAGTGGCCTTGGCTGTCTTGGAGCCGCTGGTATTGGCTTTTACCTTGGTCTCCTGCTCCTCTTCCAGCTCCTCATCTTCGTCTTCGCTCTTGACCGTCTTGCTTTTGTTCTTCTCATCCGGCTTCAATTTAATGGGTATCAAGTCGCTGGCCTGTGGACGCAGTGCCACCGGCTGCAGATTGACAATGAGGCGGCAATTCATGCCCATACCGCGTGCCAGTATGATGAATATGAAGATCATATCCTGCTTGCTGCGCGCCTCCTTGCGTTTGATCTGCTCCAGCAGCTGCTGGACAATGCCACGCTTCGATTTGGCCGTCGACGGCGGATACAGATTCTCGCTGATCAGCTTGATCGAGGTCTTAAACCAGGTGATAAACGACTGCAAATATTTCACTTCAACGCCCCGTTCCGTGGGATAGGCGTTCCGGCTGGGCAGCAACTGTAGCGACGCCTGAATCAGCGGCGTCTCCGCCAGCAGGCGATTGTACTTCATGCTGCGTGCTAGCAGGCACAGCAGACTGACCTTGTGCATCAGCAGCTGGCGATCCTTGATGTCGCGATTCATGCGACGCTTCAGCGCCAACTCCAGCTCGTGCTGCGTCTTCTGCTCCTTGGACAAGTGCCGTGAGGGTAGGCCCACATGGATCTCCAGATCACCGGATATATTGGGCGTGGCATCGGCTGTGTCGCTGCTCAGTTGAGCGTCTGCAAAAAGTTGACAGTCAGCGTGAAAAGTTTGTGTACAAGCGGAAGGTGGAAAGCAGAGTGACAGCAGTTAAGCGAGAGCGAGAGAGAGAGAGAGAGAGAGTAAGAATCTTTTATTGATTTACTTTTATTTCTTGCTTGAAACAGTTTGCATTTATTTATCTCATTTGGAAGTGCATTTTAAGTTTGTTAATTATTGAATTAAATACATTTAACATTCACTAAATTGCGCTAAAATTACGAATCGGTTTGTTTAATTCTATACATATTTGTTATTCATTTTTCTTTTATCTAGTGCTTCTTTTTTTTTTTTTTTTTTTGTGAAATGAATACAATTTTGCTAAAGTAAATTCGTTGAACATCAGTTCTAATTTTTCTTATATATCTTTAGCTATTTCTGTATGATCTTCTTGAAACACTTGGAATTGCCATAAAGTAATTACATAGAGTTTTCTTCTTCTTTTCTTTTCCTAAGTCTTGTTCGTGTCGGCAAATAAAATACACAATAAAATAAATGCAAATATGTTAAAAAGTAATTCATTTTGATTCGGTTTGTGCACACACGCAGAATTCATAAAAACTCTTGTAACATTTGACAACATTGAAAGATTTTTATAATCCGTTATGATCGTTCATTGTCATTCCTTCATTCCATTGTTTACATGCATTTGAAGATGTTTACTTGTTTGTTTTGCTTTTCGTGCGGCCAGTGCTGTTAGGCTCGCCAGCTGTTTGGGTCTGATTAGTGTTGGAAAGTGGAGCATTAAGCGCGGCAACTAAAGCTTTCTCTACAGTGCTTTCTATGGTATTTCAGTCTAGCAGACTATAAAGAGATCCGACTGCAAGCAGTTTACATAGGAAGGAGAATCCGATCTAGCTCGGTTTCCCTCGCATTTTGAGGTTATGCACACTGCTTGCGTACAGCTTAACAGTTCATAGAGCAGTTAGTTATATGTATATAGGTTCGTGTATATTTCTTTTAGTATGTGTATATATATATTTCTTCTTTTGCGCCTGCTTTTGTTTCTAAAAATTAGAAATAAACACAAAACTACGCAGTCTCAAACGGAGCAATTTTGGAAGCTTCTCAGTATTACAATTAGCTGTAATCGAGCTACGAGTTATACGAGTATTACGAGCATTTCTACAACTTCTCTAACTACCAAGTGCAACAGACAACAAGACGCCACACAACCAACTTGATAACTTCTGCTCCACAACTACAACAACCTTAGTTTTGCTACGTGTGTTCTTTGTTCTTTTACTTGCGTTTCCTACCTGCAACTTCCTCGAAGTCGGAGTCGTCGGTATCGCCGCCGGCCATCACTGTGGACGCGGGACGCGTCTTGGTGTGCCGCTTGATCCGCGTCGATTTGGTTTTGCTTAGCCGCGAGGGCGCATCCAGGGACGGCGGTTCAGCGGCTGCTGCCACCGAACGCCGACGCGTCGACTGGACGACTGGTTGGATGGCTGGCTCCTCGTTGGTGTAGTTTTGATTTTCGCCCAATGCAAGCAGTGCGTTGACATCCATTTCTGCAGCGTTCGTCGACGACGACGATGTCGCCGCCGGCGGCGGTGTGGCTGTGGCGTTGCGTTTGCTGAGCAGCGCAGCGCGTGTGCGTTCCAGGCTGTTGGCATTCTCGAGCAGGTCACGAAAATCGAAGGCTTTATTGTTGCTGGCATTGTCCTCGAGGCTGCTGTCGTTGTTGTCCTCGGAACCGGAACCGGAATCAGTTAGAATCGTGATGCCTGCATTACAGTCGAATTGTGGCACTGGCGATTTCTCTTTGCTGGTCGCAAAGAAATCGGAACGCAAATCAATATTAGCTGGATCAACCAAATAGTCATCCACGCTCGATTCGCTGCTGGAGTCCGCGTTGTTGCTTTCATTGGGCGTTTTGGCGTTTTTTGAAGCCGTCAAACGGCTGGCAGAACCCGACGCCGACGGCGAGTTCTGTGTGGGCGATGTGGGAAACGTTTTCGGTGGCGGCCGATATTTATTGTACAGCTTGGAGCGCAACGATTGGCCGCTCGGCTTGCGTTTTTTCACTGAGACGCCTTTGATGCCGCTGTGCGGCTTTTGTTCTCTATAAAAAGTAGTACAAGGGTGATGGATTATTCTGGATAATTCAACTGATTGATAGCTTACTTCTTCTTGGTCGCGCATGCCGATGAGCGACCACTGGCGCTTGCCGCAGCTGCGGCGCCAGCGGGCGATTCCTCGAATTCGCTGTCATCGTCATCGGATGACTCGCCGCCGCGCACATCTTTGACCGGCTTCCATTCATCCTCTTCGCTGGCTGAAAAGCCCTCTGACATGGATTCTTCTTCTTCGTCGGACATTGTGTGCGTGTGTCTGTGTGGGTGCTTGTTGCTCGCAGGCTGTGCGTTTTACATGTGTGTGTGCATGTGCGTGTGTTCCACAAACAGTTATTGATTTTTACTGCGCACTTTTGGAATGCTCTTCTCTCGTATTATCTTAAGTGAATAGTTTTAAATAGGTTTCTATTTGCTTCGTTGGATTCTATTATACTTTTTAACTCTCAACGCAATTATGTGGCCGTCCTTATATTGGCTATTTAAACCAGTTTACGAAATTCACATCGCCGCGCTTGAGCCTAGCGTTGAGCTAGTAAATAGCGATAGCAAATGCGATACGTGTAGGTGGGCCATGGCGTTATCGAAATATTCGAAATTTATTTCAGTGCCGCTAAACCTGTGTGTGTACACACCGGCCAAAATTAGTATATTTTGCTGAGTGACAGTTGGTAACACTGTTATGAAACTGTTTACAATTAATGGATTCCACTGGGCAGGAATTGCATCCAAATTGGCGTGCATTAACCACTTTAAATGTGCCATTGAAACGTTTTGTGCGTGCCGGAGCTGAGGAGCAAGCAAAGGGCAAGTCGGAGAAGTATAGGATCGAAGGCGTGAGTGGTGAAGAAGTGCAGCAGTTCTACAAGGAAATCCTCGATACGCCAGAAACAACAAAGAAAGTAAACAATGAATCTGCTACAAGTTGCAGTTACAAAAGTGTCAAGGAGCAACCCCAAGTGCCATACGATCGAAACCGATTCTTTCGTCTGGCCACCAGCAACGATGTGCAGCAGCTGGCCGAGATGTGCATCACCGAAGACGAACAGCTAAACGCGTGCGATGCGTACGGCTGGACAGCGCTCATGATGGCTGCATGTGAAGGTGCAGAGGATGCCGTCGTTTGGTTGCTGCAACAAGGCGCAGATAAAGATATTACAGATAAAAGTGGACATACTGCTCTTCGCCTGGCACGGAAAAAGGGATACACGAACATTGTGGAAGTGTTGGAAGCGGCGAACCGCTGCACCGAGGAGGACACTGTCGATGAGGACATAATGGACACGGCTGTCGCGCCCTTCTACTGCGAGATTTGCCAAAGAGACTACAGTCAGACCACTTGGCGGACACATCAAACCTCCACGGTGCACAGATTCAATATGGAATCGCTGCCTGCCCATCGTCTGCAAGCCTTCAATATTCCCTTGCGAAATCGTGGCCTGCGCATGATGGTGAAGCAGGGCTGGGATCGCCAACACGGCCTGGGACCCACGCAGAACGGTCGCTTATATCCAGTGAAGACTGTATTACGCAAACAGCGCACCGGCCTGGGCATAAAACAGCCCCCGGCGCGGGTGACACATTTCGCAGCCTTCGACATGAATGCGACCAAAAACCGCTATGGGAATCGACATCAGCCTCGACGCACACGAAACGACATGAAACGGGAGAAGCTGCGCGACTGGAGGCAGGAGCGTCGACTACGCAATGAATTGAGCTGACTTTATAGAAACAACTTTAGGGAACTATGTACAGGAGATGTATTATAAATTGCAGTAAAAGTAGAAAAAAAAAAATACGAAATTTTGGCCATAGCCGCAAGCTTAAGTTTTTGTTGCATTTCATGAGAAGACGCAACATATTTGTCTTTGGATAGGTCAGGGTAGGCACCTACACAAACAAAAACAGAAGCACACACACCCACACATACGCAGAAAATATTTCACGTATCTCTGTGTAAGGTTGACCTCTTTGCTATTGGCAGCGGCAACCATTTGGGTGAGTGTGTGCTTGGCTGGGCGAGATGTGGGGTTCGCGAAGTTTTGCCTGGAGTTGCGAAAGCGAAAGCTGTTGCACGGCCATTAGCACACCGTGCTCTCATCCTGCAGTATGGCGTTGACACGAATTTCGCTTTGCGCCTGCGCACTGTTCCCGCTGGAGACCCCCTTGAAAGCGACGCCCATGTGTTTTACATATAAAAAGGCAACATTCCGAATTCAGACACTCAGTCGCCTTCGGACTGTGACAGTGTCAAGACGTCCAATCTGTTGTTGGTTTTGCTACTGTGTCGGCTGTTCCTGTGGTCTAATTTGAAAGGGAAAAGTAAATCACGACGTGTACGTTCTTAAAACTCTCATTAAACGTGTGTTTGCGCGAAGGCCAGATATCCGCGTGCTCGATGCATATAGTAAACCATTTGATTACAAACTTGGATGGACTATTGCACTTTTCTATTCAATACAATTCAAAAAGCAACGTTCTCTTTTTGTGTTCCGAATTTGGTGTGGGCACACTGCTCGCTACCCCAGTTTCGATCAACAGCTGTTTCACAGCGCAAAAGCAAATGCGAGTAAAAGCAAAGACAAAATAGTTGGCGCTCAGCACATTGGCGTCGAATTTGTTGTGCTTATTTGTGTTTGCGGCCTCAACGTGTTTGGTTAACATAGCGCTCGAGGCGCAATATAAAATTATATTTGAAATCAATTGAAAAACTGGCTACCGATGTTTCGTTATTTCGCGCTGTGCTTGTAAGTTGTGTCTCATGTGCTGTAAAGTGTAATTCCAGCATGGTCGTTGTAAAAAGTAAAGCACGCAGTATGCTGAAAATTATGCAAAAGAAGCGAAAATAAAAGAAAAAGAAAGAAAAATTACGTTCTTAATACTTCTTAATGGAAACAAGCGATATAATCATTTTGCAGTGCATTTTGCCATGTGATTTACGTGAACTTGATAACAATGTGAATATATTAAAAAATATATATAGCTTTGGCATGGTCGAGTTGTTCTTGCAAAATATTTGAAAAATTTATTGGGTTTATGGTTTATTTCTGTAGCAACTACACACACGCAAAGATGCTGTGTGCCTTTTTGTTTTTAGTGTATGGTTTACATTTTTAAATTGTTATTCTATTTTTTTTATCTGTGAGTTCTCTCTGTGCCGCATCTGTCCGTCTGGCGATCGTCAAAGTTCACGTGCTCTCTTTCTGGCTGCCTTTCTCTCCATGAACATTGCGCGTGCCTTTCAATTTGTTTGATCTGTCATTGCAATTCCATCTTGCTTGCTCTCTCACCCACTCAGGCGCGCCGCCAGTCTGCGCTCTCTTTATTTGTGTTTTCTTTTGTTTGCTCACGTAACGGTTTGATTATTAAGAAATTAATGCAGTGCGATGGCCAGATCAGTGAGTGGGTGAGCGTTGTGTAGAGGTAGAATTTTGCATTTGAACTGTGCTTCGTTTTAATTTGGCATTTTTCTCAGCAGTCTTGAAGATTTTTCGAATAATAATTTGTGCAAATTCTAATTTATGTTCATTGTAAAAATTAAAAACGCGTTATGGAGGCAAATTACGATAGCTCTTAAATAAATATTTCAAATATTATTGGTGCTAGACATAAAATCCGAATGATAAAAAAATAAACGCGTAAACAAGATGCTGAAGTGAGCGATTTGTTTAAGACATGAACAAAAACAACACAAGTCGAATAAAAAGGTTGCCAGTCACATGGTCCCATTAACCGTTAGCTTTGCAAAGTGGCCATAAATACAAGGTTAAGAACATGAGGAAAACAGAGCAGAAGATCTTGAAGCACGTCAACTCGACTCGTAAATCTCAAAAATCCTAAAATAAACAAATATTAAAAAAAAAAAAACGAGATCGAAAGAACAAATGAAATTTTAATATTCTGCAATACATGACTGAGCAGTACAGTGAGAGCGCGCTGAAAAGAACAGTTATGCAGTGCGCTCATTGAGAATTACAAGCGGTAAAAAAAAAGTATCATAGATTACGGAGCTCCCACTGTACTTGCGTTCTCATTATCTGCCACGCGTAGATAAATAATTTCGGGCTTAATTCTCTTCCGGGTCAAGAAAAAAAAAGTTCCTTGAAAAAAGAGAAAAGATAAAAAGCAATAATATAAATAAATAAAATAAAAGCAGCCATAAAAGCTAGTCTACATAAAATCGAAATTGTTTCCATCTTTAAGAGAGCGCATTCAAAATAATTACGTGTCGAAAAGCTTTGTATTTGAAGTGTGTTCTCTTCTTCTTCTTCTTTAATAATGTTGTAAAAATATCTTGTAGTTTGTTTATGCAATCGACGATCCAAATTGAAAATGCGCGAAATTAACCATAAAAGCAATTACAAAAAATTATAAACAACAACCAGAGCAACAACAACCACAGCAACAACCACAACAACAACTACGGCAACAACTACAACAACATCTTGAGCAAGAAAAGCAATTGCGTTTTCAGCTTTTTCCGGCTTCAAAAACAAATGCCCGGCATTTGCCCCAGGT
>JABVZY010000002.1:2196623-2207152 GCA_020883555.1 Drosophila nannoptera
GGCATTTTCTTTTGAGTGCCCGAATATATCCTATAAGAAGAGCTGCGAGGAGTACATTAGCTGAATAGCTGAATGCAGAAGCCGAAGCTTATTTTAATAATTGCATGGAGAGATGATCTCATAAAGGCAGTCAAGCGTCCCGTTATCCGCCCACTCTGAGAGGCTCCTTGAGCATGTCTGTGCTGCCTCCCATGTAGAGAAAGAGAGAGGGAGAAAGTGGACGAGAAGGCTATCGAAAAAAGAGCTAAAGAGAGGGAAAGGCGACTGAGTGGGAAATGGAAAGGGAAGGAGAAAAGGAAGAAGCTTGGCAAATCCCTCAAATTATTCCAGCTTCTTTTGATTGCTCCCCATTTCCAGGGTATCTCCGAGCGAGGTAGCTCTCGGCCAGTCGGATTCCGCAGTTCCTTGGGCTGTGCGCGTGTTGTTCGACGCTTGATTCAAGCTAAGCTGCTCAAAATGCTTTTCTTTCGTGTTCGCCTTTGCACGCTTTTCTTGCATTTTTTTCTCGCTGCTTTCGCTGTCTCGACAGCAGTGAAAATTTTCTTTTCTTTTCGAATTTTGCAAAGCCAAGTCGAGCTACATTTGTCGCCAGCGTCGGCTCTTGGCCTTGTCGTCGCAAGGTCCTGTCACTGGCTTGTCCATGTCATATTCCACCCCCACCTCCCCCTCTCTCTCTCTCTCTCTCTCTCTCTCTCTCTCTTTCACTCAAGTGGAGCTATGTGTCGGAGCGGCTGTCGTCAGCAACAGGGATCAACTGGGGTCCCCGACGTAGACAATATCTCAATTTGCATGGCCAGTGTATTGTTTTACACTTGTCAACATGAGCGACATTTAACTTAGCCATTTCCATTTCGGACTGCCTTTGTTGTTGCTGCTGCTGTTGCTGCTGCTGTTGCTCTTGTTGTTTCTCCCTAATTGAAGGCTCATTGCGTATACGAGACGTGTGCCCAATGAGCTGCAAAAACATCAAAAGCATTCCTTTAGCATCCCTGTTCAAACTTTATTTGATAGCCACACACACACGCACACCCACATACACCTAGCCACAGACACACACACACACAAGGTCTCGACTTTTTGTCTATCTCTCATTCTCTTCTCTGTTTCTCTTTTTGCAGCAACTAGCTAACCTTTGTAGGCGACCAATTAAATAGCTCCACATGTTGGGCAAATTCACATCGAACCATGTCCAGGTCTATCATCAATACTCACGTCCAGTTCCCGTAAAGAAGCCCGTCAAGGTGAGTCCGGAATTTTATAGCGCTTTTATGCTCCTCCCTCTCTCTCTCTCTCTCACTTTTGTTGTTGTCCCTGCATGCATATTTCATGGTCCAGGCTAAAGATTTTGTGTTTGTTCTGTGCTGCCTAAGTAAACACAATTAGCATAACATGCATTAGGCCATGTCCCCTGAAGGGTTGAAATCCCATTCCAGGGCCAACAATCATATTTCATTTGTGTTGTTCTACATTTCTGTGCGTTTTTTGTTTTTCTGTTTTCTTTCTTTAACATTCGTAATTGGGTGTCGGAGCTTTTGTTTTCGCGCTTTGTTTGTCGTTTCGGGCATTTGTTATTTGCAACGCGCTTAAAAAATATATATATTTTTTCATTTAATTTTGAAGCTTTGTTAGCCAAGGTACGCGGAGCTCTTGCATGCCACCGGGTTAATGACTGTGCTACAATGACACTAGCTTACTCTACGGCTAGAATACGGGCCCATGGTGCATTGAAGAGAACTGCTAGAGAGCTCTCTTTTGCTTATTTTAGCTTTTTGTGCAACGCTTTTGAATGCCAATTAAACGGTATCGGCTCGGCCGCAGCTCCTGTCATTGCCTTTTCTGTTAAATTTTAATTGCAGCGTTTGCACTCTTTATTTTCCTTCCGCTCTTCCTTTTGCACGCCTGCATGCGAATTCCAATGTGAATCCAACTATGAACTATGATAATTCATACATATACGTTTTCTCTTCTTCCCTCTCAGGCTGCATAGCCTGCTGAGTTGCGCTCATTGCGTATATAGAGTATCGAGAGGATAACTGTTCTGCGCTCTTTGGCTGCAGCGGCGGCAAGGTCTTCATTTACATCAGCCACAACGTCATCGACATTTGTGAGAGCACTCGACGACCGTTGCTGCAAAACGTTTCGCTCTCTTAAACTCTCTGTGTCTCTGTGTATGTGTGCGTGTGTGTGCGTCCATAGCGGACTATGTTGAAACCGAAACGTTTGGCGAAGCAGAAGCCCAAAGCGAAACCGGTAAGTGAACTCTTAAATAAATTCCACATCAAATTCGGATCAGCTCTACCAAAGTCCACTTCTAACTCTCTATTCTTCGCCTCCTAATCTATCCAGTAGAACGCTCCAACTAACTCTCGCTCTCTCTGTCTTCTAACTATCTAACCCGAAAGCAAAAAAAAAAAAAAATATGACGCATATTTATTTATCGCTTAAAACTTCCTGTGTTTCCTTTCCATTCAAAAAGTTTTCCCCTCTAATTGCCACATTGACTGACTGCCAAACTGCTTTGTTGCCAGAAAGCAAGAAAAACAGACAAAATTTATAAATAAGTAAACTTTACAGATGAGGAAATGTTTAACGCTTTGTCTTCAATTAAAGACCATTTCCTTTCTTGTTTCTTTTAAGTTCTTTGCCATTTTGTATTTGCTCTCTTTCGATTTTCCAAGCAACTTTTTGGCACTGGCCTTGAGTAACTTTCTCATCATATTGATAATGATAATGATCATGATAATTAAGCATCAAATGTTAAGTAGTTAACTATTTGCGCGTTTTATAAGTAGTTTAGTTTCTTTTTGTAGTTGGCTGCCTGCCTTGTCTAGCAAATTGTATTAGTAGTTTGCTTTTAACAATAAGTTGAGTTAACTAATCTTCAAGTATTCTATTCAAAGTTTGCTAATCGTTAAGCCTAAAAGTATGCTCTTAATTTGTGGATTACATTCGGGTACTCTCTTCAGCAGAGCAGCTACTATCAGTCGCTGCTGCTACCGCTGCTTCTGTTGTTGGGGTTCTGTTTATCTCTGCCGTGACGTCATTTCATCCAATTGGCAGTACTTTAAAGAACAGCTGCAGTAAATGCCTCTAACATAAAGCATATACGACCATCTGTTTAGCGATTTTAAGATGGGCATTAAAAGTTTTTACTCCCTTAACCAGAACAGTTTAAAAGTTTTTAATGAAGTTTGCGATCACGAAGAGCGCCAGCCAAAGTGGAAAAGCAATTCGCCGTGCTCGCTCTTTGCACGCTCTTCGCTCTGAAGCGCTGTGAGCGTACTTGTTGCTGCTGCCGCCGCTCTGTTGTCACACGTTCGATTGTTTGACATTCGATTTGTAATGTGTGTGTGTGTGTGTGTGTGGGTGAGAGCGAGAGCGTGAGTATTTGCGCTTTTAATTGTCACAATTTGAGCACATTCCGGGGGGAAGAAAAAATTTTACTCAGTATTCGCCGCGACTTCAAAGGCGCCATGTGAGTGAAGTTCTGTGGAGCGCGCGTAAATTTTTATTTTTCTTCATTTTGTGTGTGCTTCCACCGCTAAATTTATTGGTTTTGTTTTGGTAATGCGATTCGTGAAATTTGATGGTCGAGTGCGGTGTGTCGGCAAATACAGTTACTTAACTGCGATTGTAGTGGAATGCGAGTGAGAACAACAGCAAAATGTTCTTTGAGACCAATTGGGTATTTGTGAGTAAAATGAAAACCGTAAAATGTACATACAAATGTTCTTTAATGGGCATTTAATAACGCAATTGCAATTCACTTAATTGGCTAAAGTTATGGACTTTTTACTAGCTTCACTGCATTGTTTGTTGTTTTGCCACGCAGTTCGATCAAGTGATGTGACTGATTTAATCAGCAGCTGTTAACTGCGCTCCCATACATACGCTATCAGCACTCGCGTCCTCTCTCTCTCTCTCTCTCGCTCACTCCCGCCGCGTTGTGCTCTCTTTAGCGGTAAATCAAGTTGCGTTAAAAGCTATCAAGCTGGCTTGCATTCAATGCGTCTGGCTGATCCATCACTGGATGGTTGCCGCTGCTGCTGCAGCTGAAGCTGTAGTTCGTCAGCTACGCCAGCTTCTCTTTCAATTTTCCACCTTAACGAGTTACGAAGACGCGAGAACAAAAACTTGGTGTGCGGGCGAGACACGACGGCGCCAGGCAAAAGTTGCGGCTTACCGTTATGCATGACCTGAAGCATTTGATGCGGATATTAAGTGGAGTTTATGCTGGTGCGTAACTTTTATTGAGTTGCCCAGTTGCCAGGCTGTGCTCCATGCACCACCCTGTGGTCGTTGCCAGGCAACTGTCTATCACTCAATCTACGCTTGCTGCAGCTGCACCAGCTGCTGCTGCTGTTGCTGACAAATTGGCTGCTGATTTGTATGTATACGGGACTCCTCGCAGGAGATACGGCTGGAAAAGTTAGTCTGCTTCGCTTAGCCGATGATAATCCAATATCAACAGGGTGCGATTAGCTAGCTGAATGTGTGGGAAAGGATTCGACTGCTTGCAAGCAGTTCAGCTTATAAATTAAAGCAAATTGATGTTCGCTACCTGTCTTTAAGCATGCCTCCTAGTTTGACCTACTTTCTCGATGAACTCCCTGCTCGATTTATGCAGAGTCGAGCTGCATTTATAATCATCGACAGGCGCGCAACGGATGTCCAATTTAATTGGCCTGCACACACAGTTATATAAACAACCTCAACCTACAATTCTCACACGCACACACGCACGTGCCCCCCCCCCCCCCCCCCCCTCCCATTGGCTGTGGTTGGTGTTGCTGTTCACTTTTGGCCTGTGGCCTGCGGCGGCCATTACTAATTGGTTTTAGCCAATTCAGTGAGCGGGCCAGCAAAGCACACATGGACAGACAACATAATTTCCCGGCGAGCTGCCCCATCGTAGTTACGCATATGAATTTCACCTGTGTGAGAGCTGTACTTGCAGATTCGTTCATAATTATTTCCAACTTTTTTTTTTTTAATAATTTTCCACCCACTTAGGTTGTTGTTGTTATATTTCAGCGGTTGCTTTTTCTATGCTCTTTGTAGTTCCTCCCCTCGTTGTTGTTGGTGATGCTGCGCCCCGAGCGCCCATAAAATGTCAAAGCTTTTAGTTTAATGGCCAGCCTAAGGGGGTGCGAGAAGAGCCTCTGGGTAGAGGGGAAAGGGGGGGATGGTACTTGAACAAAAGACAAAAACAGAAAAAAAAAAACAGCAAATGTAAAGAAAACTGTGCTTGAGTTTTAAACGGGGCAACTAATGTGATCACATACTCTGGCCCGCCCGCAAACTTTTGTTGTTGGCCAGCGGGCACAAAATGTGTCGCAGATACCCTGTAACTAGCGTGCAAGTGGGGTGTATTGTTACTAAGAGAAGGCAGAAGATGTGAGAGCCTTGCGGTGAGAGCTGCTGCACAGCCAGAGGTCCATAAGCGAGGATTAATGCAAGAAGGCGAGAGGGGAAATTTAGAGAAATTTCTGATATATAAATTAGGCTTTAATTTAAATTAAAAAATTATTAAAATTATTTTGCTTATCAAATTCAATCAAATTGGAATTCATTCCACGTCCGGGCTACCCCTTCACACCCTCACTCATTTTTACAGGGTATTTTTGGGCATTTTCCGGCATATATGCTGTTCGGCTTGCGGCTGGCCTGTTTGCGTGCATTCAAGTATTAAATAAATAATTATAATTGCACAGTTAATTCGAATTTTATTGCCTCGACAGTTGTGAATAAATTGCATTTTATTTGATTTCGAATAACTGTGAATAATGCAAAGCAAATAAGTGCAAAAAATATTTCGCGGGATATTTATCCACCTGGACACACCTATAGAAACATATAGCCAGATATCTCTATAAGCATATATATATATATGTTTATTTTTTGGATCCACTCCATTAGGCTAATGCTCTGATTGGATTACAGTTATTGCATTAGCTGCTGCTGACACGTTGCGGTCAATTTGTTTGCGATTTGCCACCCCCGGGGTGCAGGTGTCGCCAGCTGCCACAATTGGTGGCAAGTGCGTTGCACTGATATCAAATAAATATGTTTACCTTGCGGCTGTCCCCAAAACTAACTGTAACTTACTCGACTGCCTGTCAGTGTGTGGGAGTGTGGGTGGGTGGGTGTGTTTGCCACGTGGGCGTGGCTGCAACAGATTGTGCTAACTGCATGCGGCACTTAGACAAAGCCACAAAAACCGCAGTCGCAGTATTTCAGCTGCGGCAATGAAAGCTCAAGTTGCACGCACGGCCGAAGGGCTGGGGGTGTGGGCGTGTCTGGAGAGGATGTTAAGAGCCGGCTCTGGCTGTGCTTGTGATGGCAATCGCAGCTGAGCGTGAGCCGGAGGAGGCTCAAACACCCATTCAATTTGAGCTCTGAGTGGCTGCGGCACATGTGTTGCATGTGTCACATGAGTGTGAGTGTGAGTGTGTGAGTGTGTGTGTGTGTGTGTCCACTCCAACAACAGCTGCGGCGAGGCACAGCGCCTCAATTCATTGCATACTTTTAGGCTCTTCGCTTCCGTTTAACTTTTAGCAACTGTCACGTTTTATTGTTGCATAATTACGAACTAAACTTTAGTTAAGCATTGCGAATTGTGATGGAATTATAGTTTATTTATTTCACGAAAAAAAAAATCGCAAAATATAGCTCATTCGGCAAAGTGGTCTGGTAGAAAGTCGGTCAACCCAAAGCGTTCCCCCCTGAGAGGAGTAAAGTCCATTAACAATTGATCGCAGAGCGATTTAGAAACCCCTCCCCAAAAAAATATATATAGTAATAATAGCGAGAAATCGCAACTAATTCAAGTACATAAATATTTTTCTTCTTCTTTACAAATTTGCTTTGCACAACACGAATAAAAATACACTGAAAAAAATACACACACACGTCTACTCTATGAAAACTCTGCTCTGATAACTGTACTCTATTTAATTATTTATTTCCAACCAAAATTTCTAACAAACTAACACGAAATTCTATTTTCCAAATATATATTTCATTTAATTAATTATTTATTAATTGAATATAATTTTGTTTTTCACCACGCAAAATAATTTCACATAAAATTTTGTTATTCATGTGCGTGTGTCATGCACCACTCTGTGTGTGTGTGCAACAACAACAACAACAATCACAACAACAATATGAACCGTCAATCACACGTCAATTGAAAAAACAAAAACAAAAACAAATGAAAATGTTTATTGCAATTGTCCCAAAATGAAATATGCAAACACACGCACATATATTAAAGATACCATGGGGACTGAAAAAAATCTGTTGGGGTCTGATAAATATAACTGTGCCCAGGGTAAGCTATATATCGAGTTACCGACATAACGATTTCGATTCTCACATAATCTTTGATTTGTCAGCTTTTATTGATTTTATTATTTTACGTTCTCCCTTAAACCTTTTGCCGTCGTTTGTTATTGTTATTGTTATTATTATTATTATTGTAATTGTATTTGTCGTGTATACCCATGCTTCACTGTACTTTCCCGCATCCATCAACCAATCAATCGCATAACCCTTGTCCCTGTTCAGTTCTGTATAAATTGTTCGATGTTGTATATTATCTAGATTTATGCTATAATTAAGTTTTTCCTTTGAGTTTATTTTTACTTTTGCTTTTCCTTCATTTTTCGCATATTTTGAATGCAGCTGAAAATGCTATTGGAAAGTCGCACAATTTTCTGGAATTAGTAAAAGAATTAGTAATTAGAAATAATCTCAATCTCTAGCTTCAATTGCTCCACTTAAGTAATTATTGCAAGGATAATTAACTTGAGGGAATTGATCAAAAAATTTCCTTTATCATTTTTAAAATAATTTATATATATATATAGAAGCTCTCATTAGTCATTCTATGAATTTTAAGCCCTGTTTAATTACATTTCTTCCACTCTTAATTAGCTCAAAAGCTTGCAAATTACATTTGAATAACTTTTGAATTGATTTATTTAATAAATATTTACAAGAGTAATTAAATTTCAGTAGTCAGTTAATTGCATTTTATTTCCAATCATTTTCTCCACAAAATTACGATAGTTCCATGTCCCGATCTAATTCGATTCGCATTCTGTCGCAGTCCATTAGAAATTTAATTGGAACTAAGTTTCAACAGGCTGCTTTCAATTAGGCTCGTTTTGGTCATGAACTTAATTAATTCATGCGCCCATTTAGCTGCAGTCGCTGCAGGAATTTCCTCCTGAATTTTCCTCAAATTGAATCTACGGATCCTCCACCCCCCTCCCTCCTCCCCTTGCCCTTTGCCCTGGCCTGTCAATTATGACAAAGCTCTCGAAACGCAGAGTAATTAAATATTAAAGAGAGTGCAACAGTTAAATTTGAGCTCGACTTGGTCCTGCTTGGGCGAACCATTTCATATTTAAGGCAATAGAAAATTTAAACGGCCCTCACACACGCACACACACACACCTACACACACGTGTCCAGGGCAAACTGATTCGTTGCAGTCGAATGCATCGCAGCCACAAATGTCAGAGAGCTATAGCGAATGGCGTTAGAGCTGAGCGCGTGACACGAGGCCAGGCACGAAATGAAGAAGGGAAGAAAGAGAGCCAGGAGAATTCTTCAGTCATTTCCCTGTGAATTGAGCCAGCCCTAATGTGGCATCAGTTGCTTGTTGCTCGACTATATTTAGCCGTGTAACGGGCCGTGCTTATCTAATTCGAGCGAAGGAGAAGAAAAAAAATCTGAGTGTAGCGCCTCCCCCGCCGCCCCGCTATCTCGGCCAGCCCCCGCAGTCGCTGACACTGCAAATAACGTATTGTAAATAACTCGAGCTTTATCAGGAGATGACACCTCTCTGCTCCCCGCTCTCCCTCTCTCCCTCTCTCTCTCTCTCTCTGTCGCTCCGTCGCTCTCTGGCATTAGGCTGTCCCGTTAGCTGAGCGAGCTGCGTCAAGTGCGTTTTCAGTTGAGATTCGTGTGCTGCCGCACGAGCAGCAAAAAATAGACCAACGGTGCATAATTAGCGCGGATTAGTGAAAACGCGAAAAACAACAGCAACAAACTGGAGAAAAACGCATAAAATTTCCGTGTGCATTCATTCAGTCGTTCATCCACGTCATGGTTATCGATTCGCCGGACGTGGCCCACAAATATTTGCGCCGCATTTCGCGAGATTTTTCCACCGTTCGCCGGTTCAGCAATACGCCAGCTGCCACGCCCACCGCCACAGTAGCAGCAGCCGAAGCGGCGGCGGCCGCAACAGCTCGACTCGATGCAGAGGAATTGCCCAGCACGCCGCGAGGCATCCGCAAGCGGCAGCGTTTACGTAAACGCTCGTCCGTCTCGTCGACTTTGTCCAAAGTTTTGATACTGAATGTCCGTGATTTGCTCAGAGCACAGAGAAACACCGAGCCGACAGCCGAGGTACATCAAATAGAGCCAGCCTCAATTGGCGAGCAAACAATAGCCCTCGCTCAGCCTCTCGATAATCCCCCATCTCTGCGTATCAGTTTCTCTGTTGTTCTGTGAATGTTTGCCTTTTACCCTGCCATCAAGAGGAGGCCATTGAGGGCTTCATAGGACAGCTGACAGGCTTTAGAAAAGAGCTGAAAGCCTTCGATAAATTTCGATTAGTATCGATCCATTATTATCGAGCTCGAGCAGGAATAGTCTAACGGGATATCAGCTCTGCAGTAATCGATAATAAGAGAAAACTTTCGAGTGCATATCGAATATCGATATGTTATCGATAACAATCGATCGTCAACAATAATTAGTTTAGTTGAGAAAAATACGAATAGATCCTTCCACATGCCCATATAATCGATATATTGCCTGATGTAATTTGATCGATATCAACAATCGATCGCCAACTATAATTCCCTTAAGTGGAGAAAATTCCAGTTTCATACGAATAGATCTTCCATAGAGTACAATTCCAGTTTCATACGAATAGATCTTCCCACATGCCCACATAATCGATATATTGCCTGATATGATTTTATCGATATCAACAATCGATCGTCAACTATAATTCCTGTAAATGGAGAAAATTCCAGTTTCATACGAATAGATATTCCATACAGTACAATCCCAGTTTCATACGAATAGATCTTCCTACATGCCCACATAATCGATATATTACCTGATATGTTTTGATCGATATCGATAACCAAACGTAGTCCTCTCTTCTCCATTTAGTTTCAGCTCAACACAAAAAATTTCCCCTCAAATTTCTAGACAGAACATCCTACTCCCCATCCTCCCCTGGCTAACTTCGCTTATTACAGGGTATCCGCTAGTCGACTCTGCTTCTTCTCTGCTTCAACTTGTTTGCATTTCTTCTTTTCCAACTGTTGCTTTTGATGCGAGTTTAAGAGCCGCGCGATTTGTGTTTCGCGTCGGCGAATAGTTTTTGCAATTTATCCGCAAGTTTTTCCATCTCGGCCATCTTTCCCTACCTTTTCTTTCCCTTTCCCTTTTCATTTCGCTTTTGCTTTTGTTGTTCTTCGAAAGTATTTTGCATG
>JABVZY010000002.1:2276389-2293884 GCA_020883555.1 Drosophila nannoptera
TGGCAAAGTATTAGCGCATTTATCAACACTATCAACAGCCAGAACAACAACAACCACAGCAGCAACACGTTTAACATAATACAAACAATTCTTATGCAACATCCACAGCACGAGAAAAACCACATATCTTAAGAGGCTTTTGTATTAAACATAAACGTAAACATATACATAAACTAATTCATAATTAATTTATACACATTGGTTGGCACACGCAGGTTTCGTTTACGTTACGTTATACACTCTACACTTTACCACTTTTCCATTTGTATTTTATTTATTTTCACTTTTTTTTATTATACTTTTATTTTTTATGGTCGTGTGTGTTTTGAGCGAAGCTAAATTAATTAATTGACTGATAGCTTAACCTTATATAGCAAGATTTTCTAATTACATATTATATATATAAATATATATAAATACTTATGACCACACATAATGTATGAGTAATTGTTAATTAAATGTGTTTCAAAACTTAAATCGAATGTTCCTCTTTAATCATTCGCATCTTCTAATGCACTTTTATCGTTCGCGCGCTGATATCGCTCCTGAGTTATCTTCAGATTGGTCATCTTCCGTTTATCCACAGGCCGTGCGGATATGGAATTCGATTGTTTTTCGCTGCCCAGGCCGGTGGTGCCCTCATTGGCCACGACATTGATCTATGGAGTAATCATGGATTAGGTTTTGATTCGGCTTCAATACATAACAAAAAGTCTGTGAACATTTTCGATCAAGCACTTACTGGCGCCAGTAGACCCTGATTTCCCTTGCCCAGCGCTTCGCCCTTTTGCCAGCCCAGTTGGCTGAGCATTTTGAAACCTTTGTTGGAGCTGCCAATCTCACTGTAAGAGGATCAAAGATTGTTAGGAGCTATGCTCTATCTCCAGTCACTCTTCCACTTACGTATGCACGCAGGCAACTTCTGTTTTTTCCTTATCCGTGCTGCTGCCGACTTTAATGCGCCGCTGAGCGCTGCGATCATTATAGTTGGGGTTCGGATTACTGGCCTCAACGAATTCTATTTAAAGAGTCGGATTACATTAGCATAAACTACTAACCCGACATGCCAAAAAACTTACTTTCATTTTCCAAGCCGTATTTCTTTTGCAGTTTCTTGAGCTGCTCCTTGTGCGTTAATGTATTAGCTGGTGTGGCTGCTGCTGCGGGTGCTGGGGTCTCAATGAGCAGGCCAGGCTCGCACAGCCCACACGTGCTGTTGCCTTCGTGCACGTGGCACAGCAGTCTTGTCTGACCAATGCTAATGATGCTGCCATGGACCAGATCCAAAGTCTTGCTGGCCTCCTTCGACTCGGACATGCGCACGCCGTTAAGCATGGTGCCGTTGCGGGAGCCCAGATCTCGGCACTTGTAGACACCCTTCTTGGTGTCGTAGTGGAAGTTCAGATGGCACTTGCTTACATTCACATCCGGTATGATGACATCGTGTGAGCCCTCCCGGCCCAGCGACCCTCCTTTGTAGGTTATCAAATGGAGGCTGCCCACAGTCAGGTCCTGAACATTCGTCTCCTGAACAATGATGCGAAGCGAAGGCGGATATTTTTTGGCGATATCTGTCGAAGTTGGGAAATCGGCATTAGTATATATACATATTTGAAGTATCGTGTGCTGTGCTCGATAAAAACGCGGCTTTGTAAGACACCTTGAAAGCGACTGTTGGTCTTGAAGACTGGCACGCCGGAATCACTGCTCGTCCCATTGCTGGAACTGGAGCTACTGGAGCTGCTCGATGAATCGGATAGCTCGCCGTCTTCAACGTCGCGGGACTTGCGGCCTTGTCGTCCGGATACGGGGGAGCTATCAGAGTCATCACCGCTTTCCCGCCGTTTACGTTTCTTCTTCGACTTGTGATGGTGCTTCTTCTGACGGCTTCGCTTCTTCTTGGCCTTGCGTTTGCTCTTTTCCGCACGTTCACGCATCTTTTGCTTTTCCATCTTAATCTCCTGCAGTTTCGCCTTATCCGTTATAACGCCACCAAACTCATCAAACTCGACCTCATAATCGTCCAGATCATCCTGATTCCTTTCCGGCTGCTCGCTGCCGGCCCCACTGTTCGACTGCAACCAAACGAGAAGAAAAGAAATCCGCGTTTTTATCGCACATTCTCAGGCAGAGCTTACCTAATGCATTGCTACGCATTCGGTCTATGAGAGACTAGAGTTGGTGTAAAGAAGTATTTGTCAATTAAAAAAGTTAATCTGTGAATCGCAAGCTAATACGATGCTGCCACTTGGCTCACCTGCACCTGGGCCTGCGAATGGAACTCGTACGAATCTTTGGCCTGATCGTAACTATAATAGCAGCCCGTATTGCCATCGTAATAAAGTCCGTATTCCTGAGAGTGATAGAATAGTGCTTCATTAGTTTTCGATCCATGACAGGGCCTGAGTTGATGTAGGTTCATCGCCGGCGATAACCCCGAAGGCAAGGCACATGCCATGCACGTCATAAAGATTACGCTCAATACATATATACATATATGAATTTACGACATTAGCTTTACCGCATTATAGTAGTAGCCTGTCTTTGGATCATAGTACATGCCGGAGGTCGGCTCGTAGACAAAGTTGTTCAGATTTTCCGCATGTTTGGCCGCATTTCGCATTTCGTCCACAAAACTGAATGCATCCGTGGGTGAAACTGAAAAACATATAGATTCTTATTACAAAATAATGCTACTATTAGTTACATCTAGTTAAAATATTGCCAGCTTTGCCTTATCGCTTATTTGCCAGGTTTTCAGTGCAATTGCATTATGAGCCTGGAAGGGTGTCGCTAATCTTCCTCGCCTTCACATTGTGCCATTCGTTATCATGTTTTAATAATGAAATAATTATACTTTAAAATGCAATTTCCTTTGCATTAAGGGAATTACAAGTGAACTATATCCAAACAGATCTATTATTACATATGTTAGTGCCTCAATGAATCGGGAAAGGGTTAAAAATCAATTCAACGAGGATTGGTAATGGGTAGTAAGAACTACGGTAATATTCCGGAAGGTATTTAGATGCAAGGGCATCTGTCTAGCTCTATTTGTAGATGATTTGATGCTAGGACAGATTGCAAAGTTTTAGTCGCGAATGGGGCGAGCGGATTTGCGAGAATTTTGAGCTAATGCAACGCTGTTATCAGATGCAGCTGCGACGTTGGCAGGTGGGTTGGTTGATTGGCCGAATGGGTTAGTCGTTACTCATCATTCGAGCTGGACGGAGTGCAGTTGCTGCCGTTTCAAGATGGTTGATGTGGAAATACGTGAGCTTATGCAACCATTTGTGCTAAGCGATTATCAGGTGCAAGAGGTGTACACGCGTTTCTGTTGTGAGATCGCCAAAGGTTTGCGAAGGAGTAGCCACGATCAGGCTAGCACAAAATGCTTTCCCACATACGTGCAGGATCTGCCCACGGGCGATGAGATGGGCAAATATCTAGCCTTGGATTTGGGAGGCACCAATTTTCGTGTGCTGCTCGTAACGCTCAAAGGTCATCACGACGCGTCCGTCGAGTCGCAGATATATCCGGTGCCCAAGGATTTGATGGTGGGACCAGGAGTGGAACTCTTTGATCACATAGCCGAATGTCTGGCGAAATTTGTGGCCAAGCATGATATGCAAAGTGCGTATTTGCCTCTCGGCTTCACCTTCTCCTTTCCCTGTGTTCAGGTGGGACTTAAGGAGGCCATGCTGACGCGCTGGACCAAGGGCTTTGGCTGCCCCGGTGTAGAGGGCCAGGATGTGGGCAAGATGTTGCACGATGCAATCCAAAGACGAGGGGATGCCGAAATTGCAGTCGTGGCTCTACTCAATGATACCACAGGCACCCTGATGTCATGCGCCCATCGCAATCCCGACTGCCGCGTAGGAGTTATTGTGGGCACGGGCTGCAATGCCTGCTATGTAGAACATGTGGATAACGTGGACTTGCTCGATCCGGAGTACAAGCGCAATAACAAACAGGTCATTATCAATGTGGAATGGGGTGCCTTTGGCGAGAGCGGTCAGCTTGACTTTGTGCGCACCGACTACGATCGCGAGGTGGACAGAAAGTCTATTAACCGCTCCGAGCAGCTGTTTGAGAAAATGACTGCCGGTATGTATCTGGGCGAGTTGGTGCGTCTCGTTCTCCTACGCGCTCTGGAGCGGAATAAGATCTTTAAGCGGAATGCAAAACGGGCCACATTTGTAGCAGTGCTGCAGAACAATGTGGATATCTTCGAGACTAAGCATCTTTCCGAAATTGAAGCTGATACATTTCCCGAGTTCACAAATACAAGGCGTATCATCAAACAGCTGTTCGATTTAGAGAAAGCATCCGTTGAAGACTGCCAGAATGTCAGGTACATTTGCGAGTGCGTCTCTAGGAGAGCTGCCACTCTGGTGGCGATCGGAATAAGTGGATTGATTAATAAGATCAGCGACCGCCGAGTGGTGGTCGGTATGGATGGTTCGGTGTATCGCCTGCATCCTAAATTCGACAGCTACATCAGGGAGATGATGCAGAAGTTGGTAAAGCCCGACAAGGAATTCGACATTATGTTGTCCGAAGACGGCTCCGGACGCGGAGCAGCGCTCGTTGCCGCCGTGGCCAGCAAAATGAAGTGATGAGCTATAGGAACGATCCGTCAACCAAGCCATCTCACAAAAGCGGTTCACAAACATGTACCATTTAGAATTTTATAGCATTAATAAATTGTTTTTCATTTTACACTCACGTTCTTTGGCTGCTTGTGGTTCCTCTCCATGTTCAATCGCTTCTTCTTCCTTATCTGTTTCATCTTTGGGTGACTTTAAAGCATTTTTGAAATCAACTTCAATCTGAAAATTATGTGTTTGGGCTTAGACAGAATTTTTGTTAATTGCATCAACTTTTAGGGCTCACAAATTTCTTTAATTTTTGTTTATATGATGCAATTTTTGTGTCGTATTTTCGAATTATTCCATGTAACTTCTCAATGTAATCATAAAGTTGCTTGTGCTCCAACGTCTTCACATCTTCCATAGACTTCAGCTCAATGTAATCGTGAGTTGAATTGTCTTCTGACTTAGTGACATGTTCGTTGTCCGTCGACATGATTTGTACAATCTACTAAATTTATATTTTGTGAATCAAACTGTCATATTTTTATAACTTGCTTTCTGCCTTTTTACATGTTACACCGGCAACTAATATTTTTATGCGGCGCTGCATAATTTTCCGATATTGTTTCTAGTGATGGCTGATAGTTGCCTATTTATCGCGAGGTTATCGAATAAAATATACACCGTTTGTGCCATTTAACAGCAACAAGTTGTTATTTACTGTTACTGTTAAGTCGACTCGATATGGCTATGTTACCCTAATGTTAGTTACAGAAAAAGTAGCTGGTCACACACTTCAGTGCCGCGAAAGACTGTCAACAATGAAGAACAACGGGTAAGCCCAGTCGTGCAATATAATCGGAAATGAATTAAATTAAGTGCATTACAGCAAATTAAAGGGAAAGACTCTCTTCATAACGGGTGCCTCAAGAGGCATTGGTAAGGCGATTGCATTAAAGGCTGCACGCGATGGCGCCAATATTGTAATAGCAGCGAAAACAGCGGAGCCTCATCCGAAATTACCTGGCACTATCTATACGGCCGCAGAGGAGAGTACGTGAGATGCACTTTGTACTAGACTTGGAGTGCCAGTACAATGTGTTATCTTTTATCAATTCACAGTCGAAAGGGCAGGTGGCAAAGCGCTACCCTGTATCGTGGATGTACGCGACGAGAAGCAGGTTCAACAGGCTGTCCAGGCAGCTGTGGATAAGTTCGGAGGAATTGATATTGTGATAAACAATGCGAGTGCCATTTCGCTGACTTCTACACTGGATACAGAAATGAAGCGCTATGATTTGATGCAGAACATAAACACAAGGGGCACATTCCTGGTGTAAGTGGAATTTTTATTGTATTAAAGATAATCTGATAACGGTTTCTTTAACTTCCTAGATCGAAGACCTGCTTACCTTATCTGCTGAAGAGCAGTAATCCACACATCTTAAACCTGTCACCGCCACTGAATATGAACCCTCATTGGTTCGCTAATCATGTTGCTTATACCATAGCCAAATATGGCATGTCGATGTGCGTTTTGGGTATGTCGGAGGAATTCCGTGACCAAGGTGTAGCAGTTAATGCTCTCTGGCCACGCACTACCATTTACACGGCAGCAGTTGAGATGTTGAGTGGAAAGGAAGGTGCTGAGTTTTCGCGAAAACCAGAGATTATGGCTGATGCAGCATATGCAATCATTACTCGCGATGCTAGAGATTACACAGGTCATTTTTTTATGGACGATGAGGTGTTGTTGGATGTGGGTGTTAAGGACTTTAGCAAGCATGCATGCAATCCCGAGAACATGCATAATTTACGCTTGGACGTATTTTTAGATGATGAGGGTCCATTTGCAAAGCTATAATCTTAAATATGTTAATTATTTTATTTTGTGCTATGAAATTATTCCATAGCATTAAATTTTAATTGGTGGTTAATTGATTTGTGAAAATATCGATATACGCGTTTCGCACATATCGAGTTGGTGCCGACAACTCGATCGAAGGCTTGTTCCGATCGGAGCTCGTGAAATATCGTCAGAGATGAAGAACACAGGGTAAGATCGGCGGAAAACAAGTAATGAACTTATCTTATTGAAAGTCAAATAGAAAGTTGCAGGGGAAAACTCTCTTCATAACTGGTGCATCGCGCGGCATTGGCAAAGCGATTGCTTTAAAAGCTGCACGCGATGGGGCCAATATTGTAATAGCTGCAAAAACAGCAGAACCCCATCCCAAATTACCTGGCACTATCTACACGGCCGCAGAGGAGAGTAAGTGGGATGCACTTTGCACTAGACATGACGTGCCAGTTATGTCTTATCAATTCACAGTCGAAAGGGCAGGGGGCAAAGCACTACCCTGTATCGTGGATGTACGGGACGAGAAGCAGGTTCAACAGGCTGTCAAGGCAGCTGTGGATAAATTCGGAGGAATTGATATTGTGATTAACAATGCGAGTGCCATTTCTCTGACTTCAACACTGGACACGGAAATGAAGCGCTACGACCTGATGCAGGACATAAATACAAGAGGCACATTCTTGGTGTACGTTGTCCCTTTCTCTTATTAAGAGAATTCTGATGAAGATTACTTCAACTCCTTAGATCCAAGACTTGTTTACCATATCTGCTGAAGAGCGATTCTCCACACATCTTGGTGTTATCTCCGCCTCTTAACATGAAAACCCAGCTATTCGCAAATCATACAGCATACACAATTTCAAAATATGGCATGTCCATGTGTGTTTTGGGCATGTCCGAAGAATTCCGTGAGCAGGGTATAGCTGTTAATGCCCTTTGGCCTCGAAAAATCATTCATACGACAGCAGTTGACATGTTGCGAGGTGCAGACGCAGCAACATACTCCAGACAACCGGAAATAATGGCAGATGCCGCATATATAATCATTACTCGCGCTTCAAGGGAATTCACCGGCAATCTCTGCATGGACGATGAGGTTTTATGGGATGCGGGCTTCAAAGATCTTAGGATGTACGCGTGCAATCAAGAAAATATGCACAACATGTACTTCTCTATATTTTCGGATGACGCAGGTCCTTTTGCAAAGTTGTAGATTAAATATGTTAGGCATTTGTTTAATAAATTCGAAACTGTAAAATTTAAAATGGCGGTAAATTCTAATTCATAAATATCGATGTTATACATCGATACATTTTACATAAAACTTAGTATCGTAGGTAAATCGAACTAGTTTTTTGTGGCGGGCAGTTCAGTTCATGTGTACAAGTTCAGCATCAAACAACGCGAATTTAGTGACAGACGTTTACATGTGCCAAAATGGGAAATACAATTTATTTAATTTTACTAATATTTGTGATGAAAAATGTTGTTGAATCTGCTAAATTGAATCATCCTCGCGTTCTACTACCTATATTTGAAAACAAATCAATCAATTTCACCCTAGAAGTCGTCGATCCCAACTGCTACAAATGGTACTCTTGCGGACAGCCGGCGTCAGCGTTATAACCTAAAATTGTAAAACTGATTTCACCATTAACTTTGCAGGACTTCATCCCGACAGGATTTGATAACTGTTACGCCTGTATATAATGGTTTTACCGAGTGTGCCAACCAGGCCATCGTTACAGTGCAAACGCGTGAACGGCGTCGCAATACGGCAATTGTCTTCGCCGAGGAGGTGGCTACCGGCGCCACTCTGCGCTGCGATGTGATTGTAGATACTATAGATCGCTTGAATGTGCGTACGGCCACAAGGCAGCTGTATCTAGAGGAGGCTCCGGCCACTTTCGAGCTGCACGCATTCGATTCGCAGGGCAATGAGTTCTTCACCCTGGAGGGCATTGAGTTCAATTGGGATATATCATCGCCCAGCGATAATATGCCGCCTGCTTTGCGTTTTCTTACATTCTCGGACAGTCCATTTCACGTGGTGCCGAAATCTCTGGAAAAATTCGAAGCTGCCGGCGTCAAAGGATATATGATTTTACTGGAGGGCATCAATACAGGCACCTCTAAGGTAGCGGTAAGCATGCCGCAGCCCGAATACAGGCATGTGCCGCCAATTGAAGTGTATATCAGCGTGCTGGCCAACATTATTATTGAGCCATCCGAAGTGACCATCATGGCTGGCGATTCCATCAACTTCCGCATTCTCCAGCTCAAAATGGACAAACTGCACGATATAGCAGACAACAGGCAATACTATCTGGAGGTGGAGGATGAGACCATAGCCTACATGAAGAGCAATGTGGTGACGGGATCCCGTTTGGGCCGCACTCAGATTTTCCTTCGAGATCGTAATATGCAACAGCAAAGTACAAACTCAGCCGACAAGCCCAAAGGACCTAGCGCTTTGTTGATTGTGGCGGAACCCCAGAAGCTTGGTATTAGCCTATTGCCGCACAACAATTGGATGACAGTCAAAGGCGAGCGTCATGAGATTGCGCTAGATTTGTTTGCGGCTGATGGGCATAAGATAACACTGGGCACACGCTACAGCATTGACTCTGAATTGGATGAAACCTTGTTTACGATTTTGAAGAAAACCCGAAACGGCAGTCGACTGTACGGGGAGACAATCCGTCAGGGTACAACACAAATTTTTGGATCCTTCAAGGATGTAAGTTATAAAGCAGCTTTATATATTTTGGTTTAGTTATGAAGATGTCTTTTATTGTAGCTCACAGTGCAGGCAGAAATGCATGTGTTTGAGGAGCTCGTGCTAAGACCGCGCAAAGTGATTCTACCTTACGATCCGAACATCATTAAGCCACAGAAATTTCAATTTATTGCCACTGGCGGAGATAAGAACTATATATGGTCTTCGGGTAACACACAACTGTTGCAAATCGATGGCCAGGGCATGGCCACCACTGAGATCCGAGATGTGCGCTTACCGAGTGTGTCTCAGGAGCTATTCAACTATGGAACCCATTTAGCTGCGCATACTACAGTCCGTGTGGTATTAGCGAAGAATCCAAAGCTTTCGCGACTGTCTCAAATTTACTTTTTGCCACCGAAACGCCTGGTAGTGAAGCAATATAATTTCGAGACGGCTCTCAGGGATTACGTGTACTTGCATGTGGCTGTGTATGCCCATGTGAATGGCAGTGATGTACCCTACACCAAATGCGACAATTTGCACTTTCAATTGGACTTCTCACATCCGATTCTACAGTTAGAAAATGGAGGCGTGGCCGATACAGAGGATGTACTTGCACCAGAAGCTTGTCATGTTCTGCGGCTGCGTAGCACAGCTGTGGGCAACACCTTGTTGCGCATTTCGTACATTTTCCAAGACCATCTTATGCAGGATTCGGTAGATTTGCATGTCTTCGAGCCACTCTCTGTGCTCAATCCGCTGGAGAATGAGATAATTCTACCCATCGGAGCTTCACGTAATGTCATCTATGCGAATGGACCGGAGCGCATATTCACGCTTGAAGCAGATCTTATCAAGCAAACTAGATTCGATGGCAAAGTGATTCAAGTCACGGAAATAGAGTTCGACACACAGAATGCTCTGACAGCTTTCACAGTGCTCTGTCGTGAGCTGGGCCAAACGGATTTCACCTATCGTGTGCACAATTCATTGACCACGTCAAACTTTGAGGCCTATTACGCCGAGATAACAACTCGGGTACACTGTGTGCGTCCTCGTTTCCTCAAGCTGTATGCTCGCCAACAATTGCGTCAGTCGTGTCCCGTAGAGCTGCGCTCATCGCTACTCTATTTGAAGGACAAGGAAAATAAGTTTAATGTTGAGATTGAAGTGCAGGATGTCAAGAATCGCAAACTGATGAACATCAGCTCACTGGAATTGGATTGGGAGTTTGCTGCCGGCGACGAGCGCTATCAAACGGACAGCATTCCGCACCAGCAACTGGCTGAGGTGGAGTACTACCACAGTGTGCGGTTCCCTGGTCGAGATGTTCTAATACTCACGGTGAATGAAGTGGCCGCCAATTTCCGCATCAAGGGCACAGTTTCGCGCTACAACGAAAAGCTGCTGGCCAAGCTGGACATACGCCCTGAAAGGCCAGCCTTTGGCGTGCAGAATGTGAGTTAATGCATATAGTTTATGTATATAATATATATGTGTATGATATATCTGCCAATTGCAGCAAAAGACGGGCGAGTTCACAAAGCCCGTGATTGAGAACGAGATTCGCTTTCATACGGTCAACAGGACGTTGCTGCCCATGGATCATATCAGCATTTATTTGGCGCCGTTGCACAACGAACATATACCCATAATCCAGGGCAGCGGCTTTTTTCATCTGGAGCTCTCTGAGCTGGGCATCGTACAAGTCTCGCACAATGAGAAACAGCGACGCCTCGAGTTGACTCCCATTCGTTTGGGTCACGTGCGTTTGGAAATTAAAGATCGCTGTCTGATGAACGAGCCGGCTCACTTATCCATCTCTGTGGTTAGCACTGGATCCATTAGTGTATTGGCCATGGATCGCGTCGAGCGTACCAAGTCAATTGAAGTCATTGTACGACTGTTCGATACAAATGATAATCTGCTGCACATCGATTCGGAAAAGCTTGGTGTGTATCAGCTCTCGGAGCTGATCTTTGATCCCCGCATATTGAGTGTTCGGCTGGATAACCAACAGAATTTGGGTGTTGGCGAAATACGTTACAGTCTCATGGGCAATAACATTGGCGAGACGAAAATCGTCTTTCAGTCCGGCGAGGGTGAACGACAGATATCCAGCGAGCCGCTGAATGTTCAAGTCTTTCCGCCATTACGTCTCTATCCACGCAATTCAACTCTAGTCTCCGGCTCCAGCATGCAGATCTATTACCAGGGCGGACCGCAGCCCAATACCAATATCGTGTACAGCGTGCAGAAGGAAAAGGTGGCAAGTAAGTGAGAAATTTGCCTTAACCCAGATCGTAGCTTATATAGATTCAACTCATCCTCCCACAGCTATGAACTCGACCATTATTACGGGCAACCGTTTGGGTACTACTCAGGTAACTGGCCGCTGTATGCTCAAGAATCCCATCAGCGGAAAAGACGAGATTGTCTCTGAGGACACCGTGGAGGTTCGTGTTGTGGCACTAACGGGCGTCCAGGTGCATACGCCGCTTTTACGAATTCGCACGGGCGCGATTATGCCAGCCACGATCTGGGGCCAGCCAGATCTGTCGCCGATGGTGCTGGGCACGCTTGAGAATATGCGCGTCATGTGGACTGTCGATCAGCCGGATGTTGTGGAAATCTTCAATGTGTTCACATCAGTAGGTGAGTTGTCTAAAACCAAAAGGAATGCCCATTGAAGCGTGCACAGATACTGCATTGTTGCGCAGAGATTTCAGCTCAATGCACACTGGCTGCGCGCAGAGCAATACGTTCTCCGATGAGCTTGCATGGTTGAGTCTCAGTGCAGGAACAGATACGGAACGAACAAAGTAAAACAGAAAGCCAAAGGCATGGGAGATTTATAAAGGATTAGAGGGCTTGAAGTCGTCGTTGGATAAGGGACGACAATAGAAAGGAGGAAATGCTTAGACGATTCAAAAGTGGGAGGAGCCATAGTAGGGTGATGCAAGAGAATATCGTTTTAGCCTTGGGCCAATAAAGGGAACAGCCTTTTGGTCCCAAATGATTTTGGACTATATTTTGGCAAACTGATTCATGTTATTCCTAGTTAGAAAGAAAGGATTTACCTATGATTGTATTCCAAAAGTGATTTTTTCAAGCCCTAAACGAAAGGATTAAAGTTGTCCACAAGTCATACAAAATTAACCAACATCTTTTGGGCTTAAATACAGTTGCTTAAGATTAAAGTGAAATCAGATTCAGCTCAATTCGATTCACTCTTGCACTGCCAGTAACTCTTCCTCTTGCGTCTTTTTGCAGGCATCGAGTACCAGAGCACCGATTTAATTTCCGTACGCATTCGGGCACTCAATCCCGGCAAGGTTACCATCAAGGCCTCTGTCCTTTTGCCGGATGGCAAAATACTGCCAGCGTCGAGCGTGGAGCTAATTGGTAAATATTTTTTTTATTTTTTTGTGTTTTATTTCGCACTAGTTGCGGGACAGAGAAAGAAAGAGAGATAACCGCAAATTGAAATTTTTATCGCCGTACAGTTTTCAAAACACTGGAGCTGCTCGCACCAAAGCCCATAACAATGGACTGGATTTTGGCGGCGCCGCGCAGTACGCTTCAGTTGAAATGTAATATGGATGATGCGGTCTATAAGTTGGATGGCCAGAGTAGCGGAATTGTTGCTGTGTCGCCAGATGGTGTTGTCCACACAAAGGATACCCTCGGCCGTGATCTGATAATTGTGAGTGTGTGTGTGAGGGTTGAACTTAAATCGGCTTACCTACTGGAAATTGCATTTGATTTGCTAGCTTTATATATATATGTATATGTATATAATATACGTTTGGTTGTATTCCCGCCAGGCCAAAACCATTGACCAGACACTGCCCATTGGCATTGAAGTGAAGAATGTACAATACATTTTGGTGACACTGCAGCCGGATGTAAAGCTAAAGCAGCTGCATCATAAAATACCGCGCGGCATGAATTTCGTATTTAAAGTGTCGCTCCATGACAATCTCGGCAACGAGTTCTCCCACAATATTGAGGATGTGAACGGACTGCGCTACGATTTGGCCACCAAGGATGTGGTCGATGCACAGATTGGCAATAATCTGACAATTGCGGTAAGTGTGCCACACTTACCAACTCGCTCGCTCACTCATATTCACTCGAGAGTCGAGCGTCGAGCGTCGAGCGTCGAGAGTTGGTCGGTGCTTATGGACAGACTTAGTATATATATATATATATATAGTTTATTTGAGTTGGCCGTCTCGTGCTGCGGCTCGTCTATATGTAAATACGAACTTTAAACTTTGAGCAAGTTATTTCAATTGCATTTTTCGTCCGCGCCGGCCTAGCAACAAAACCGCTGCATTTTAATGCACTCCTGCAAGGACCTGCCTGGCCACCTGGGCTCCCTCCCTTGCCCTCTCTCTCCACATTTGCAACATAAAAAGAGCCGAAAAAAAAGAGAACGTTAAAGAATCTCAGCATTCGGCCGCACGGCACGTCGCCTGGCCTGGCCAACACTATTCTCGTTCTATTATACTCGGGCAGCGAGAGAAAATGTGTTCCAGCAAGCAAGTCAAGAGCAAAGTTCTC
This sequence comes from Drosophila nannoptera, assembly GCA_020883555.1. Classification (NCBI taxonomy): domain Eukaryota; kingdom Metazoa; phylum Arthropoda; class Insecta; order Diptera; family Drosophilidae; genus Drosophila; species Drosophila nannoptera. Next base: position 2,290,137 of record JABVZY010000002.1, read on the forward strand.
CAAGTGGACTCTACTTAGACGGGGCGTATTCGAATTCAATTTGAAACAGATGCTTGAAGAAAATAAGCTTTAGGCAAGGCTTAGGCTGGATGGAGTCTATTAAATTGATATATCAGATATTAAGCTGGGTAGTTGAGTTTATTTGCTATATCATTTTGTAGGGTATTAGAGTATTGTAGGGTATTTGCAGTTCGTACCTGCTGCAGCCGCAAATCGCTTTTATTTTTGTTCTTTATTTCACCGGACTGTGGCACGTTGATGTCACCACATAAAAATGCAACGATGCGTTGTCGCACATGCTGCAGCTTTTGGTTCTTAAAAATTGCGGCTGTCGAGTGACCGTCGACCGCAAACACAAAACTCTTGAAGCTGCTGCTGCGGCTGCTGCAGCAAACCTGCATTAAATACCAAATTAGGGAGGGGGGTGGGCGAAGGTGTTCTAACTAACCCAATTAAACTTGAATAGCTAAGCTGGCAATGTACATAAAGGCATACATATATCTAAATATATATCCCGCATGTCCTTTTTTTTTTGCAGATGCATTTGCAGCGCGAGACAAGCAACATGATTGCCGTCAGTTTAAGGGACTCGACCGGAGTGAAATATGCCGAGGATTACATTAAACTGTCCGTGGCCGAGTCAAGCCAAGTATTCCCCAACAGAGTGAGTATATATATATAGAGAGAGAGAGAGATTAGATACTTCTGTGGGCGCTTCATTTACAGCGCTCGACGAACTGTGCTTTACAGGGTATATTCTACATCTATTTTCGACTTGTTGCTCATAAATCAATTTTCGTTTCGCCCGTTTCCGCATGCAACCGTCAAATAACTATTTACTTTGACCAACTGCAATCACTATTCCACGGAAAACTCTCTCAACACGCGGAAAATTTGGGGCAAAAAAATTCAAATAAAACCCAACCGCCAAATGCCCGGAATATGTACCATTGCAGACGACTTTCTCTGTCGGCGACATCATTTGCTTCGATTCACCGCTAACATTGTCATCGATTTGGAGCAGCTCCAATGAGCAGATGGTGACGATTAACGCAAATACAGGTGAGTTGTTCGAGCAGCCATACAAAAAAGGCATTCCAGATGCTACTCCATACTATATAGGACTTGGAAATGATTTGAATGTTGGCTAGAGGAGGACAAATTTGTTATGAGCCAGTTGTATATATAATTGAATAGATATTTCTAACAAATGGAGATATATTTTGTATAGATATATTTGTATATATTCTATAAATCTAAGGAAGGAATAGGATATAGGATAATAGGATAATAGGATAATATATTCTATAAATCCAAGGAAGGAATAGGATATAGGATAAATAGCTAAGAAGCTAACCCAAAGGGAACATTACTCTCAAGACATTTTTGTATAATTTTGATTTGCTAGATTCTTAATGAATTCCAAAATCCATAACAGTAAATTGTTGAGATATTTAAATCTCACGCTTAGAAGCTCTACTATAATCGTATAAATAACTGTAGTAGTAGAGCTGTCAATTAGTATAGTATTAGCATTATAGTATAGTATTTTATATATGAATATGTTTATTCTTTGTATATCTTATTCGATCTGAACAACGATTCGAATTGTTTCGCCTACAAAGAATACAAATGTTTTCAATGGCTTGATTAGCCAGTGGCCAGCCATCCCCCTCTACCCCTCTCTCGTTTAAATTATATATTTGAATAGTCATCAATGGCTCTATTAGCCTGTGCTGCCTCTTCCGCTCCCCTCCTCGCCTCCTCTCCCTCAGTTATGATTCATAGATGTTTGAAGAGTCTTGAATGGCTCTATTAGCCGTTGCCACTACAAAATGTGTTAAAATCTCGACAGGTTCTGTGCAGATTGACTCTTTTTTTTCCCATTTCTAATTTGTTTGCATTATAATTTGGAAAATCCCGTTTAGTTGGGTGCTAATTCTCTGTGTAAACAATTCACAGTTTGGCAATTTTGTTTTCAATGCTAATTTATGCGCTGCATTTTACAAATTCAACAGCAGCCAACGCTTTGTTTGATGCTTCAGCCAACCACACACACGCACACACACTCATGGGCTGTGTGTTGTAGTTGGAATCGTATAAATTGGCCTATATTTTATGTACGATTTATTGATAACCCAATTAGGCTTATTTTTCGGCTGCTTTGTAAATAAAAACCGAAGCGAACAAAACTGACAGTCGCTACGCATGAGAGCGAGACAGGGGGGGGGGGGGGGGGGCGCTTGGGTGCGTAAGAGAGGCCAAAGCGCTTCAACTATCGCAGCTATAATTTCTGAATTAATTACCTTTCGCTATCGTATTGAGTGCTCAATAGATTTTCATGCCAAGTGCTCCGACATTTTCCACTTTTTCCCCATTTAAAACTCTATTTTCCGACTCTCTCTTTTTTTGTTGTTGCACTGTAACACAAAAATATTTGCAATTGTTGTGCAGGTGAGAGCGAGCAAGTGTGTGTGTGTGTGTGTGAACCTGTGTGTCCGTCCGTCCCTTGAGCCTTTGAGTGGCGCGTAAAGTGTTGAACAAACATTGTCATGCGTATAGATACAGTAAATAACGACTAAGTTCAACAGGGGGCCGCCAGCATATTCCAAGTTGATTTATTTATTGTGCGAAAAATGCAGTTTGCAGACATTCAGGACCAGCACCAGCACCAGCACCAGGACTCGTTAGAGCCCATAAAAGGCTTCCCCGATGCGATTCAAATAGTCATGGAATATGCGAGTGAGAAGTCCAAACATTTGCAAGTAAACTTTAATCTATTTGAGAGGGCGAGCGATTTACAGAATCGAGCCGGGTTTACAGAATCATATTCGAGTTTACATTCAACTGGCAAAGCGGAGACTGAGAGAGGGTTTGACTATACGTGGAACATCGTCGAGGCTTATAAGTAAGCCTCAATTTAGTGAAAGTTGGAGTTGATTCGGGGAAACCTTTTCGAGTTCCTGTTGATATGGAAAGGTTCTGTGTAGAGTTGAGCCCATGCTTAGCCATTAAAATTGAGCGGAGTAATCGGAAGAACAAGTCTTATAAAGAACTCTTTACGAGAAGTGAAAGCTAGCAGCAAATATGGCCGAAGTATAGCCCTGTGAACTGGGGGAGACGCTGTCTCCTGTGACCCCTTCCATCCCGCAAATCCTAGCACGTCGATAGAAGCCTTCGCATAGTAAGGAGCTTTATTGCTACTTTATCAAGGCCTTACTTTCATCGCTTTTCAGCTATGGATACAATTCAAAATTTTGAAGATACACCTGCTTGACTCTCTATATAGCCTTAAGTAGTATCGTTTATATGCTGTTACAGGCAACACGCTCCGAAAGTTGAGCAATTGCAAAAGTAAACTTCTAACGTAATTCACAACACAGCGCAGCTAAGCGTAATACATTATTCATAAAGTGCTGTCCTGCCACAAAACTCAATCTACCAAAAAAAAAAAAAGGATAGGAGGAGAGGGGGGCAAGCGAAAGGCAAAAATGTATATGAAGAAAACAATTTTTCACACTTTGCACGTCGCGAGGCGGAGCCAAAGGGATAAACCAAATAAAAGTCAGGACAGCAATCGCGATTATGCAACCTGAGTGTGCATGTGTGTGTGTGGGTGTGAGGGTGTGTGTGTGTGCCTTGTGTATGCGTGCTTGTTATTGTTAACTACGAGAGCTTTCTAGCTGTAGTCGAGCATAAAGATAAAGATGAAGTATCTATGTATTTGTCAAATATCAATATGAACTTC
>JABVZY010000002.1:2588127-2603342 GCA_020883555.1 Drosophila nannoptera
GCTAATTGCACAAACAATGCAGCACAGGCGAACATCATGACCTGCTTCAATAAATCCCCCAAGCCCAGGCAGGCACAAGCCCGAGCCCCAATTGCGATTGAACCGAACGAAAGACTGCTGCCAATTGGCAATTGGGGCAGCCGCTTGACAATTGACAGTGGAACGTTTTCAACCGTTGCATGGGGAGAGACCGATTTGCAGTTGCTGTTGTTGTTGTTGTCTGAGTTAGTTAGTGGCACAATTTGTGGCTCAATTGTCTAGAATTGGGCACGGTGCAAACACACACGCACACACAGCTGCTATGTGTCAATCAGATCCAGTGGGCACGTCAAGTGTTGGCCTGGCAAATTGGAGCAACAGCAGGCTGAATGAAGATGTAAAAGACTCTCCATATATGCCAATCAATATACACACACACACGCACGCACGCCTGCTTATATACACACATACGTATAAGCCAAGTGCAGACCGGACACAGTTTGGTCTTCGGCCGCAGCTGCAGCTTCAACTTGTTGCATCTAATCTAATTTTAGCTGAAGTGTGCATGTGCATGTTGCCTTGTTTGTGCAGCGCCTGCAATTAAGTTAACAGCCAAAACAAGCCAAACATGTTGGGCCAAAGCAAAAAAAGAAAAAAACTCAGTCGCATCGTTCCACTAACCATGGCCAAAAAGCTGGCCAACGCTGACGTAGAAATGTGTAGAAAAACAAACTTAAAATGCGCTGAAAGAGCCAAAACATGTAGCAAGTATCTTTGGCTCGCTAGTTGCAACAACAACAGCAGCATCTACTGCAACTGCAACCGCAACCTGTGTGTTTATTTTTAGACATTACGTTGCGTTGGTTAAAAATAGTTACAGCCCAGTCGCCAGTCGCGAGCGGCAAAAGCTGTCGGCGAAGCTGCGGCTGCGGCTGCGCATTTGATTTTAGCTTTGAACAGCAGACAGATGGACGGACAGATGTAGCAGACGCCTCTCTCTATAAATAAAGCTGCTGCACTTTTTCTAGAACAATTTTTCATGTTACGCCTTAATATTGGCCATTCCGCAAAGTGCGCATAATATATCGATATCGATATGTCTAAGGCTAAAGCCTATGCAGAAGATCCGAGTGGAACATAGCCAGACATAAGTTTATGTACATCTAAATGATCGTAAATATGCGCAGGTACACTGAGAGAAATATTGGCCAGCTTCGATTGCGGTCAATTAAGAAGACAAGATCTGCTTAAAAGCATTCAAGAGTAATTCAATCGATAGTTCAATCGATTTCTGTCAGTGTAGAACTCTCAAGTTCTGCGTGCTTCAAGTCTATTCAATTGAGAGAAGAAAAAAATCTCTCAAATTCCAATGCTGTGCTGTGCAGCGAAAAGTCGTCCACAGCCCGCGGCATTGCTGTGGTGCAGTGGTGCAGCGGTGCAGTGGATAGCAGCAGCTTCGTATCACATTAGCCGCCTAACGTGAAAGAAGAGGAGCGTGTTCGCTCACGGCGGCCGGCTGGCGTTGGCCAGAAGGATGCGCAGCCTAGCTAGACCGAGTACTGCAATTAAAGTGTTGCATATTTATGAAAGTCATGCATGCACACATGCACACATGCAGTGCTCAAAGTGGCCAGCTATCGATGGGATCTATAAATAGGCTAAATGCTATTATGGCCAGTCCAGGCTGGTAGAAAATATGCCTTAATGGCGTCTAATAAGCGTTCATTGGCATAATAGACACGTGCTCTTCGGCATGGCTATTGTACACATTAATAATGTTATGATTGATTGATCAATCAAAGTGCTTGGCACTCCACGTCGCAGTCAGCCAGGAGTCTCTCTCTCTCTGTCATCCGGCTGACGGGCAAATTGCGGACTGACAACCGTTTGCCTGATGACAAGTGCAACATGTGCTAATCAACAGGTCCGCAACAGCAGCAGCAGCAGCAGCCACAAAGAGTAGCTTAAATGAGTTGAAGAAACAAAGTCCACAACTCCCCTAACGCGGCAGACAGCCAATTAAAAGTGCCAGCCAAGTTAAGAGCTGAAATCGAGTCCGACTGCGATTGCGAGTCCGAGTTCAGCTTCGCAAGTTCTTTTTTTTTTTAATAATAGCTTTAAATGGTTTTTGCACAATCAGATTACTTGCAGTTTTGCCCGTTGAGTTCCAGCTAACTAAATGGCTCCAGGTGAAGCGGCAACTGCAGCGGAAAAAATGGCATAAAAACACGCACAAGTCCCGCCCGATCTACCTGGCCGGCCGTCTGCTCCTGCTGCTTGTCCAACTGTTGTCTGTTTGCATTCTAAGCCAAAGTGAAATTCAATAGAACTGGCAAATGCCATTTGCGAGCGCTGTTTGTGAAGCCCATCTGGAATCGCATCCCATTCCATTCCGTCTTGCCAATTGCTATGCTGGCTGCTATACTTTTTTTTTTGCCTCAAATACCACGTAACTGTGCTTTATATCCATGGGGTATATATGGCTGTGACTAGCTATTAGTAAGATTTACCGTTTCGAACGGGAAAATGAATTTTCTTCTAACTAGCAATTATTTTAATATCGTTTGCGATGACTATCGATGGTTATTGTCGATAAAGTGCTAATTTCTTAGAAGATCTTAAATGCTTGTGGGCACACTTTTGGCGAGCGATCGTTGAACAATGTTATCGATAGGTTTGCTCCTTTTTGAGTATAGCCTTTATTTACGCAGTTCTTTAAAACACTGTAAACTGAGTTTTTATAGGCTATCTCTGAGCATGTTCTACTTTGTATCTAAACTACTTCGTGGAGCTGAAACTGGCAGCTAGAACAAGCTGTCCACTCACCTGGCTGCTCTTTGGACCACGAGGAGAAGCGATGAGGAGGAGGGGAAGAAGGCAGTTGAAATTTTTCTTTATGCAAATGCTTTGCGAGCTTGTGGCTTCGCCTGTGTTTGGTATGGGGGCATTCCAGGCTATTTGGTTATTCCTGTGCATGCATAAGAGCCCAAACAAGAGCTGGATCTAGATGAGTGTAGACGTGCGCGAATGTCTGTGTATGTATCTATACATAGGCATGTCCTTGTGCACAGCATTTCAACATTTTTTTTTTTTTATTTTCACTTTTTTTGTTTGCGCCACGTTTCAAGACTTAACACGCCCGCCCGTACCCCACATTCAGCAGCTTTTCTGGCAGCCCATTGAAATGAAAAGTTTTGTGTGCTCGGAAAATGTATTTCGCCCCGCTCAGCTGCAGCTGCCGGTGCAGCTGGTGATGAGTTTCCTTTATCGCATTGAGGCCAACATCTAGCGAATCGGGTGCGGCCCATAAAAACCGCATTTCAATGCTTAGACAAAAGATCGCAAATGGCTTCGTTTCTACATAGCCCACATAAAAGCGATATGTGTTAAATATATGCAAATGAGTGGGAAAGAGCTCGGCAGGGACAAGCTCTGTGTGTCTCAATTACTACACTGTACCCAGATAGATATGGTAGTGTGTGTATGTGTGTGTGTGCTTTACAACATAATTTTTACATGTATCTTTATGATATGGCACATTTTCTTGTATCAAAGATGATTTTGTCATCATTCCCTGTCACGATCTTCAAAAATGTGAATTGGTTTCGTTGCGGTACGGTTATATCATCGAAATCTTTTTACTTGTAACAGCAGTTGCTCACTGGATTGATAGAGAGAGAGAGGTGAAGGGAAATGGACAATAGCTGTTCATTTTGCGTTCGTAAACTTTATTAAGGTCAATGTTAATGCCAGAGCAGCTTTTGACAGCAACTTCAATACGCCCCTTAGAAAGCTTTTAGAAGAGAAAATTCGAGCATAATTTTTACACAAATGTAAAGTGTTGTATAAATTATTAAATTGAAGCTCTGCATCGTTTTAGCATATCCGAAATGCAAACGCAAAAACAATTTGGCGAGCAGTTCCGCAATTTTCGATTCGGAAGCGCAATTAAAGTTGAATTTAAAGCTCTCATAAAAGGCATAAATAAAATAAATTTGTCGCTGAAAACGAGAGAGCGTGAACAAAAAGCAAAATATACATAAAAAAAAAAGCTTAAACAAATACGGCGGCAACTGGTGCATAGTATAAAATTTGTGCATAAATTACAAAACATTAGCAAAATGAAAAAGTCGGTTAGTAATTGAAAAGGAAAAGATAATTTAAATAAATTATTGTGCACGTTTCATATTCATATCCAGCCAGCTAATTGCATAATAATTTAATAATACTAGAAATTGCTTTCTGAAATGAAAACAGATATTAAAAAAAAAAAAAAAAATAGTATAGAACACGTCTCAAAATAAACGCCAATGAAATAGGAGAAAACTACGATAGGGCGGTAGACGGGGGCGGAGGTGGTGCAACGCCCACGCACGTGCCTTCCGAATGAAATGATTTTGCGTTCGGTTTGTGTTTAGCCTCGCTTTGACTGCTTCCTTAATACATCGTTCGATTTTTACGATTAGCCTTTGCAATTCACATTTGAATTTTGCTAATGACATTTTCTCCTTTTTTTCTCTTTTTGTTGCACATGCAGTTGGTACTTCCGGAAAATCAAACGCATTGAGGCTGAGAAAAAACTATTACTGCCAGAGAACGAGCACGGAGCATTCTTGATACGCGACTCCGAGAGCCGTCACAATGACTACTCGCTATCAGGTGAGTTGCGGAATACGTAATGCCCATAGAGCAATCTCTCAATACCATCGTACGCCTTTTGCAGTGCGCGATGGTGATACGGTTAAGCATTACCGCATCAGACAATTGGATGAGGGCGGTTTCTTCATTGCCAGACGCACAACATTCAGGTGAGAATCCCCCGCACTTTAACATAATGAAACCTTGTTAATATTAACGTCTCTCTTGTAGAACCCTGCAAGAGCTGGTCGAGCACTACTCCAAGGACTCGGATGGCCTATGCGTCAATCTCTGCAAGCCGTGTGTACAGGTGGGTGGACCTATATCAGCCTATACTCTATCCTGGTCATGATTAACTTATTGTTTAATGCATTCGACATGCACTCAACATGCCATTTAACTTGTCGCTAACGAACCTAACATTAACATTAACTTGAGCATTTACATTCACATTTTCATTATGATTTCGTCATTGTTTCTATGCAAACTTAATGAAACCGATTTTTAAATGAATGTTTTTTTTTTTGCATTCGTTTGTTTTTTTCTGAACTCTGAATACTAATGAATTTAATATAAATACTAACAAATAAAAGACAAATTCATTTTCGGGTATTTTTGAGGTAGGATTTTGTACTTAAACATTAACGTTAATATGTGCGTTTGTGTGTGTGTGTATGTGCCAACCAATTAACTAACCAAGCTCATGCCCAAAAGAAAATAATACAATATACAAAAACAACCCATTCATTTCATTTGATTCATGTCTAGCCAAAGTACAAAGTGCAATTAACTGTTGAGAGCCGAACAAAAAAAAAAAAAAAAAAGAAGAGGGAGAAGAGTACCCAAAAAATGAATTATTTTAGATTTATGCCAGTCATTTCTCTGGGGTCAAATTTGACGCCAGAACTGGTTGGGAGTTGTTGTAGAACACGCACGCAAATGTTAGCCTAAGCTCGAACACCATTACCTCAAGCTTCTTCCAGACCCGAGCTCAGTGTATTTCATTAACTATAAGTCAGATTTTTAACACTGCCTCATGGCGTGTATTTGGTGCAACTGCCAAGTCGCGTGTCGAATTTATGCAAACACGAAGCAGTCGAACAGAAAAAGCAACAATAACAAAAACAACCGCTGCGAAGGGCAAAAAATGTTAAACTAATGCACTTTCAAAATTTGCTATGTTCAGAGTGAGTCAGCGACCGGACTGCAAGTGAATAACAAAAGCAGAAAGCAGCAACAGAAAACTTATAAAGAAGAAGAAGAGGAAAAACAACTATAATCTCGTTATACTAAAAGCCACAAGTAGTTGCACTTTGACTTTGGCTTGAGGCCAGACAATTGATAGGCCAGAAACAAAAAAATCTTAATAGCGCTCTTAACAGCTTCGCTCCACTTCTAACTGAATTGCGAAAATTTGTATATAGCGCCTAAATGTATGCCACAATTTCACACTTAACCAAAGACTCTCAATCTCAATTGGCACCTCTCTCCATTGAGCCTAAAAGCACACGCCACCAGCTAACTTTTTGAACTGTTCCTAATCTTAATTGAGACGCAACTCTGCAATGTTCAGGATCTAATCGTATTCGCTTTGTTCTCACAGATCGAGAAACCCGTCACCGAGGGACTATCGCATCGAACACGCGATCAGTGGGAGATCGATAGAACTTCGTTGAAGTTCGTGCGCAAACTGGGCTCCGGACAGTTCGGCGATGTCTGGGAGGGTCTGTGGAACAATACCACGCCCGTGGCCATTAAAACTCTCAAGTCAGGTAAGCTAATATACTAGAAATATTCTTTGAAGTTGGCCTATAACCAGTTTCCAATTTCCAGGCACAATGGATCCCAAGGACTTCTTGGCCGAGGCACAAATCATGAAGAAGCTGCGGCACACCAAGCTTATTCAACTATATGCGGTCTGCACCGTCGAGGAGCCGATCTATATTATAACAGAGCTCATGAAACACGGCTCCCTTTTGGAGTATCTGCAAGGTATGCTGCTTGACCAGGATCACCACACATCCAATCATATCATCATGCATGATATAATCGTACATTCATCTTAACAAAGTGTCATTTGTCATTGCCAATTTCTGATGTACATGTTCGTAATATCTTTTAGCCATTGCAGGCAAGTGTCGCAGTATCAAAATGCAAACGCTGATCGATATGGCTGCCCAAATAGCCGCTGGCATGGCCTATTTGGAGTCCCAGAACTATATCCACAGAGATTTGGCGGCACGTAATGTGCTGGTTGGCGATGGCAATATCGTAAAGATTGCCGATTTCGGTCTGGCACGGTGAGTAGAAGCAAAGATTCACATGCTTATATGAGACAGCTATTCATTGCTTCCCCTTTCTCTCCGAACAGTCTCATCAAGGAGGATGAATATGAGGCGCGTGTCGGCGCACGCTTCCCCATTAAATGGACAGCGCCGGAGGCGGCCAATTACAGCAAATTCTCCATTAAATCAGATGTGTGGAGCTTTGGCATTTTACTCACCGAACTGGTCACCTATGGCCGTATACCATATCCAGGTATGCTCTCCTATTTGATAAACCCAGTCCAATGCAATGCTAAATTGTTATTTTTCCCAATCCTTTTGAATAGGCATGACCAACGCCGAAGTATTAACCCAGGTGGAACACGGCTATCGTATGCCTATGCCACCTAACTGTGAGCAGCGTCTGTACGAGATTATGCTGGAGTGCTGGCACAAGGATCCGATGCGCAGACCCACATTCGAGACACTGCAATGGAAGCTGGAGGACTTCTATACATCTGATCAGAGTGATTATAAGGAGGCGCAGGCCTACTGATAAATGCTTTATGCGCCCGCTGGCAAGCGTGGCAGCTGCAATAACAAAGTGTCGCCCGGACCTGCAGCAGCGATAGCCACAAAGGCGGAGCAGAGCTGCATTAGCAAATAAAGGCATAAACATAAAGCAACAATGGGCCGCAAAGTAAATCAACGCGGACAACTCTTATTTAGTTATGTCTTTCAGTTTTGCACAGATTTTCTAAAAGGCATGATGAATGGAAGAACAAGAAAGAAAACAGAAATTCAGAAAATTTAATACCACGTGCTCCCACATGGGCCCATGAATGTATGTCTACGCATACATATATAGATATACATGTTATTAGTGTTTAAGGCAGCAAATTTTAGTGGTTAAGGATAAAAGATTTCAGTGTGCTAAGAATGAAAGTGAAATAGTAGATATATCTATTTATATACGTACACATATGCACTTAAATTTATATGCATGTGTGTGTAATGATTATATTTGTATTTTTGATTACAAAAATTCGTTTTTTTTGTTGCTCTTAAAGCATGTAATATGTACATGTCCATGTCTATACAGATATTTATATATGTATACATATAGTTGTGTCCTCCCACTATAGGATTTGTATTGAATCGTTCGCAGTTATATAGCACACTGATCACATATACACCAGATATATAAAAATATATATAGAAAGACGCATATATATGTAAACGTAACGTCGCATAAAGTCACAGTTCATATAGGATCTTCATATGCATATTTTCTCTTTTTAGTTATGTAGCCATTATACACGATATTTAAATAATTATACAAATATATTTATGTTTTTAGTTAAAAACGTTATGTGTCTTACGTTATATACATATATTCACATAAACACTCGACATTATCAACGACATATATGCTTTATCTTTATCGTATAATCGTAAAACGCAAAAGCAAAAGTAAAAGCAAACGCAAACGCAAAAGCAAAGTGAAAACGAAAACACAAAAAAAATAAGGAAAAGTGCTAGCAAAAAAAAGTAAAATAATGCAATAAAGTAAACTCCATATTATTAATGTTATACATTTTAATTGTAATTTTAACCATTAAATTATATAATTAAAAGTATATACACACACACGAATCCATGTACATTTAGTGAACAAAACATCAAAATAAAATTTATTATCGTAATTTATACAAAAAAAAAAAAGAAGCCAACTCTCACGTATCTAAAAATATGCATATTTCACTTAATTTTTTCAGTGTATGTTTTTGTTCTTATTTCATTTTGGTGAGTATTTATTATTGTTTCAATCCTTCACATTTTATTACATTTTCAAAAACAAGTGCAATAATTAGAAGCTTCACTAAACTACGTAAATCCTATCTTAATCTAGAAGCATAAATTGAAGGCTGATTTTATAATATGCTAACTTTAGTGTTCTCTTATGTGTTCTTATATAGTGAGTATTCAAATAATTTCTCTCTATCTATAATGCACAAAGAATCTATGAATAACACAAATCTATAAGCGAGTTTAATCAAAAATATATAAGAACAGGGCCTTTCTTTAAATATTTTGTCTATGCTGGAATCATTTGCATTTGTAATTAGTAAACTCTCATATTAGAAAAGTATTGAGGACTTGTCAAACAGATGTATAACGATTGCAATATAAATACTCATTTATAAATACTAACAGTTTTGATATACCTACTATGTAAAAAGAAACTACGATATGCGTGTATATGCTAGAATTTCACAATTTGATGCTATAATAAAGCCGGAAAAAATTTGGGTTTTCTGATATAAAATACAAAACTTTTCAATTTTAACGATCGAAAGCGATCGAAATTTAAATCAATGAATTTCATAATTTCAATTATCGGAACTAACGTTTTCGGAACCTCCATTCAGTTGCTTATGTTCAGAGTGTGCTATTTGGCTTGGTATTCCGGGTTTAAGCCAATTCGGTACATAACCTTGATGGATTGGGACATATATGTATATATTCGGGTATTTCTAAAAAGTCAATCGCTTTTGATCTGCCACATATGGGCGTGATTGTTTACTGCCCAAACTGGTGGAGAAAAAAAAGTTGATTGAATTTTTGGTCAATGCGAGTTTCTGAACCAAAACAAAGCGCATTGAAAGCCCTGCCTAAAATGTCGTCTACTGCAGGCTCCCCTGTCCGCTCCCTCCAACCAAACACTCCAACAGACAATGCCAATTGATGACGATTCCGATTTTCAATGTTTGCGTCTGACTCAGTCAAGCAGCTCGCCAACAATTGCTCATTGAAATGTATATTGTGTGTGTGTGTGTTTTGTTTTCTTGATTAATTCGGCCATACACTATTAATGGTGGAAAGCACATGATTCTATAAATGCACAAACCTGCACGTACATCAAATTTTTGATAGACTGTAATTTTTGCCTTATAAGGCAATCGATGGCAACCACAGCCGCAGCCGTTTTTGTTATTTTCTTTCTGTTTTTGGAATCACCAATCAATCAGGGTGGGGGAGGTATTTTGTCTGGTCCGTCACGCTGATAAGCCGAGGCGATTCATGGCCCGCATGATACAACTGCAAAGAATTAAAAAGAAAACGGAGTGCTGTGTTTTGTGTTAAAAACGCCGCTTCACTTTATCAAACACTTCCTGAAAACGAAAAATCGTTGAAGCCTTTTGTTTTTGCCACTAATCGAACATCTTTGGAGTATTAGTAAGCCCCTTATCGTTCGCTGATAAATTCCATTATTCAGAAAACGATGTTTTAGTCGAAATAAATAAAAAGTCACTCATTCTGGGCTTTATCGCAATTTATTGTTTTTTCCTCATATGCTTCGTAGCGGTTACAAATACTATTAAGTCCAATATTGTTGAATTTTTACATAATTATTGATGAATGATTGAGTATGTTTAATGCCAAATATGAATGCAGAATATATATATATATTTTTATGGAATATATATATTTTAATTTATAATACCAATGTGCATATGAACTCGAGAATTTCGATGGAACACAAGAATATGCTAATTACTTACGTGTAATAGGTGTTTGTGTCTAAGTGCAGGTGTACGTGTGTGTATAAAATTGTAAAAAAAAAAGTTCATCTTTGTTTTTTCGCTGATGCCAGAGCACTGTCCTGCCCGAGTGCAGCGACACAGGCTTACATAGTTTTCCTTTGTTGTCTAATCTTTCTCGATGAAAAAGGGGGTTTTAATGCAACGGCTTTCCTTTTTTTTTGGTTTTTATCTGAGAAGGAGTAGTAAAGGCAGAACCACGCCCGGCATCAGAGAGTTTTAAGTTGCTTAGAAGCATTTGCGATGAACAATAGATGGGCCAGACTCATCATACTCCTGCTTGGAAATCCACATTTGTTGGAAGGTGGACAAAGAGGCTAGAATCGAACCACCAATCCAAACGGAATATTTACGCTCTGGTGGCGCCACAATCTTTATCTTCATGGTAGACGGAGCCAATGCAGTAATCTCCTTCTGCATACGATCTGCAATTCCTGGGTACATAGTGGTACCGCCAGAGAGTACCGTGTTAGCATACAGATCCTTACGGATATCCACATCACACTTCATAATTGAATTGTACGTGGTCTCATGAATACCACACGCTTCCATGCCCAGAAACGATGGCTGGAACAGCGACTCGGGGCAACGGAAACGTTCATTCCCAATAGTGATGACCTGTCCGTCGGGCAACTCATATGATTTCTCCAATGAGGAGCTAGAAGCAGCCGTAGCCATCTCTTGTTCGAAATCCAACGCAACATAACATAACTTTTCTTTGATATCACGCACAATTTCACGCTCAGCTGTGGTGGTGAATGAGTAGCCACGCTCGGTGAGGATCTTCATCAAGTAGTCGGTCAAATCGCGACCTGCCAAATCCAAACGCAAGATCGCGTGCGGTAGAGCGTAGCCCTCATAGATGGGCACAGTGTGAGTAACACCATCACCGGAATCCAATACGATGCCAGTGGTACGACCAGAAGCGTACAAAGATAATACAGCCTGAATGGCTACATACATAGCTGGAGTATTAAATGTTTCAAACATAATCTGGGTCATCTTCTCGCGATTGGCCTTCGGATTCAGAGGAGCCTCGGTCAGCAGGACAGGATGTTCTTCAGGTGCCACGCGCAGCTCATTGTAGAAGGTATGATGCCAGATTTTCTCCATATCATCCCAATTGGTAACAATGCCATGCTCAATTGGATATTTCAATGTAAGGATACCACGCTTAGACTGCGCCTCATCACCCACATACGAGTCCTTTTGGCCCATACCAACCATGACGCCTTGATGGCGCGGACGGCCAACAATTGATGGAAATACAGCGCGTGGTGCGTCATCACCCGCGAAGCCGGCTTTGCACATGCCGGAACCATTATCGACAACCAAAGCGGCAACCTCTTCGTCACACATATTGCAATTGATGAGTTTGAGTTACTGAAATGAAACAAATAGACCGAACAAATATGAGATGCAGTCAAATCTCCAACTGCCAAACGTCTAAATCCGTTGTCGCACACACTTGAGCTCTGGCTCGATTCTGTGCTATACAGCGCACACGCACAAGGACATACCGAATATTTTACCTTTTATGGAAATATAAAAAAGAATGAAGTTTTTGTAGTATTTTCTCTGAATTTACCGCTGCGCAAACTGTGCACAATGACTGACGCTTTACAATTGAAACGACGCCTACTTTTTTCAAAAGTGGTTGAATTTAGCCGAGCTGGTGATGCTGCCAGACTTGTTAAAAATACGAAAAATATACTAAAACTAAAAATACCGAAAATGATTGAGCCTATCGATAAGCGATAACTCGTAACAGCTGCTTAAGCCGCAGTGGGTTTTCTCTTTGTTTTTACGAATTAACTTAAATGTGCAATATAATCGTGATTTATTGACTTAATTTAGTACATAGACAGAGGCATTTGAGTAATAATAATATACATCTCACATCTCTAGTCTAGTCGCAAGTCTGCAACCCATCACACCACTCGACATAACGGCATTGTGACTTATGTGATTGATCTGCGCATTTATCAACATGGTTGATATCAATTTAGAGTCCGTAAGGCTAATTGAGCCCCAACAAGCGAAGTCCACAGAACAACAGCAAAAGCAATATTTAGAAGCAGCGCGCATCCTACTCGTCCTTCTAGAGAATGTGATAAGTCAGCCAAATAACCTCAAGTTTCGGACAATTCGTCTAGAAAACAAGACTATCAAGGAAAAATTGCTCTCGCTAGAGGGCAGCGAGCAACTGCTCAACGCAATCGGCTTCAAACGCAACTCAAGCTCTAGTGCATTCACGTTGCCTAGTGAAGTGCCGCTGCAGCAGATACAAAAGTTCAGAGATGTTTTAAGCAAGCGTCGAGAAGCGTGGCTAAACGGTTCAGCTCCTCAGAGTAAGTAAAATGCATATTTAACTGATAATATAATTTATCACTTTCGCTTTTAGGTCCAATAAATAGCAACATAAAGCTGGGTGCAGCGATGGCTGCAGTCTGCACTACGCCCTTGTTTATACAACCATCAGTGCCCTACAAAAAACGCATTACATTTCCTCGCATGCTGGTAAGCAACAAAACTGAACGTAATTGGATCCATAATACGCATTGAAAATTTCAGAGGACTTCGAACCGTTTTTTGCAATCTCTTGAGCTCTACAGTGATGCTGTCATGCAATATGAGGATGAGGCGCTGCTAGCCAGTGGACGTAGTCTGATACCCGTCGATGAGTTGACGACGAATGCCAGCAGTAAGCTGATCGCTATACAGGAGCTGATTGCTGCTGGGCAGTGTCAAGAAAAGGAGCCATGCATACGCGATTTGCTGTTGGTTGAGCTAGTCAATTGGTTTAACACACAGTTCTTTGAGTGGGTGAATAATATACCGTGTCAAGTATGCGGCAGTGAAGATGGAAAACTACGACGAACACAAACGGAAGGAGATGTACGCGTCGAGGTTACCGTTTGTTGTGGTCAGGAGACCAAATTCTATCGGTACAACGATATTGCCCAACTTTTGGTGTCGCGTAAAGGACGTTGCGGCGAGTTTGCCAATTGTTTTACATTTCTGTGTCGCTGTCTAGACTACGATGCACGCCTGGTGCATTCCCACTTCGATCATGTGTGGACGGAGGTGTTCTCGGAGACGCAAATGCGCTGGCTACATGTCGATCCTTCTGACAATGTTGTCGACTCACCGCTCATGTATCAGCATGGTTGGAAGCGTAACATTGACTATGTATTCGGGTATTCGCGGGACGATGCCCAGGACGTCACTTGGCGCTACACCAACAATCATAGGGAAATTCTACAACAGCGCAGATTGTGTTCTGAGAAAGAACTAATTGATGCGCTCAACGTTATTAGAGCCAAGCGGCAGCAATTTTCCAGCCCTGAGCGTAAAAAATTCCTCAGTCAGCGCAATATGTGCGAGGTCATTGCAATGACTGTGGAGCGGTATGTATTAAAAATTAATTCATAGATTGATGCTGTTCTTGATATAGTAGCTAAAATGTATTTTTTACATTTTTGAAAACTACGCAGCACACCAACCGAGAACGAGCTGAAGGGCAGAAGCTCGGGAAGCTTGTCGTGGCGACAGTCGCGTGGCGAACATACATTCACCAATGTGAGTCATGGCATTACTGGTATTGCTAATTGTCTTTGTCTACATAAACACACGATTCGTGCATCATATCATTGCAGATTTTCGTATTTGCGCCAAATGACAGCGAGATAGAATGTCGCCAATTTAATCTACGCTACAGTTGCGCGACCGATATCTATGAGCGATATACGAAAGGTTTGACAAACTGGTGATGAAAGGCTTTTTTTTATCATGACTGATTACTTTATATTTTCCCGTTTTTGCAATAAGATGGTGAGCGTTTGAATATACTTGAAACCTACAAGACCTGGCAGAGTGCACAGTTTGCGTCGAAAAACATATTTCGCAAGGTGGAACGGGACTGGAAAATGGCCTATTTGGCCCGCCTGGGTAATCATTTTACGATATTTTTTGTCTATTTGAAATTGTAATTTAATTGTTTATCCTATAGAGGACACGGACAGCGCTGAAATAACGTGGAAATTCGACTTTAGCAAAGCTAATCTTAGAGTGAAGTCCTATAAGCTTAGATTCGATACAAAGACATTTGGAAAAGGTCAAATTGTTGTTAACGTGGAGACCAGCGATGGCAATAAGTGCATTGAAAACTCGAACGCGTTCCATATTGAAGCCAAATTGAGCGGAGACAAGCAAGACGTCGCTTGGCAACATACCCAACTCTTCAGACAAAGCCTAAACTCAAGGGAATATCCATTTGAGTTGCAAGTAGAATTGCATTAAGTACTTTGGTTGTACTCCAAATATATTTTTCTTGGCATTTATTTGAAGTGTATTCTGTGTATTCTTTGATAATGATTATTCAACTGGAATAAATATATGGAACAACATACTTTACGGCTGCTAATTTGTTGCGGTTACTCGCTTCAGTATTGTATATTTTTGGGGCTGATAATTGAGGCGGCTGTCAGCTAACAGCGGATTAGCAGTGCACTGTGAGTTTACATAACAGAAGCTTAACATTGTTATGTTATTTCGCTGTTATCAAGGAGAGCGGTGTTTGGAGAGAGCGTTGTCTGTTAGGTAACGTCTCTTTCTCCCTACTGGTAATTCCTGCGTCCCTAATATTTCGTCGTGTATTTGCGCTTCTACTGTTTCGTATTGCTCTCCTGCATACGCCATGTTCACCGGATAAATTTACGCGGTCCAG
>JABVZY010000002.1:2603587-2628959 GCA_020883555.1 Drosophila nannoptera
GAATTGTGTGCGACACAGGGACGGGCGCCCCTGAATGAAATTTTATTAAAATGCGGTTTTATATTTTCTGAAATATTTCATTTAATTCGGGTGCTATTTGCCATACCTAAAATATATACAAAAATAGATCTGCTTTAATTATACTACAAATTTGTCTGCAAATGTTGATATTCGTCTATTAAATTTTAATTCACATGATATTCGTACAAATTAGTTAAACATTTTGCATCCGTACAAGTTTATACAGGTCATCTAAAAAAATAGTATAATTACAGAAATATGTCTTGATTTTACTTAAAATGAAGTAATAGAAAAAAGTTATTTCTAAGATTATATACAATGTGAAGTCTTATTCACTATTAACTAATTCAAACCATTGTCTCATGGCCTCGCTTAGCACTAGCGGTAACTGGTTCAGATCCCGTACAATTACATAGTATGGAAAAGGAAAACTGTCCAAATATGAATTTATTTTGACTGAACCATTAGCATTCACCTCCACGTGCTGAATGTCGAGTATTGAATTCTGTTGAGAAATGAATTTGAATTATAGAAATGCTTTTCATTAGTTATCAAGAATGCTTACCTTATTTTCAGGATTATCGATGATAATGTATACAAGGAAGATGCGCTGCAGCCGCGCCAGTTTGATAGCATTCTTGACTTTTTGATTGCCCTCACTGAATATATTTCGTCCATCACTTAGTATCAGCAATAGGTTTTCAAAGAGACCATTGTCACCACCTAAGCCGCTTTCTTCGATGTTAATGGTGCGTATAAAGTCAAGCAGACCCGCAATTTTCGTTTTATCTTGATCGAAATTCAGGGCGCTAACCAAACGCGGACCATCAAACTGTTCCGTGTGATTCAGTATAATTTTCGGCGCTTCGCCGAACGATACAATGCTCAGGTGCCCACTTTCCAGCAAAGTCAGCGCCTGCGACACCAAAGAGATTGCCTCCAGTGTTAGTGTCTTGGAATTATTATGGTGCATCGACTTAGAGTCGTCGATGGCTATGGTGATCTTATAGTCGCGCTGTGCTGGCTTTGTGCGGCGTAGCCAAATTTTATCCTTACGGAATTGCGAGGCTATATACGGTATAATCTTCTTCATGTTGATGCGTCGACCCGTACGATAATCACCCTTGAGGCGAGTGCATTTCGTGGGCTCCAATATAAGACGCAACTGTTCGCATAGTTCACGAGCGTTTTGTATCATACGATTGGATATGCTAGACCAGCTCTCATAATCCTCATGTTGTGGCAGAATCTACAGAATAAGGGAGATGGATTAGAATGTTGCCATCGAGTATACACAGTCTACTTACCGGATTAGCATTGGTCAGCTGTTGCTGATACATTTGCCGCAGCTCAATCTGCTCGGCCGTATTCAATTCCTGAACGTTGGTGCTCTTGTCCAGCAATATCTCCGTGCTGAAAATTCAATGAATATATAAGTGTGCAATTTGGAAATATTTCCGTAGTTTGCATTACTTGCTATGCGCTGTGGTGTCCGCACTACGTGGTACTGTCATTGTGGCCACCACTTCTCCCTCGATTTCCATTTGTTGAGGCTCCTCTAAGCGTTCTTTTGCCTTTTCAGTTTTCGAGGGTTTGTCTGATTTCTGGTCGGTTCTTTCGGAACTAAGTTGCTCCAGTTGTGCATCATCCTGCTCCTGTTCAGCTTGATCTTCCTCATCTGCCATCACCTCATCTGCATTTTCCGCCTCAACATTATTATCGTCTTTTTGCTCTTCATCCTCCTTATGCTTGATTTGCTTCGACTGTTCCTCTGTGGCGTTGTCCAGCGTAGTTTTATCGCTGTTCTTTGGTTGCTTAACATGTTGATATTCCTCCGCCTCCATATCTTCATCTACTTCATCCTGTTGCTCGCCATCGTCTTGCTTAGACTCCTTCATTTGATCTATTGTTTTCAACTGTTTCAATTTGTTTTTCTCAGCTTCACCTGGGAGAATACAATCATGGATTGAAATTATACTAATTGAAAGCTTATAATAATAATTTTTGCCTTACCCAGCGATCGTTCCTCATTTGTACGTCCTTGTTTGCGTTTTTCCTGAGTTTGCTTCTCATTCTTACGTTCCTCCTGGGACACAGTTTCTTTCGTCTCTGCCACGCCCTGATGTCCGCCATCGTCAGTCTGTACAGATAAATTTGTTTTAGGAAGTTTTCACTACAAATTTTAATGAACTTACATCATTTTCAGCTTGACCCACTCCATCTTTTTCTTCTCCTGTTTCTTGCTCATCCATTTTCTTATCCTGCTTGATATCGTCATCTTTCTCTTGCTGCTGTACTTGATCGGCTGAACTATTCTGTTCCGTATCTGGCACTGATTGCACATTTTCTTCCTTGCTAGACTTGTCTTTGGACTGAGTATGCTGCTCGGATTTCTCCTCACGTTGTTCTGGTTCTGGTTTTTCCTCTTCTGCCTGCTCTTCCTCCTTATCCAAGTCTCCACGAGTTTGTGTCTCAGGCTCAGTATTTTCCTTCTCTTCGTCATCAATCGTATCCTGGTTGTCTTCATCTTTTGCCTTTTGTGTTTGTTCTTTTTCCGTACCTTCTTCTTCAGCTTCGGAGTCACTGTCATCCGACATGGACTGCTCCTCTTTCGTCTGTTCTTCAGATTCATTCTCTTCTGGTTCATCAGCTGGCTGCATATTCTCCTTCATCGTATCTATGTCAAAGGGATTCTCCTCATTCTGCTCATCGGCGTCGTTGTCATGACCCTCGTCAACATTGTTCATATCACCCAAATCCATTTCCTCAGGCTCTGGTGGCTCTTCCAACTCATTGTGCATAGCATTGGTTTGTTCCTCATCTAATTCCGGCTCCTTCATGTCTTCAATATCCTTTGCTTGTTCCTTACGCTTATCATCGCTCTTCGGTTCATTTGTTGCATCGAGCCCATCTTTCTCATGCTCATCCTTGCCATCTTCCTTAGCAGCTTCATTCTTGGTATCCAAATCGTTGTGCTCGTCCTTCTCATCTTTACTTCCCTTACCTTGATCCTCTTCATTCAAATCAGGTTCTTCTTCTTCGGGCTTTTTCTCCTCATCGTCGCCCCATATTTGATCATCCAACTTCTCGGCGCCCTCCTCCGTTTCGCCCATTTCTTTGTTGAGCTCTTCTTCATTCTCCGATTCACCGCTGTCATCCTCTTCGTTCTCAGGCTTTTCAACGTCCTGCATTTTCGCATCAAAATCGTCGCTCATTTCAATGCCCTTCTCCTCTTTGCAGTCGGGCTCCTCTTTGTCGCCCTCATCCTTGCGATCTTCTGGCCGCTTGGCGTCATCCAGTTGATCTTCCGACTCGATTTTGTCTGATGCATCGTTCTCACCCGTGCCATCTTCTAATCCAAAACCTTCGCCGTTCTTTGAATCCTTTTTGGACTGACCCTCCTCATCCTGCATAAGATCAGGCGGTACACAGAATCCTTTGCTGCCTATCTCCACGAAAGCCGTTAACATGATAGATAACATCTTGGCTGAGACCCTGTGCGTGCCTAGCTGCTGCAACAACAGATAATCTGCCAGCAACTGATACTGCTCTAGCACTGGCAACAAGGACACCGCTCGCCGCATGCAAAGCAATTTCTCCTTGCTGGGATGGGCGTGCTTCAGTACGAGCAACACATTGGAGATTTTCTTCAAGGTTCGCGCCATGCCCAAATGCTCCCAATCAGACTTCAGCTGACTCGTCAAATGTTGCTTCAGATGTTGTTCCTTGAGCGCCTCTGCCTGTTCCTCTTTCTCCTCTGGCACTTCTTGCTCGCCATGTTGTTTGTAGACCTTTTGCAGTGCCAGAAGCAAGCCATGCGCAATGTTGGCGATCTCTACATCCACATCACTCAGATCCTCAGAGACTTGCTCGTTGTTTATTGCGACCGAAGGGGTCTGCAGCTGCTGCAGCAGTGCCAGCAGCGGCTGTGCTAGCGGCAAATGCTCCTCATTTCCTGCATCCAGATGCTCCAACGCTTGCTCCAAGTAGTCCAATATCTTTTTATAGCTGCGTTGATAACTTACCAGCTTGTTGCTGTCCAGAAACTCAGTCTTGGCCAGTTCCAGCTCCTGCAGCAGCGTCTGACTGTTATGTAAAGCGAGCCTACAAAGCTCCCTCAGCTCCTCGAGCCGGAGTGGCTGTTCCTTGAGCAGCACACTATGCTCTCCGAGCTCCTGCAGCGGTGCACAGTTGAGAAGCAGCTGCCACTGCTGTAGTACGTACTGTATCTGGCACAAGTTGTGCTTCAGCTGCATACACTCATCCGCCTTCTGGCCGAAGTTCAGCTGCTCAATGGCCGCCTGCTCGGGAAGCACAATATCCGACACTTGGCGCAGCAGCTGCAACGCATTGCGCAGCTCGTGCAGCTGCCTTGTGGAGCTGGCAAGCTGTTCGCGCTGCTGTTGCACATGTAAGAACAGATCAACGGCGAAACCCTTGATGCGTTCAATATTGGGTGGTCCCAGCTCGGAGAGCGGTGTCAGCATTATGTTCTGCAACAATTTCAGCTTGAACACGCTCTTCATGTAGTACAAGTCCAGGTGGTGGGTCAGCTGACGCCAGCTGCTGTGGAGCAGAGGCAACATCGCTTTGACGCTGAACGGCGGCAGCTGGAAGTTCTCGAATTCGCTACGTAGCGAAAGCTCCATGAGACCCGTTCTGTAGCTCAGGCCCAGGCGAGCGAGCATCTTAAAGAGATCCGTTAGGGCTTTGCGTTTTTGCTGCAGTATCTGCTTGGCTTGCAGCTTTTGCTGGGGTCGTTCCTTGCTGCGATCGACGTTCAGATTCCGCAGATATTCACAACGCTCCAATTGAGCATCCACTAATTCATCCAGATCGGCCAAAAGGCTGGCATAGTTGGTTTTGCTGAGGGTCTGCCGGACAATGTTACGGGCGGTGCCAAAATGCTTGCCCAGCTGCTGCAACAGCGGCACTGAATCCGTCGTCAGGGCCTGCTCCACGCGATACTTGTCCTTCAATTCTTCCGCAGCCACAAAGTGCTGACTATCCAGCAGGTAGGGCATTTTTTTGCTTTTCGCCAGGTTTCTTTCCAGACCGTAGTCCTTGACAGTGGCGTCCTTTGGCTGGAATACTTCGCTAATCTTGAGCTCCAGTGCCAGACGGTATTCTTTGAGGAACTTGTTCAGATTTCGATGCACCGTAGCCACATTATTGCGCATACTGAAGTAGCTCAAATCTTTGTTGTAGCTCTGAATCTTCACAAACTCGCGCAGCTTCTTCTCGATGGGAGCCCGCCGCGCCTTGATCGTATCCGCCACCTCTTGAGCGAACTGCTCAAAGTAAAGCTGCAGATTGTGCAGGGCAGCGATAAGAGGCTGCAGTTGCGTCCGCTTGCCGGCACGTTCCACATTGTGCAGATACATCTCGAAGCCGTGCAGCAACTGTAGTCGTATATGGAAGTCCCCGTAGCACGACGCCTCCACGAATTGACGCAGCGTGCGTATTAGCTCAGGCAGCTCTGTGTCAGTCTGCAGCAGATTGTAGATGAAGAACCAATAACGATAGGCCTGCAGCTCCACCTGCTGCCCCGTTTGATTCAGGCAATTGCGCCAGTGCTGCAGCTCCAGCTTAGTCCAGCCCTGCACAAACTCGGCCACCTCGATTTCTTCAGCGACCAAATTGTTATTCTTATGCGCCACCTCGTTCCACAAGGAGAGCTTCTGCCGAAGTAGCTGGAATCCTGTATTGAAGCGCACCACACATGCATTCGCCGGTAGCTTACGGATGCGTGAGATGACCAGCTTAATGTCCGCTAATCCCGCATGCTCCGGGTAGAGCTCCAACTGTTCCAGCACACGTTGCTCTATGCGCTCCACCACATTCAGACAGCCATTCACTTCAGATATATTCGAATCTTTGTAGTAGTCATAGGCTGTCGGCGATGCATGATGTTCCTCCAGCTCCAAGTCCTTGAGCTGGCGTTGCTGCAGTGCCACGGCAAAGGTCAATGCATTGTAAACGCTCGAATCTAGCGTGGACCCAAGCGCTATCCTGTAATGGCCATGCAGCTGGACAAACACTTGGAGACGGTCATAATATGGCTGTATTAGCTGCAGCTGCCTCTGCTGCCGCAGATGCTCCTTGTAATTTACCGTGGTGTGGCCAATCATCACCTCTATGAAATTGCGTGCGAGGAATACATAATCCTGCTCGTTAACTATTTGAGCCAGCTTAGCTTTGGTATGTGTCTTCTTGTCCAGCTTGAGGACCTGTTCCAGCGTAGCCTGCTCGACGAAGTCCGCAAAATCTTCGTCTAGATGAGTGGGGAAGTTCTGCTCAATCTCCTGTAGCTCTACGAGCTCCTCATCCTCGATTCCTCCCAATGTTTTAGTTTTATACAGACTCTCCTCCTCGGCACGCTGGTCCTTTCGACGTTGCTCCTCCTGCTGCCAAGTGCGATTGCAGATGCTAAGCGCATCGTCGTACGCAGCGAAAATTGTCTCATCAATGCTCGACGCGATGGTGATGAAGTTGCGCAGCTCGCTAAGCTTCGCTTTGAGCAGACGGAAATATTCGTGTTCGCTGTGGGGCAGCTTGGTCAGCAGCCCATAAACATGACTATTCCTGATGGCCAGCGGACGTTGCGCGGGGAACTCCACAATTTGAGCGATGGTGCGCTCCAGCTTGAGAGCTTCGGGTGCGCTACCGGCCGCGAGTACCCGACTGAAGAGCTGCTTCAGCTGCTCCAGTCCGAAACGCATCTGAATCACTGCACATTTGATGGGCTGCACAAAGTCCTGGTAATATGCTGCATAAAGCTGCAAAGTGTGGTGAACAAAACGTTGGGCATTGGCCAGCCAAAGTTCCAGTTTGTTGAGCAACTCTGCGCCTCGACGCAGCTGCGTCTCGTTGGCCGCCTGCGGACCCATGAAATGTGTCCAGTTCTCTCTAATCGCTAGAATTAGCTTGTGCAGTGCACTGCAGTCGCAATTGGATTTCAAGAAGTGCAGCAAATCCTGCACAAGATTCGCGTAAAGACACTTCTCCGGACGTAGAGCTAACTTCTGGTTGAGCAGCTGTTGCTGCTGCAGGGCTGACTGGAGATGCTGCTGCAGATGTTCATATATTTGTTGACCAAAGTGCTTGTACTTCATAATGATCTTCATGAAGTCATATGCGGCGGTCAAGTGCCGAAGGCAGTCGATATCTTCTGCGATATACAAATTCTTTAAACGATTCTTCTCCACGGGATCGATCAAAGGCGCATGTGTCAAGACAGACAACTCCAAAGCACCGATAATCGCATTCCCCAATGCCGCATAGAAGAATTTGTTAAACGATGAATTGTCCTGCTCCGACTGCAGTTCCTGTAACACTTGCTGCAGTTGCTGCACGCAACTTTCAAAGCCCGCATCCTCTTTTTCCAACCGCTGCTGCTTTTGCATTTGCTGCACATACTCCAATTCCTGTAAGAGCTGTCCGCCGCTCTGCGCCACCAAATCCAAATTGTTTTCTTCCGGACTGTGCCGACGGCCCAGTAGTTGAGCATTCTGCCAGAGCAGCTGTCTGGTCTCTTGCAGGGCTTGACGCCAAGGCTGGAGCTGATTGAGAGGCACGGCGAGAAGCTGCCCATTGGGCTGGCAAAGTAGCGCCAATAACGCATTAGTCAGCGGTGCACCCTGATAGCTGTAGCGGCACATCACCTCCGCCTCCCTGGGCACCTGGGCGCAGTCGAAACGCGTGGCCAAATTCTCCAATTGATAACATTGCAGGGCTTGACGATATTGCCTCTGATAGGAGCGTACCGCCTTGTAGCAACTATAGTCTGCCAGTTTCTGAAGCTCAATCGGGTCGTGCCGAATCGTAATTACGAGCTCATGCCACGCGAGCATTACATTTGCATGATTGGCGTTATCCAGAGTATTCAGGCACTGCCACAGATGCCTATTGGCCGTGATCATCTGCTCACTATACAGCGGATTCACTTGCTCATCGTAATCTGTGTGAAGCGTTCTACTTAGCGCACGATCCATGAAAAACTCTCGCATCGCAGGCAGTAGTAGCTGGTACGCTTTCAATTCATCCACATTCAATTCAACTACATGTTCGTCGCTTGACTGTCCGGCAGCTAATAACTGCTTAATTGGATCCAAATCTATGTCCAGCTGCATCTCAGTATCTAATTGTCCCACTTGCTCCCCCAGCTTTCCTTGCAATAGCAGTAGCGCATCCTGCAACTTACTATTTGCCAAGGATTCGCTCTTCAGTTCGAACTGCTTCACCTGACAGCCAGGCGTATGTGTGCGCAGAAAGGCGCGCCATTTGAGTGCCTCATCCGAGTGCAGTGCCAGCCATTTGTGTAGCCACAATTTGCTGTCCATATTTCCATACTGCGGCACCACATGGAGCAGCTGGTGTAGCTGCTCTGATTTCTCATGCAATGTTATCTGGAAAATTCATTTTTATTAAATCGAAATACTTGAGAGTTTCTTGCCAAGACTAACCTGTTCCTGCAGATAAAAGGGCTGGAAGTGTGTAAACTGTTTGGCATAGATCTTGCAGGACACATTCATGGGTCGCTTGGTCTGTTGCATATAGGAACTCAGTTCTTGCCGGCTCTCACGCAGCTCCTCATGATTGTCGAGTAGCTCAGGATATGCAGCGATTAGAGCAGTTAGCAGATGCTTATCCAACCAGTTGAAGTGCAGCACAAGTTTGTGCATTAGCGGCATATGCAGCTCATTATTCTGCAGTAGTTTCTGCTGTGCAGTCTCCAGCAGACGATTGAACCATTTCAGCTTAGTGATGAACTGTGCATATTGGGGCAACTTGAACCTGGCATTACTCAACTGTTGCTGTAGCACCTGCTCCAAGCTGGCGAGGAAACTGGAGAGGTGGCTTAGAAATCCGTTACTGTACTTGTCTGTTATGCTGTGCACCGCCAAAGCTTGCGAGTACTGTAGAGCATCTAATTGCTGCAATTTGCTGACACGTTTCTTGGGAATCTTGCTCAATAGGAGCTGGGATAATAAAGCCGCACTTAGTGCCAATGCTGCGTCCGGACCAGCATCTGCCGGGGCAGGGTGCGTGGCATAGTCACGCAAGCGGGGAAATAGTTGCCTGTGCCAGGGTAGTTCCGTTAGACTCGTCCCAAAATTCTGGCCCTGTTCTAGCAAGCATTTCATAAAACTAGCCGAAAGCTGTAGCAGTTCTGGGTAATCCTTTAAGCATAGCTGCAAATACAAATGCCGCAACTCAAGCTCATCAAATGCGCAGACCTCATACAGCATATATAGGAAGTATCGCCTGAACTGCTGCACATTGAGCTGAGAAAGATCAAGCCGTTCCATAGACTGGAATACAGAAACCAAGTATTGCTTGGGTATCTGCTCATCAGTAGGCGTGTGAAGCAACAGATTCAAAGTCGTGGCTTGTAGTTTTATAAGCGTCAGTTCATTCAGATCATCCGTACGTAATATGACATCGTTCAGATAGTCTCGCTGCTGCAGTGTATCGTCCTTGAAGTCTTCAGTATGGGCCAGGACCACTTCACGCAGTTTGTTCTGATAGTAGGACAATCCATAGCCCATCAAGTCCATGCTGGCTGCATACACATATACTTCCATGGCAGCCACATAAATGGCTCGCTTCAGCTCGTATCCGATGCGTTTGTAGGCGGCGCTTAGGAACGCAAA
The DNA here is from genome assembly GCA_020883555.1 of Drosophila nannoptera. NCBI lineage: Eukaryota > Metazoa > Arthropoda > Insecta > Diptera > Drosophilidae > Drosophila > Drosophila nannoptera. The sequence continues at coordinate 2,613,265 of JABVZY010000002.1, forward strand.
GTGAGTGAGATGGGAGATGGTATAGGCATTGAATTCCGTCAGCTGGCTGATGCCTCGATGGATGGCCAGCATGCAGTCTATAGCTGCTAACTGCTGCACACCCTGGCTATGAACGATGGCGCGCATATCGTCTATGCTATAGGCCTCCTTGGACCCACATAGGGACAGCTCCACGCACCGATTACGCATGGCCCTTGACAATTCGCCATTTTTGGGATCAGCTGTGAGAAAGGCGCGAAAGCCGGGTGCCTTGCGTACCACCTCAGCGCTGTCCTGCGCATTGATACCCTTTTCTGCTATTAGTAGACTGCCATTGGGCTCGAACACGGGATTCAGACGATCCATCACAGCCGAAGAGCACAGATTGACATGCTCCAGCAGTATATACTGACCGCACTTCAAAGACGTGACAATGCGCGAATCCACCCACTCAAAGGATCCGCCAGTATTGAGTGATTCAGCCGATCTTATATACGCCTGCAGAAGCGAAAGCTGCGATTTGTACCGCGTCAACTGAGCAAACAACGGTACACGACATTTCGCTGGAGTTTGCGCCAACTTAATGATGATCTGCTCCAAGGCAGCCAAGCGACGCTCGAATAGCTTGAGCTCCTCGGCAACGCGGTTTTGGGTAGATTCTGCGGGATGTCAAAATTATCAATATTAAACAATTTTAATGAAGCTAATGACTCACCCGAAGTTTGGCGTGATAATTTGTTATAGTTGCTCCAAGTCCTCCATAGCTGCTGGACAAAGACGGTATCTATTTTATTAAGTAAAGCCGTTTGAGCTACTAGAAATACTAAGCCTTGTACATCTTTGTAGATCTCTTCCAAGTGCCGATTGAGATCGATCTAAGATGAGAGAAAGTTAAACTAAAATAATACCAATAGATATAGCATTAATTCTCACCTGCTGGAAGCTGCCTGTGACGGAATCATCAATGTTATCCGAGTTGCAAACACGATTCGAGAGCACGCAGAGCGCATCAATTAGCTTGGTCTTGCCGCTATCAGTGGAGCCGCAAAGCAATAGAGGTTTCTCCATGTGCACCGTCTCTACGATTTGCTTGAGCAGCTGCCGCTGGTTGTCCAGCAGCAGAGGCGCCTGCTCCTGACGTTGGCCCCTTGCCCCAAACGGCAACTGTGAACGCTGCAGTACCACATCATTGAGATAGACCTTATCCGCTGTCCAGTAGATGGCCACATCCTCCGTAATAGCATTCAGCTGATCCGCGTTGCAGTTGAAGACCCTACCGAAGGCGTTCCGTATGAAGAGCTTGTCCTCTTCACAGCGCATGCGTTGATAGTAAACGAGTTGCATGCGCTCATAGAGCGTGAGCAGGAACTGTTCGAAGGCAACGTGGAAAGTGATATCTCCACGCAGCATCAGGTAACCAGTTTCTGGATTATGCAGCAGATCACACCAGCGAAGTATATCGCGCAAATTGAATTCGAACGGGCCGCCCTTGTAGCCGAACTCCATGGACGCTACACCGCGATCCAAAAGTTCGGAAAAGCGCACCAAGCGAGGAGCCAAATCAAACTCTGATTCATCTGGAACTCCATCAGCGGGTTGTCCATTCCTCAGATCGAAAAGATTGCCGCCAGGCAACTTTTCCACTTGCCTTAGCTGATCGAAGTATTCACGGAGCTCCTCGAAGTACGGCGAATACTTCTTATTCACCACGTGCAGTAGATCGTTCGTGCTTAGTTTGCGCAGATAAACCTTATTAAATCGGTTAAGGAAAGACTGTGGCAATCCTTTGCGGCCTCCACCTTGCTTCAATGGATTCTGGCAGGCAAAAATGCGTGTGTTGTTGGTTAACTGGAAAGTCTTATTAAGTTCCGGAATGTAGACCTCGCCGCGATGATCCAACACCGCATTGAGGCCTTCTAGCACAGACTGAGGTGCCAGATTCAGTTCATCCAGGAGTATCCAAGTGTTGGGCGCCTTCAATGCAGCTAGTAAAGGACCATCGCGCCACACAAAGCTGCCCAGTTGGCTGTGCGCCTCGACACGCTCCAATAGATTATCTTCTGCGGGCAGATCGGTGCCAAAGAGATCAGCCAGATCCGTGTGCTCGCATAGATTAATACGCACTATATTATAACCGATTGCATGAGCTATGCTCTCCACAATGGAAGTCTTTCCAACTCCTGGCGGACCCTCCAGTAACACCGGCTTTTGCAGCGATAGCGCCGAGAGCAATCTGAACAGATTTTGCTTGGTGGTCGGCGCGTCGAATAAAAAGTTGGCATTGGCTGGCATTAGACGCTCCTGATTGACTGCTATGTAAAATGGATGAATGCCAAAACGCTGCTCATCCAATTGCACCTCCTGACCGCGTTTCTCAGCCAGCTGGCAGAGATCGAATTCCTCTGAGAGTATGACAGATGCCTGTTGAATGGCATACGCAATGATCTTCGATTTGAGCTCCTCGATTTGTGTCAACGATTCGTGTGGCAACATTTCCAGAGCATCAAGGAAGATGGTTTCCAGACCAAAGATGGCCTGTTCCGCAAATGTAAGGTGAGAGTTCTTAATCATATAGTTGGCCCAAGCAAGTATATCACGAACAGAGAACTTGAACTTCTCATTGGAGTCGCGTATAAATAGGACAATCTCCACGAGATATTCCGCAATTTTGTGTATATTCTTCAAGGATTTGGCTGTTGCTCCACGTTGCATGCAATTGTTTGCGATCTCTATGAGATCCTCCTTGTCGTCCGAGGGCAAGCACCAGATCTCAGTGAAACGATTTCGCAACGCAGGCGACAATTCTTTCTTGCCAAAATCTCCACCTGGATTCATTGTCGCCAAGAATTGGAAGCCTGCTTTGGCCTGAACTACGAAGTCCTCGTTGGACTTTCCATCGTTAGTATTGTTGACCACTTTCTCCTCCACAACGCCACCTTTTTCGGCCAACAATACAGTACGCTCCGGCTCCAGTATACAATTGAGACGCTCCAAAACTGAATCCTCGGCCAGTGATATTTCATCAGCCATAAAATAGGATCCCTCTTGCATGGCATAGATAAGCGGTCCGTCAGCCCATTCGAAAAGCTTTTGCGATTGTTGAGCATTGTCCTGGCCGCGACAAGGTCGCAAACCTCCAAGAAAATCTGCACCTTCTGTGTGCATGTGGCAATTGAGTATACGAAGGCGAACCTGCGCTATGCTTGCTAGCAATTGGCACACCGTCGTCTTGCCGCAGCCGGTGGGGCCCACTAGAAGAACCGGTTCATCGAACTGCAAAGCCTTGGCAGTAAGCACAGCCATCCGAGTCATATTCCGTGTCCAGACAATATCGCCGCGTTGCTTATAGTTTCGTATAGCCTCCAAAATGTGCCGACTGACTGCGGAGCTCGGACGTGGAGAGTTTATATCGAAAAGCAACTCCAAGTCGATGCGCTTCTTAAAGTTGTTGTACAAAGTCTGCTCGATCAGCTGCAGTTCCTCGCTGGTACGCACTTTGGCAGAGAGCACGAGGTAACCCTCCTCAATGAGATGCTGATTCCAATCATATTTCGTATCCTGCTGCAGGGTCTTATCGGCCAGCGTATAGCGGTTGCCCCACCGGAAGAGGTCGCGCAGCGTAAACACCTGCTTGGAGGTATTCTTGCGATGCTGCTGCAGTTGCGTCATGCACTGCACCATCTTCCGGGCATAGGATGCCGGTATGAGACAACGCTGCTCCAATATAATTTCCAGCTCAGTGCGTGGTATGTCCGCAAAGTGCAGTTCGATAAAACGATTTTTGAAGGCACGCGACAAAGTCTTGCGTCCGCCATAAAGACCTGGAGGATTCTGTGTGGCGAAAAGCATGAAGTTGGGATGCGCCTTGACCAATGTTTGCGTTTCGGCAATGTATAGCTCTCGGTTGTCGTCCAGTACCCGATTCAGCGCCTCAAGAATATCCGTTGACGCCAAGTTCAGCTCATCCAAAATTATCCAATAGCCATGACGCATGGCTTGCACCAGGACACCTTCCCGGAAACTCAGTTTACCGCTGACATCGGCTGCATAAGTTCCAATATACTCCTGCAGATCCGTATGTTCATGATTGTTGATTCGCAGGCACCGATTTCCGCTGCGTCGGGCGACGTAGTCTATGAGACTCGTCTTGCCTGCACTGGTTGGTCCCTGCAGCAAAATGGGCAGCTTGCCAATGGATATTATGCGAGCCAGATCCTGTAGATTCTTTTTCACACTGTCTGTCAATATATAATGATCACAGGACTGCAGCTTGAGTTCGCCGCGCTGAATCCAATAGCCCTCAAATTGAAGATAATTGTCGCCAAGCTGAGGAAGCGATTGATTAAGCACAGCTTTCGGATTCTGCAGCAATGCACTGCGTATGAGTCCCAGGACCATCTGATGCGATTCCGGATCCAGTTGAGTAAGGAAACTTAAACAAAAGCTTTCATACAGATTACGCTCTATGGAGCCACACAAGTTCCGAGCGCAAATTCGCAAACTGCGACAAAGAGTTCGCAACGAATAGACAGGACGATTGCCCAGGCCATCGTTGAGCTGTAGCTCGGAAAGACGTCGCAGCGACTTGTACAGCTGGACAATACTGTGCACACATTTGCGCTGAATACCCGTATTGGCCAGATAATCACCAACCAGCAAACCCAAGTCAGAATCGGTGGTTAGCTCATCTACGAAGAATTCGGTGAAGCGATTACGTATGCCCACTGGCAAGTCCTTTTTGCCAATATCGGTATTTGGATTCATGCAGGCAAATATCCGAAAATCGGGATGTCGCTTCACTGGCATATAATCTCCTCGCTCCAGCAATACTACCGATCCCTCCGGTTCCAGAATGGTTGAAAGACATTCCAAGGTTTCAGCAGTGGCTAAATTAATCTCATCCAACAGCACCCAATCGCCATTACTGATACTGTTTACCAGTGAGCCGGGTATAAAAGCGAATGATATGTTAATGCTCTTATCCAGCTGCATTTGCAGTCGTTGCAACTTCTCATTCAACGTTTGCCAACGCGGAAGCAGAGGATTCGTTTCGTACTCCGGCTTGCTAAACATGTTCTTCATAACATTTAGCATTGTTCGTATGACAACGCTGTGGCGTCCATTTACATAGTGTGTGGCAAAGATGTGCATAAACTTACGATTCTTATCCGCATTGAAGGTCTCACTAAATAGATGCTCAAATTCATTGCGTAATGGCGCAAGCACGTAGCTTAATTCGACAGGCTTAAAGCCACCCACTAGATCCGAAACGTCCGATTGATTGTTCATATTAATGGCTACGAGCTTATGTTCCGTTCGCTCTGCCAGATACTGCACTGACGAGGTTTTGCCCACACCCGTTTCGCCAACCAGCAGCACGGGCTCCGAGTGACTCACACACACCGCTATGCGTTCCAGTATGCAGCTTGCTAGACGGGTAAACGAGAAGGTGGCTCGTTTCGTTGCAGGCTTGAATATTGTCTTTTTGGTTTCCATCATTAATTTTTGCCGTTTCGTTCCGTTTTGATCACTATTTGACTGTTCATCTGCATCCATTGTAGGAAGCAAGGCACGTCCAATTTTAAAGCATTGTTTTCCAAACTCTACAGCAGGCTTATATTCATTTGCAAAGTGTTCGCAACGAGATCTGATGATGCCCAATTTAGCGCCAATATTGGTTATTAAAGCTGTCTTATCCTTGCTTTGCGGCAGATATGAGCAGAAGACATCGACTGCATTTTGGAAGACGAAATAGGCGCACTCAGCACTAGTCACTGAGAACTGAGCGTTCGAACGCTGGCACAACTTGATGAGATCACGTGTGGATACTAGGCGGCCCGAATTGGAGATATTGGAAAGCGTAACCTGCTCGAACGGTAAAGCCACATAGTTCTCTGTGGTATCAGCTTTGTCATTGCTTTCTTGTTGGCGCAAGTTATCGGCAGATGTATGATCACCACTGGAGAAAGTCAAGAAGACATCCACAATGCGATTGGCGACGGTGGCCAATTTAGGATAGTTCGTGCTCACAACTTTGCATAGCTCGTTACGAGACAATGGAAGGATGTTAATGGTATATAGATATTTATCCAGTAGGGAATATAACGATTTTTGATTCGAGTTCGACGATTTATTGGTGCTGCCATGGGATATATTTAATAGAATATTTGATAGCTTATATATATATATAATAGGTTCAACTTACCGCACAGTGACAAATAACTGGAAGCCAGGTTCCACCTTAACACAGTCCCTGAAACCGGGCACACTTAGAAAGTTTCGCTCCAGAAGGCTGCTGAGTATCGTATAAGTGTCCTGCGTAGCGGCATCTAGATCCTCTAGCAGCAGCCAATACCCGTGCATTACAGCCTGTTCAAATTTAAATTCGATTCTTACATTATTTTATATATGGTTTACATTTAATGCTCACTTTCGTCAAAACGCCGGGTAACCACACAAATTCGCCTGGGACGTCTGTGCATCGATATTGACCTAGCAACATTTTGCTATCGGTCTGGTTTCCCAGCTGTATACGTAGGAATCCATTTTTCTGCGCTAACGCATCACCATCTTCTAGCACCATTAAATCTTCCAATGATTCTTCTTCAATTTTACGTTTCTCCCCTGTATTTTTTGTCGCTTTTTGTTTCCTTTTGGGCTTCAGTAGTATTTCAGCATCTTGCGCTTGCTCCCATACTTTCTTACGAGTCTCGATTTCCTTTGGTTTAGGGCAAATCCGTCCCGTCTTACGTGCTAGATACTCGATTAACGTAGTCTTGCCGCAACCAACTGGACCGGAGAGGCATATTGGTTTGGCTACAGCTACACCCAGCGCTATGCTACGCAAATTAACACTAGTCGAATCGACTTTTACGATGCGATCGTAGCAGCCGTCAGTTTCATTATAAAATTTTTGATTATCCTCATTGAAGACGGGCAGCAGCACGCCTTCGATGTCGGTTACCGTTTGATTGGTCTTTGTTAGCTGTATCGTTATCTTCTGCTCTGGCAAATCTGGTAAGTATTTGCAATAGGTTTGTGTCGGCAGTGTTTGCTGTTCGTCGAATAGAAGATGGTACTTTTCAGATATTTGTGAATTCAACGCATGCAATTGACTGCTGCTCATATCTGTTAATAGAGCAACAACATGATTATAGTAGAGGTACGATAGCTGGCATTCATTTTGCTTAGTTTTGTAATTGGCGAGAAACTGTGACCAGTCCCAAAGTTCCCGGTAGTAAATTGTATCACTTTTTAGCAGATGGTAGCAGCACATGATGGCCTCCAAATCCCATTGCCAAGATTTTGTTTCCGTAATTCCAGTCTTTTTGGACTTCTTACTGCGTACCTGCACGTGCTCTTCACAGAGCGATTCCTCGAATGGGGCTGGCTTATTGCGAAAGTAACTCTTAGCAAATCTGTGTGGCACAGAAACCTTAATACATTTCTTGAAGTCAAAATATTTGGAACCTACCTCCTCGCAGCGACCGAATGCTGCAACAGTTTACCCAAAGCAATACACTCCTTTTTATATTGGTCAATCTCCACAGTATATCCACGCAATGACATCGTCAGCAGTAAAAGGAGGTACTCCTCGAAGATGATTGCCAAGGGTAGTGTAAAGGTAGGTTGTGTTAATTGCTGGCTAAGATTATTAAATAATCTCTCCACATCCTGTTCGAAATACGTCTTAAAAAGATACTTGCCGTTAGTCAATTTTTCTACTTCGCAAAAGTTCGTAGTCTTACCTTCTTCTTCAGAAATTTATTCAAGCTTATCACAAACAAATCATCCTGAGGTGTACTTGCAGTTAGCTGTAAAAGCTGTGTAACACCTCGTCGCAGTTTATTAATACTCACGTCCATTGCAAAACTTTGAAATGCATTAAATTTAATTATTAATGCAAAATATGTATTTATTCGGACGTTTTGACAATGCCAAATTTCAAAATAAAAACACGTGCAGTGCAATAACGCGGTTGAAGTGATACCGTGTCAACGAAAAATACCAAATTGGTATTATTACAAACACCAGCACGCGCAACTAATTTCCTCACATTTTCGTGCCAAATTGCCCTCGCTAGAAGAAAAGCAACGCACTTAACTGTGTTTCGCGCACCATTCAAAATACGACGAAACTGATATCAATAAACGCGCATAAACGATAGCACAATGTCTTCTAACTACACGTTTTTAAACATTAATGCACGGAATTCTCGGCCGCAAGACAACTTACGGTTTCCTAATTTTCAACAGCCATACGACGTTGGCGAATATAGTATTTCAAGCCAAGGTCATTTCGAGAATTCGAATTCACAAATGAAATTCTTAATTCTACCGGCGCCAAGCGATTTACCCTTTTCCTTAAGCCCAATTGAAAAAAATATCCAAGATATGCAAGAATTCCAGCCAAAATTAAGATACATGGACAATATGTTCTTTTTCCTGCGTTCCTCTACGAATAATTTAATTACGCGCAACGGTCGAGGCTTACTGCAAGTAGACGCCAACATTGTCTGCACCAGGGAAGTTCTAAAGTTAATTATGTGTGCGCCATATGAGTATAAAGTAAACTGGACAATTGCCATTAGCAAGTATCGTAATACCATATATATGTGCCCGGTCAAAAACCTGAACTTGGAAGCAGAATCCTCTACTTTTAATCCCGAAAAGTTAACAACATTGCTGAGGGCTTTTTGGATGAACAGGCTGCGACAGCGCTGCCATGTGTACATGGGTAAATCACCTATAGTAGGTATGTAGGTATGTATAAAATATTTTGGATATGTAAATAAATTATAATTTTCAGGTGATAACAATTTACAACATCTCAATAACCAACAAACGGAACTAAATGGACAATATTACTGTGCTTTTAAAATAAATATTTCTGGAATTCCTGTGTTGTTCGACGCACCTGTTCTTGTTGAGCAAAATCTCAATGCATTGTGAATATAAAAATGAATTCCGTTTACTTTATAATTAAAGCTTTTCTATGGTTTTGTCATAGGAATGATTCGCCAAAAACTTTGGTGGATCTCCAACTGCGGTTAGACAAAATGAACAGCGTCGAGTGGTCAGCTCATTGTCGGAATGAGGCTCTCAAATGGTGGGTTGAGTGTTTTCTAGTTGGCATAGAAAAGCTGTATATTGCCTATCACGACAACCAGGGTATCGTGAGTACTATTAAGGAAACAAAGATTGCAGAGCTGCACAAGGAGTGTGTTAGTACCTGCATGATGAATCATTAAATTAGTTATAAACTTTCGATAATTGCAGCAAGGTCACTGGTCACCAAATATTTGTGGGAATTTCTTGGCTCGATTTTTGAACAAAATCCTCATTTTATTGAAAGAGGTGGATAGTGCTAGCACAGTTTATTTGATGAAGTACAACGCGTCCAATGGGAGTTTCAGCTACGAAATCACCGCGGATCGCAGCGAACACTCGTTTATACCAGATTGGTTTAGGATTATGATGGAGGAACAAATGGAACATTTAAATAAAGACATGCTTTAAAAAATATAATACACATTACATATAATCGTATATATATATATAAGATGAAAATACAGTTTATTGACAGCATTCATAGGATATTACGGAATCATCACACTATTCAATAATTAAATACGTCTTCACTACTTGTTTGCTTTTGCTGTTGGCTGAGAATGCATTCGATTTTACAAAAATATGGAAATGCGAATTAGTTACACGCTAATTTAGATGAACGCAATTGATAATTAACGTCTACAGTTCGGTCTTTTTGGGCTTTCCACTGCGGTCGAAGCCCTTCAGTTCTGTGGTTGCCTCCTTGGCGATGTATTTCACAAAATCGTCAAGTTCGCGGCCACCATTGTAGCTAACGGGTTTGTTCTTTGAGTCCTTAGGCAGCCAGAAGAGCGTGGGGAAGCCACGGACATTGAACTCTGGTGGCACATCGTTGGCAGTTGCATCCATTTTGACAATGACCACATCTTCGTTCTGCAGCTTTTCAGCCAGCTCTTCATAGATGGGCGTCAGTTTCTTGCAGTGGCCGCACCACGGGGCATAGAATTCGACCAGCGTATCCTTGCCATTATTTATGACTACTTCGTCAAAGTTCTTTGCAACGGCCACCTTAACAGGTGCATCGTTAGATTCTGGCACTGGCTCACTCTTGATGTAGGGTTCCAGCTCATTGGCCAGTAATTTTTCTACAAAGTCCTTCAGGTTTTCAACTGAGAACTCCTCCTTCAAGGCATACTTGAGATTCTTAGCATCGCGTGCCAAAATAACGGGTTTATCACCAACAAAATCATAACCATACTCGTTTAATTCATGCTGAAAATCGTCCTTGGAGCTTATGGCAAAGTTAATCTGGCCAACAAACTCCTTAGCCACCTTCAGCACACGGTTACGCCAGTAGTTTGTACCCTTAGGGTTTTTCTGGTAGTCCACGGCATAGTAGGCGGTTATCAAAGGATTCTGGAAATCACGGGTTGTATCCTGGGTGCGATGACCGACCAATCCATGGCTGAAAACAAACCATTATGAAGCCGAATATCAAGTTAAATGAGTAATCGTAACTTACTAGTTTTCCTTGACGAAAGCGCTAAGGTCGGACTCAGAGCTGCCCTCAAACGGAATTGTATTAGACTCAAATTTGTTAGACAAGTGTGGCGCGCGAATCAACAAAATCTTATCTCTGTATGGGATATAAAATGAAAGTGATTAAGTACTGTTTTTCACTACCTTACAAGTAGAAGACATGATTAGTAATACATTCATACATAAATCGAGTGATTGGTGTGTAGCAATACTACTACTTCTTTTTTAAAACACAGTCCAATCTATTTATTAAACTTAAAAAATATATTTATAAGACCTATGGGTCTTTGGTACCCCATTTGTTGAGTATTCTGCAGACATCACAGTCATCGCTCACTTACGATTCGCCTTGCTGTTTCAGAACTTCCTCATTGTCACTGTGTCCAAATCGATATTTCTCCCTGTTCTTGTCAGCAAACTTTAGGAAAGTCTTAGCCAATTTTGAGTCAACATCCTTGAAGTAGCCAAAGATTGTCGTTTCTTTGGTGTCCAAGAATTTGGCGAGCTCTTCCACGCTGCGCACTTGCTTGGAGGCAGGTCCAACCTGTGCTCGCATGTACTTAGCAATACCATTAGCCTCGCGTGGACCGTTGTAATCTTGCGAAACTTCATCCTGACGGAAAATCTTCAAGGTTGGATAACCGTTGACTGAAAATTTGTTGCAAGTTTCCTTGCCAGCCTCAGTACAATCAACCTAACCAAACACAAATAATACTAAGCAGAAGTTTCTACATCATAATCTTCATTTGGCTTACCTTAGCTAATTTGATTGGTGGATCGTCATCCTTGACGATCTCAGCAGCTTTGGCATACTCAGGCTTTAAACGTTTGCAATGTCCGCACCTAAAAAAAGGAAGAACAATTTCTCATTTTAGAGATCACGGATTTATTATATTTTCAAAAAAAAAAACCTTATTGAGCTTTTGTATACAGATCAAAAATATTTGTACTTGACATGGTCCCTGTGTAATTAAAAAAGAATGTTAGCACTTATCGCAGGGAAATTCATGTATGTCGTTATCAGTCGACCAAAAAACGACACAATTAAATTGCTTGTTCTAAACTTATGCTGCTTTTGGTGCCACTGCTGATAACGTTCTATTGAAATATAGCATCAGTCAACACTCGAATAGATACAATACCAGCCAGCCGGCCGGCATTTTAATTTGGGTATCTTGCTTTCTTCTTTGCCTGTACAAATAAAGAAACACACGCATACCCTTATAGAAAGAAATATAAGCGTAGTCAAGTTTACAGCTTACTTTATCAACCCAAATTGGTACCCACATATATAGATTAGCACACACACGAACTACCAAAAGCTTCTATATGTTCATATAGTACATATAAATCGTATGTAGACAAGCGAAAATGGCCGACGCTGAGTTTTCGAGCCCTATACGTTCCCTTTCTTTTTGAACAGCAGCGCTGACGTGTACATTCAATTCGATTAATCAAGCCACAAAATCACTTTAAATTAACAATCATGACGTTGCGAATGCAAATGGCCAATGCCACGCCCGAAGTGCACATCCCACTTACCATGGTGCATAGAACATAACCAATGTCGTCTCATGCTGCTTCAAGGTGGATAAGAAGTTATCATCGCCAAGTTCCAGCACATCATGCTCGGCACCACTAACGGTCGCGACAAGGTAATATATAAGCACTGCAGCTAATAAACGCCACATTTTCTTAATACGTTTTTTTAATACGTCTCTTACTAAAATAAATTCAGAGAAAAATATTTTAGCAACTACTGAATGTCAACCGGTAGCTTGAAAAATTTGCGTCTAGACCGGTCGAGTGCTTTGCGAGAATTGGGTATGTTTGAGCCACGTCATTGACATTTTATAACACTGTTGGAGGAGTGATTGTCTACTTAACATGATTCACTCCTCATTTAACATTGGCATCTGCTTTAAAATAACAGCAGCGCCCTCTACCAACACGAATTGTTTAATTCATTCGATACATCGCGGTACAACTCTGTAACGCCACGCTTCAGAAACGAGGCTACAAGTTTCCTATAACGCGAAGCACTCGTCCACTTTGTTCAAGTCTGTCGCCGGAATAGCATAGACTGTGATTTCTCACTCAATTTGTTCAAGAGTAAGTTCCGTTACCAAGTGTGGATAAGAATTGCAGTGCGTACCTGTTTAAATGGAATATGTGCATTGAAGAAAACTAGCGTGGCAAACAATTAGTTTATAAACAAATATGCAATTGGACTCTAAAAAATGTGCATATTTAAGATGCGGTTGAGTGTGATATGTGGACTCGAAAGTTAACCTCTAATATGACGCAAAGTGAAAGGTGGTGACGAAAGCTAATGCGCCAACACGTGGCAAGCAGCGGAATGAAAATTACACCCAAAGTTGTTTATTATATTTTCTAGCCTATGACTCACCTTGTATTTTGCAATATGGTGTAATTACTCTTGTTACCACGCCTAGCTCATGATTGGACATGCAAATGGTTACTTATTATACAAGATTTAAAACCGCGATTTCTGTCTTTCGATCTGTGTTTTAGCGTATTGCACATTATTAAAGTTATAGTTTGCTATATCGTCAATGTACGAAACGTTTTTTTGCATGCGCGAAATTTTCCGCCTTTCTCTATACGTACTGGCATAGAATTTCAAAATGGCGGCTCACAAAGCAATGGTGTGACTGACTAATATGAGTGGCTGCAGCAACAATTTCAAGCGGTGCGCTCACCGGTGCCTCCTATTTGGGGAGATTGAATTTAATTCAACATTGCGAAATGCCACGAATTCACATGTGAAATTTCTTATCTTTGAATGATGTAGGTAGTTCAAGATGGCCGGCGGTCTTCAATGCACTTCACATTTCCGATCGTTTGTTCTCTATCGCGCAAGTAACCACCGCTTGATCGTCTGTCTTTGTTCGAATCTTTGCCCAGTCGCCATTTTTCTTTGCTTTCTCGCTTGCTCTCTTTCGACATTAAAGCGGCCGGCAACACAGTCATATACACACGCAAGCAACCGCATGGTTTGATTAGATTTGCTGGAATTTTCTTTGCAGATATTCATATAAACTGTATGTGCTCATATATATATAAATATACAATTTAATTTTCAATTTGAATTAACTCGATTTTTATAAAATGATGATATTTATTCAGTTCTGCTACTGAATAATTTTGACGAGAACAAAAATACCAAAACCACTGAAAAATAAAATCGAGTCTAACCAAATTGCCAATTTATATTATACCAGAGTAAATAAATTTGTACGCACGCTTTTCTACGTTACCAGTTTCGCTTGTGCCTTTGTTACACACATACTTCCACCACCAAGGCATGCGGCTGCGGCTAAACATAACCTCAAAGCAGAACAGTGTGCTCAGAAGAGCTAATGTACGAGGAATACGGCTGCAAACACGTTTCGTTTTGAGGTTAGGTTGAACTGCTTGCGTGCAAACCAAAGTTAAATTATATTAATGTTTGCAAAAATAAATATTAATTTAAGTTTGATATCCTAATTTCAATACCCACAACAATGATATTTTGCTAACAAATTGTTTACCCTTCCATTTCTTCCCCCTATTGCCGATTGTACCTGTGTGACCCCATTACACACGAACACACTTATTAAAAAAATATACAAAACACCTGATGCACGTTGCGAACCCCACAAAAAAACAACGATTGAACTCGATAGCTCGTATAAGCCAAGATGGGTAAGGAAAAGATTCACATCAACATTGTCGTCATTGGACACGTCGACTCCGGCAAGTCCACAACCACCGGTCACTTGATCTACAAGTGCGGTGGTATTGACAAGCGTACCATTGAGAAATTCGAGAAGGAAGCTCAGGAGATGGGCAAGGGCTCGTTCAAGTACGCATGGGTTTTGGACAAATTGAAGGCTGAGCGTGAGCGTGGTATCACCATCGATATTGCTCTATGGAAGTTCGAGACTGCCAAGTACTACGTTACCATCATTGATGCTCCCGGCCACAGAGATTTCATTAAGAACATGATCACTGGCACCTCCCAGGCCGATTGTGCTGTCTTGATTGTCGCTGCTGGCACAGGTGAATTCGAGGCCGGTATCTCCAAGAACGGTCAGACCCGAGAGCACGCTCTGCTCGCCTTCACTTTGGGTGTGAGGCAGCTGATTGTTGGCGTCAACAAGATGGATTCGTCTGAGCCACCATACAGCGAGGCCCGTTATGAGGAAATCAAGAAGGAAGTGTCGTCGTACATCAAGAAGATCGGATATAATCCCGCGACTGTTCCTTTCGTGCCTATTTCTGGATGGCACGGCGACAACATGTTGGAACCCTCTACCAACATGCCCTGGTTCAAGGGATGGAAGGTGGAGCGCAAAGAGGGTAACGCCGATGGCAAGACCCTCATTGATGCTTTGGATGCTATCCTGCCTCCTACTCGCCCGACTGAGAAGCCCCTGCGTCTGCCCTTGCAGGATGTCTACAAAATTGGCGGTATCGGAACAGTACCCGTTGGCCGTGTCGAGACTGGTATTCTAAAGCCAGGTTGCGTTGTTGTCTTTGCCCCAGCGAACATCACCACTGAGGTTAAGTCCGTGGAGATGCACCACGAGGCGCTTACCGAGGCCGTTCCCGGTGACAACGTTGGTTTCAACGTTAAGAACGTCTCCGTCAAGGAGCTGCGTCGTGGCTACGTTGCCGGTGACTCAAAGGCCAGCCCCCCCAGAGGTGCTGCCGATTTCACTGCTCAGGTCATCGTGCTGAACCACCCTGGCCAGATTACCAACGGTTACACTCCAGTGTTGGATTGCCACACCGCTCACATTGCTTGCAAGTTCGCCGAGATTAAGGAGAAGGTCGATCGTCGTTCCGGCAAGACCACTGAGGAGAACCCCAAGTTCATCAAGTCTGGCGATGCAGCCATCGTCAACTTGGTGCCTTCCAAGCCTCTGTGCGTGGAGTCCTTCCAGGAGTTCCCTCCTCTTGGTCGTTTCGCTGTTCGTGATATGAGACAGACTGTCGCTGTCGGTGTCATCAAGTCTGTCAACTTCAAGGATGCTTCCGGTGGCAAGGTCACCAAGGCCGCCGAGAAAGCCACTAAGGGCAAGAAGTAGCTGGTTTCCATCGACATTACCATGATGATAA
>JABVZY010000002.1:2629048-2641197 GCA_020883555.1 Drosophila nannoptera
CCTGTCCTGGGCAAGATGAATGATAAGATGATGTTCCAGCAAAAGCAAAAGTTTAATTTTTTCCATCGTAAAGAGTTTCGTCGGATACGAATGTTAAATGCCATCGCCGCCTAGACGGTTGAGTGGAGGAGGCAAGTCGCTAATTTCAAAAATATTCAATCCCCCTCAATCTTAAGTTTACCCCTACCTACATTGTATATGATATTACAGTAAATTGACTTTATTATAATATCATATATCATAGTTCGTATATAATTGTGTAGCAAAGTAGCGCAGGCGTATAGCATTTATAATTCGTTTGTATTCGTTTAAAAATTAAAATTTTGGTTTTTGTATCCCCTTATTTTTTGTTTTGCACACTACTTTTGTACACTATAATTTGAAACAAGAAACACTAAAGCGAAAAGATAAATAACATTATTTACATCAAATAAAAACACTTGTATTTATTTTTTCCACTACACATTCCTCCAGTGTTTTGTTGCTTTTTATTTGGTTGTGCGACCTGCATATTCACTCTTCATCCTCCGCCAAAACTGAGAGTACAAAAACTAACCAAACAACAAGTACAAGGAACTGCTTAACTATACAACAGAACTTTACCTCATTTAAATAAAAATGCAAACGAGTTGGAGTAAACAATATAATGGGTTGAGTTGAAACAGTTATGTTATGTGACTTGAAATTCCTCCACAAGAGATGGTGCATGAGTAAAACAATCTCATCGACTAGTTCAGTCTATTTGTTGATTACCAGAAAAGGGTCCTTGTAGCAGACCCAGGCCGGGCGCCGAGATGTGTGCTTTTCCTCATCATCTCGGCAGGGCTCCTCATATCGTATGCCATAAGGAGTTACAATAGCAGATTTCATTAGGTACTTACCAAACTTCTGGATTTGCATAGCTGTTATGCTATCCAAAACCCAGAGGGGCGACAAGTATATGCGATCGTCGTCGGCCCGTCGCTTGTCGCCAATAATGAATTTCGCCTTGTAGCGATTATCGGTTAGCTTGGCGCCGCCTAGTAATAGTAGCTGCTTGATGTTGTTGAATGTTACAGGTCGGCAAAGTGATGAAACGTAGAAGTTCTCCATAAAACGAAACAGTTCACAGCGATATGAATTACCAAAGGCTTGTCTTTCGGTGCGGCAAATCTGTCAAAGATTCAGTCTTACAGAACAAGTAAGGCTAATCGTTATGTCAAAACTCACTTCAACGGCGCGTGAGAATGAGGTCATCTCGTAGTTCTCCTCGTTCAACCATTTGCCGGAACTCAACGATTCGAGCACCCACTTGTAGCTGACAATCCAAACGCCGCGCATCAAACCACGGAGCAAGTTCAGCGTGCGGCGTGGTTCTAGGCTGACCAGATGGGTTGTCCGATTGGTGACCGTCGGATGCAGGCGCATGCCCCCTAGCTTGCGTATGGCCTGGAGTGGCGGAGTCAAGGTACAAAACAAATCAATGGATATTGGCGTATTCAATAGCAAAACCATTAATCGAGGTCAAATGAATACAATTCAACTTCATTTATGTGGTTTTTCTTTTGCGAGTAAATTATTGATACATAAATTTATTCGTGTGAAAGCTGAGGAAATCTGTTTCTTTTACGACTACTGCGTGTTGTTTAGCAATGTTTTGTCAATAATTACGAAATTTGAGCTGGGACTTTGCAGTTGCTGCTATAAAAATATTCAATTACAAAACAGACTAAATTTACAAGCTACAATGTGTATAAATAATTCTAGTTCTTTACAATTGTTTAGGGTTGAGATATACAGATAGATGGCTAGCTAGTACAATACAATAATAATATATATATGTAAAAGAAGCAATTGTCCGTTATGGCCGCGCTGTGGTAGTACCAACCTTATGGATGACCTGCACCTGCTCCTTGTGCATATTTGTGTGTACAAGTGTGTAGAGCGCGCGACGCTTTGCAGTCGGACGTGCACCATCGACATCCGAAGAGGAACTACCACTTGCAGCCGAGTCGTATGGTGAGACAAACTCCTTATCGCCCGCAGCTGGGTCTACCTCATTCTGAACTGTTGGATGTACCGCTGCCAACGGTTTGGGGGTTGCCGAAATGGACCGACGCTTCGATTTATTGCTGCCGGAGCTTGGCCGAAACTTGTGGGCCGAATTAGAAGGAGTGAGCACAACTTCTTCGTTTGGCGTAAAAAGCCGCCTCATTTTCGGCTTATCAGATTTCGAATCCTTTGGCGTCGAATCCAGGAGGGGTGCTGATTGAGGTGGTGGCAGAGCACGACTCAGGCCTAACTCTGCTTCATTGGCCAATGCCAGAGAGCGACGTTGCGCGGTTGTATTTATTGCATTGATCCGCTCATGGATATGTTCCAAGTCCACATTGAACAGCGTTCGTCTGCGATTTGTGGAATTCGCACTGCCGGGCAGCCGCGTAGAGCTGAACACAGGTGTAGGTGTTTGCTCATTGAAGCTATCCAAGGATGTTTGTGTGGTCACATTTGATGCGAGTGTTTCTGTGGGAGTTTCTATATATGGATTCTTATTCTCGTTGTTCAGTTCGGTCAACTCCATATGGGCCGTTCCGAAAATCGTACGACGCTCCTTGACTCTACCTTCTATGTTAGCTCGACTTTCGCTAACTTCCATTGTATGATGCACATAATTGGTTTTATTGCATATCGACTTACTTTTCTTGTCTTCTATCGGTTTGCTAATATCCATCGATTCCTCCGGATGTGACAACGGTTCTTCGATAATGGCTTGAAATGTGGGTTTTTTCGATATTTTCGGCGTACTAATCTCTGCAGTAGCTGTGTTTGATGATCTGCGTGTGCGTATTGTCTGGGATGTCTTTTGTGTCGGAGATTCTGCTATCGTTTCAGAATTCTGCAACAAGGACCGTCGACAAGTCATTCGTGGTTCTAGCGGAGGCGGTGATGGCAGTGATTTGTTCTCATCTGTATTGACCTTATTAGATAAATCTAATAGACTGTGTCGCTGCCTCCGACTAACATTCTTAACGTCAGTTTCTGGGTTAGCCGTGCCAATACTTAGACTACGGCATCGTGATCTTCGAAGTGGTGTAATCTCTTGGGTTGGTTCCACTGTAGTCGAGACACTCCTTGTCTTACGTAAGCGATGTCCTTTGTTGGTTGCCTCTTCTGTTGGCGTCATATTTGGAGCATCAGCGATAGCATTTGAATTAAGTTTGACTTCCTTCTCCGTTGGTCCATTGATTTCTGATTGGTTCTTCACGTGGACCAGAGTAAAACAGCCGCTGTTTATTCTATATAAGCAAAGAAGAGTCTACATTGTAGGTAAGTTCATACAATTATGACTTCAATTTACTTGTTTAGTAGGACAGTGGCCGGTGATTCTAGACATTCATCCTCAGCTAACTTTTTGGTTTGACTTATTGGGTTGAAGAATCGCGTGATTTGAGTCTGCAGGATTTGGAGAGATTTTTTAGTATACATGTTTTTGTGCTTGGGCGATAAAATATGTAGTCACCTGCGGCGTTTTTGTCGCTGTTGGAGTGGTTTGTATTTTTGTTGTTGCCGTTGATGCCCGCACCGCAGGCTTTGGTGTAAGTTCCTTATCCTTGGAACCTGTGGGCGTTTCTGGACGCTTTCGGGGACGTCTATTAAGCTCAGAATCGGGTTGTATGCAGCGTACTCGCTGCAGTGGTCAAGAAGTAAATAAAGTATTTTGATCAGTCAGAAAAGACGTCAACAGATAAAGCATCTGATGCTGCTATTACTACGGTCCCTGCTTCTAAATTTGCAACTGGTTGTGTCAGTCACTGTAGCTAAAAACCACTGTTTTATTTGTTTATAATCTACGTGATATCGTAGCCGTTGCCCGCTTTTATTTATATTAGCGAAATTTTATCTCTGGTGCACCTCTTTTAGGAGGCATGCGGCGGAAACTGGTTTCCACTGCTCTCTTAATCAAACGTTTTGACAACAAAATATATTTTTCGAACGCATATGCATATTTGCGAGTTAATGAAACATAAAAATATATATAAAATTCATTTAAATCTATCCTATGTAATCCTATCTATGTAATTCAATTTATATGCCTGTAGGTGTGGTAACACTTACTGGCGCTGTTGCAGCCCTGGTCGTTCTCACTGCGACTGCGCTATAGTAAGAGATACTACCGCTGCCTCTGTATAAAATTGCTACAGCGGAGCCGACAGCCTCAGTCTGTGGCTTGTTCACCGATGGTCGCTTTCAGTCGAGTGAAACAAGAACGCATTTAATTTTAACTAGCAGTATTACGCGATAACACACACTGTATTTTATAAAATATAAACTAGTCAAAACTGAAGCGCCCATCCGCGAATGATAAGCGACAAGTGCGGATAATAGGCTCCACAACTGAATTTACTTAATAGCGACACCAGCTGCGACTACGAGAAAAGAGCGCGAGTGAGCAAGAAAGAAAGAGAGAGAGAGAGAGAGAGAGCCAACAACACTTGACAATATTTTGTGTTTTACGTTTTGATTGTTTAGCCACAGTTGTCAATTGAAATCAAAATTGTAAAGAAATATACGCAAGGCAGCAGAATCAGTGCGGAAGAGCAACTCGAAACGTGGCACGTGAATAAAACACCTCCCACCGTTGCGTCTCTGTCATCTGGTGCAGTAGCTTTGGAAATAATTAAAAAAAGAAGAAACTTGTTTTGTATATTCTTACCTAAAACGCGATAACGCCCTACACGCGAGTACATAAATAAGAAGGCTTGGGAACAAGGCCAAATCTGAAATAGCATCACCAGTGCCAGCCACTGCCAAACACCATTGCAAAGGCAAAGCAAAAACGTAGCCAAGATGATAGCCGGCTATGGACCTGTCACGCAAGCCCTACTCGGTACGCTGCTCACCTGGGGTCTGACCGCTGCCGGTGCTGCAATGGTCATCTTTGTCCGTGGCAATCAACGCCGTTCACTGGATGCAGCACTCGGCTTTGCGGCAGGCGTTATGATCTCTGCCTCGTTCTGGTCGTTGCTTGCTCCAGCCATTGAAATGGCTGAAACATCAAATTTGTACGGTGTTTACTCATTCATGCCGGTGGCAGGTGGCTTTCTGCTGGGATCGATCTTTGTTTACGGTTGCGACAAGCTGATGTCCTATCTGGGCCTCAATAGCACCAACATGATGATACAGATGACGCAGAACAATAAGGATAAGGCGGACATAGCCATCGATGAGATAAAACGCAACGGAACTATGAGTGAAAAACATGCATCCAAGAGCCTTGACAGCTTTTCGGATTGCCTGAGTGTGCAGCACAGTGGTGAATCGCGACGTAGAAAGAAGGCTAGTATTAGCGAGATGGAACAATGTACCTATACAACGGCGGAGTCGACAGCGGAACAGCAACGTGCCCAGGAGGCCCTGTCCCAGTGGAAACGCATTATGCTGCTAGTGGTGGCTATTACGGTGCACAATATACCCGAAGGCCTGGCTGTAGGAGTTAGCTTCGGCGCTGTGGGCACCACGAACAGTTCCACATTCGAGAGCGCACGCAATCTGGCCATTGGCATTGGCATTCAGAACTTCCCTGAGGGACTGGCCGTTAGTTTGCCTCTCCATGCAGCGGGCTTCAGTGTAATGCGTTCCCTCTGGTACGGTCAGCTTTCGGGTATGGTGGAGCCAATTTTTGGAATTCTTGGTGCTGTGGCTGTAACATTCGCCAATCTCATACTGCCCTATGCATTGTCTTTTGCTGCTGGCGCCATGATTTATATTGTGGCAGATGACATCCTGCCGGAGGCACATGCCAGTGGCAATGGCACAATCGCCACATGGGGCACAGTGTCCGGTTTCTTGATAATGATGTGCCTTGAGGTGGCCCTCTCATGATGTGGCCATACAGTGTGAACCTGGATATTTATCACCTACCCACCCACATACATATACACCCACATGTTCCTAAACCAGGGCATATATATGTAATTTTACATAGAAAGCATTCCCAGACGATCATAAAGCAGACGGACTCTCAAATCATCATAGTGTAAATTAAAAAAAAAAAAAGATATCGCCCGTACTTAATATCTTGAATGTAAATAGCGAGCGACCAGGAACAGAGTTTATGATATTCGTAGGTTCTTCTCTAAATGTATAATATTTTATATGTACAAATCTATGTATATTTTTGTTACAATCTCAGAGAACGTTGCCTGCAGCGCGTCTAACGCGAGCCCAAAAAGCAGTAAAGCAAAGAAAATCCAACTGTAACTAAGTATTTTTTATATTTATATAGTTAACAACTTGGCTTAATTGTTTTCAGCCAAGTTACGTAAATGTTAGAGACACTTTTATAGAAATCAGAAGAAAAAGAGAACGTTTACTAGATACATATTTATAATTTTAATTCCCATGCAGTGGCGGTAAACAGACGTGCATGTGAAATAGGTTTTAAGTTGTCAACGTGTCTTTGTTCGTTTTAAAACAAAACTGTCGTAATATATATGTAATAAAACACGATATAAGCACAGAATTTTTTTAGAACTTGCATTTACTTTTGAACCTGAATGCGAATCCCGCTCCCCCAACATCTGTTGCCAACTTCCTGACTTCCCACTGATAAGACAAAGAACACGCTGTGTTACACGCAAATTGAATTAGATAACCCAAAGAATACGAAACGAGCAACAATAGACCGATAGCTAAGTGCCTGACATTTGTTGTCTGTGATAAGAATCTGTCGAGCAAAAAAGTACGTGAAAATGCAGACGGCACTCTAATAACAACATTCTGTTTTTCATTTTAAACATTTCAGCTGCCATCTTTGCTATACCCGTGCTGCGTGCGAAGGTAATGAGGAAAGGGATCGCTAGAAGCGATGGCTGTACAATAATACTTATTCCCAACTTCCCAAGCCTATTAACAGGGTATCTGATTTTATATCAGATTTATGTACTACTTCGTTGCAGAAGATATATCGTTTGCTTATCTAATGCATCGTCACTTGTATGTTACGGTCTTATCGATTGCTAGAGGCTGTCCTAATCAGTATTCAATTTGTTTACTTTATAGTATTTTTATGGGGCCCATAAAACAATTAAGCAGTCAGTAGTATTAAGCGAACTGGCTGGTTCCCAAGCAATCGCATAAGTTAACAAATATTTATAGCCCATGGATAGAATTAATTGGTGCTTGAGATAATGCCAATTTATGTTAATAATATATAAATCTTAATGTTTGGCCTTTTAACCAATGGGAATTCAGTTTTCTGCAGAAGTATTTATAAACACATATCTACTGGAAAATAAGCATATGCTATCCGAATGGGATATTATAATAGATAGTATTTACCCACATATTGGACTTACCGACATTTTGCCATACAACTCTGGGTATTCGTACATGTGTATATTGCTTATGGGAAACTGTTTGGGATCACATAAACGTCGTTGCACTTTACAGGCCTCGATCCATAGAATTGAAACTATTGGTATATTCCAGCTCTGAGCTCGCTTATATGTGGACAACAGACCATCCTTGAAGACTACGTGGGTGGTATTGCTGTTGAATACATTACATAATTAATAAATAAGCAAAATGCATAGCAATTACAACAAACCGTAAAAGCCGATCGTTGACTTGGGCCCCCAGCTTTGCAATAATGGACTTCACGCCCTCAGAGCGATTATCGTTTCCAGTGCGTACCTCTACATAGATAATAACGTCCTTTAGTATATCAGTCACCGATGGTGGTGGCGGTGGATTGCGTTCTTCTTCAGTGATGATGCTAACTTCGTCGTGTGGAACATCGAAGTTGTTGTAGTTGGCTTTAGTTGGACTTCTGCTTACACAGAATATAATAAAAAAACGATTACCGGGCTTAGATGACAGATATGCATAAGCTTAGCGCTTACCTGAGAGCATGCACAACACGCATGCGTAAAGACGCGCTGGGACTGTTAATATCACGTTGCAGATGCTTAAGATGTGGATCTTGCTTGCAAGTTAAGTCTGGCATCTGTCTAGGACTATCTTTTGCAGCAGGGCCTGCATTGGATTTCGGCGTCACAAGCATTTGGGCAGCGGCTTACTCTGTCGAAACAAAAAGAACTGAACTGTCGTTCTTACTACCGAAATCACAGGTCGGCAAATTTTTATTTCTCACTGCGGAGGCAATTGGAGTAAGTTTTTTAATATACTGTATTACTCTGGTTTCAATAAAATTTAGGTATCAAGATGAGCCCAAAATAAATTTTCCTTAAGACTTTAAAATTTAGAGCTGGCCATATCCCATGTGTTCTACTTAATTTCCTTTTGTATTTTTTATCAAAATAATTTAAAGTACAAAGCTAACCTGCTTCTGTTATTTTGGCTGCTCTTGAATGCCAACGAAACTGGCTTGCTTTAATTTGTTTCACACTACTTCGATCACTAATCGAATTATCTAACAATTTAGTATAAATATTACTATTTTAATACACTCATTTAATCGTGGAGACCGTAGGTTATTGCACAAATTTTTCGCGGCCACTCGGCGTTGCACTCAAAGCAAGCAGGGCTGCAAAGTTGAAATAATCGATCGATTTATTCTCCCGTACATAGTTCTGTTAGACTAACAGCTGTTAATTTTCCTACTGCCAGGTGGTATGTTAGGCGCGCAAATAATTTGTTTTGAAAAATTAGTATTTCTCATTTCTGTTTATAATTAAAGAAATTTCTTACTTACTTTATAACATAACCACTCGTTTTTTTTTTCGGAGAAATAAATAGACTTTTAGAAGCATTTTTAATTCTAAGACGTTTATATAGTGATTCACATGTATGTAATTTTCGAACTTATTTACATATGAAAATGTATTTACAAGAAATAAAACAAAAAAATTTAGTTGACTAAAGTATCAAACAATTTGTCTATGACAACAAACCTTTACACTTTGCCATGAGAATATGCATTATGCAGATATGTCGCACTTTTATCAAGTATTTGTGTATCCGATATTTTATTTTATTTATTTATTTATTTTTTTTTTTTGTGCACACAATTCGACTCTAGGACGTGATTCAGTCTTGAACGATTTAAAAACTATGGCAAAATTTTAATTAAGTATTACAAATTGCATAATTAATAAATCTCTTTTCGAGTGTTTAAACCATAATTAGTATAAGTGTTATTGCGTATAATTAGGTGTACGCCCAAAAGTATGCTCTAAAAGATGGCTGCATTTCGCAAAATTTATGATCACAAAACTGGGCGAAACGCAATCCAATCCAATGATATGCTTTGACTATATATTTAAATTCTAATGCTAGGCGATGAATAAATTACGGTCAACTGCCAGCGCTTATTCTGTAAAAGAGTAAATATTTAACAATTATTGAAGTGTTCCATTGGGAATAAATATATCTTTGGTACTTTACCTTGTGCGCTAATTAGACTACGTGCATCCCAGAGCGAGAGTTGCGATTGTGAGAGTCGATGTTGTGGTGGATAGAGTTTGTAGGGAAAATACGAGTGATGAAACGTGGCGATAGGTATGGGTGTCGTTGACTGCGGCGGCTGCTGCTGCGCGGCCAGTAAAAATTGATGATGCTGTGCCGAAATCTTGCGTGAGATCTTCGGCTCCTTCTTAGGCTTACTGGGACACTGCTGCTTATTGGACTTGATGAAGTTAGGTATGCGAGCCAGCAGACCGCAATAGTAGGGATCGTCCTGCTTTTTGCGTTGCGGCGTATTCTTTTGTCGCTTCTTTTCCGCAAAAACTGGCGTCGTTGATGCCATCGATGCCTCCTCGTAGTCCGGCTATAAATGGAAAACAAGAACATAATGTACAACAAGCTGAGAGCTTCGCGGTGGTTCTCACTGACCTTTGGCACATAAGGACTTTCGTTGAGGAAGTTCGCACTGAACACGCTGCGTCGACCTCTGCTCGAATTACTTGAGGATTGCGATTCATCGGAGGCAGATGGCGTGGGATAAATCATATCCACTTGACTCTCAATTGTAGAATACGGGTCCTCAAGATTGTATGTCACGGGCACACGAACTCCCAGCGCATCCAACGATTTTGGCAACGTTTGCAAACGATTCTTCAGCATATCCATGGCAACCACATTGATGACCATGATCCACAGTGGCGTATTGATTAGATTATTATTCGACTTGACCAGTGACACAGCGGAAAGACATTGGCGCTCCAAACGGCTGCGCTCCGGATAGCTTCGTGTAAACTCCCGATTAATATTCGTCTGGAACTTTTTCATATCGAACAGCTTCGACGAGCTGCCGGCAGTGAGCGACATTTGTGGCAATTGTATGATGTCAGCTCCAATCACGGACTCCTCGTTGGCCAACGACGTGTCATTCACATAGATGCTGCTCTTGCCGTAGCGTTTGATGAATATGTTGCCAGTGTCGTCCAATTTGATCTTGAAACCATCGCCAATGGACTTTTTGATCACTTTTGTCTCAGCATCGCGCATGGGATTCTCGAAGCCATTTAAGCCAATGCTGTAAAAGATTTGGTCAATATATGTGTTAATTAAATCCAGGGAATGCTTACCGTACACCATCAAAGCCATGCTTGGAGCCGTTTATGGTGATCACATTGGAGCGTGCGTAGGCCTTCGCCACGCGCCGATTTTTCTCAAAGACAATAATCTTGGCCCAGATCTCATCATCGATTTGCTCCCACTTGGCCAGCACTTCGTTGATGTGATCCTGAGGTAGGAGTACAAGGTGTTAGTCCGCTATTGGTTATGCTATAGGGGCGTGTCACCACTTACCCGGAACAGCTTTTCGCGATCGTGCCAGACATCTTCCTCCTGCTCCTCCTGCCCTATCGCATCCAAATTATCCAAGGAACGCGATATAATCTTGCGGCGTGAAATCATTTTGAGTGTGGGTGCTCCGTCTGCAAATAGCGTTTTCCCTCAATTATTATTTATTTACAAATATAATTTCAGCACCAGCTCGCCCAACAGCAACAACAACAACAATGTGGCAGCGTCGACAATTAACTGCTCGTGCGAATGACTCTTTGAGCGCCATTTGATCCCTGATTAGATCTGGAACGCTTGTGGCCAGCATATTAAGTTGTTGGCGTATAAGGGAATCGAATTATGTTGTGTATATATATATATATATATGCATGTGAGCGTGGTGTAAACACTCTAATCCGGAATAAGATTATTAAGCAATCAGCCAATCAATCTGCAAGCCAATGAACTTCAACAAGAAAAATAAAACACAAACAACAAAGTTGATGTTCGCTGCGTAGTTTGTCGCCTAAGTCTTTTGATTTGGAAACTCATAGCTGCTGCTGATGTTTTTTAATAGAAATGTTGTATATGTATGTCTAAATAAATTATCAATGTCACCGCGCGTAATTGTGCTTTTTATTTGCATTTTTTTTTTTTTTTGGTTTGTTAACTAAACTTGCATTGCATTTCAATTTGCTTGGGTTTTCTTTGATTTTATTTGAGTTTTTTTCATTCCTTTGCTTCGTGTGTCGAAAACGGTTTCAAAGTCAAACTGATATGTTTATGCGTATTGTCAACGCTTTGTGACAAAATTCCAGCTACCAGTTGGCAGTAGCCCGTTGCCCGATGGCAGCTGGCAGTTGGCCATATCAGGTGTATTGGCGGTCATGCACGTGCTTGGCATTCAATGCGGTTTATCAATATGTGTCTGTCTACTCAAATGTGTGTCACTGCCGCATCGAAAGTGAGTCTGAGACGAGCAGCAAATGCTACTGCTGCTGCTGCTGCTCGACTCTAATGCCCACCCAGCCAACACATTGCTAAGCGTTTTAGCACCATTAAATTGGGCTTATCGTACTTCTAATGGCCCAAATCGAGGGGAACGCTGCTCGCTACGCAAGCCAAATGAGCGGCAACCTCCGCCATAGGGCTCTGCTCCAATTGCTGTCGCCTGACCTGGCCGAGTGTGCCCACTGGCAATGGTCAAATCGGTCAATCCGATTGAAGTCATTGCCACTTGAGCTTTCTATTTGCGTTGGCGTTGGCTTTAATTAGCCAACGGTTTGGCCATAAACTTGATCTATGTCATGCATAATACCCAAAACTCGTCGCGATCTAATCAATTTCTAATGCCTTTTCTATGTCTGCGTGTCTCTGTCTGTCGCTTAGAACGCTGAACATATATCTGGCTTCAGCATATA
>JABVZY010000002.1:2707299-2726656 GCA_020883555.1 Drosophila nannoptera
CCGCACTATATAAAGCCAAGCGCCAAGGCACAAAAAAATTTCGATTTTTTTTAAATATTTTATCAGCTAAAAATAGAAATTTTTCTGCCAGGAAAATTAAATTAATTTAAGTCAGAACAAGAAAATGTTCATTAATTAATTTAGCAAAATATTATAATAAAAAGCAAATAATACTAGGCTAGAGTTAGGTGTATACTACACACAGACACACACACACGTACACACACAAAGCACATATGTAAAAATAGTAATATAAAACTACTTTAATTAGTTGCGCATTTCTTTTGATTTTGTTCGATTATTGAGATTATGTAAGCGCACTCTATATAACCATCATATATAACGTAAATTCAAATATATGTGTTTATAAATTTAATGGACTATTCGCGCAATAACACGCCATTTATATTGTTTACCTTTTAGTTACTTTTTGTTTATGAATCAATTGCGTTTGGAAAATTCGCAGAAGTTAGTTTATGATTATGTCACATAAAATTAAATCGATACATTTTTTCAGAAAAAAAATGTTTAGGCTGATTTGTCTGTTCTTATCGTAATGTGTCTTCATAATTGTATGATCAACAATAAAATTTATATTATAGCAATCAAAATACAGCTCAGTTTTTTCATTTTATTCCCATTTTAATCTTATCAAATGAAATTTAATTTGAAATTTTTTTTTTTGTGAACTATTGATTTGAAAGCATTTCCGTGGTTTGTTTCACATGTAAAAGTCGGGATTCCAATTTGGCGGACGCAAATGATCTGGATTTGGTCCGTTGCCACTCGGATTGTATGGGTTTAACGGGTCAAACGGATCAAAGCGAGCTAAGCCCGGATGAGTTGGGAATGAGAATAGGTTACCTGGTCCCCGACCTAATGGATCCAAGTCGCCACGACCAATATCCGGAAAGCCAAATGGCCGCGGAACGAAGCCATGCGGAATATATGCACTGCGAGGTCACAATACATATGAATATTACAGTCCTAATCGAATAATTGTCTTGGCTTACCCCGGACGTCGAGGCTCTCCGATGCGCAAAGGATCCGGTTTTGATGCTGATAACTCATTGTTGACCTGTGTTTGTGTGGTTGCTTCGCGTGAATTTCCAGTAAATACCTATCAAATTAAAACATAGGTTATAACCAATTGCGACTTCAAATTGAGACAATTTACTGGATCGCATAGTTCCCTGCGTAAACGTTCAACTAAATTGGCCGCCGTTGGCACCAGTTGTGTAATGCTACCCTTTGTGTCGACTACAAGGGACTCCGGGGTGAGGCAAATGTTCGACACATTTTTTGTATTGATATCCAAGAGATTCAATAGCAATCCATTTTCAGTATTGTGTCCTATCAGGAAATAGAGAACCTTATTGTGCACATATCGCAAGGAGTACATCGAACTATCTCCGTTCCAATGATCTGGTAGCAACTCACTGCCAATGTCATCTTCTGGCATGGTTCTCTAGAACAATGTAAATATCATTTAATTAAAGTTGATACGAGTTCATCGTAACTATTACTTATACTCACATCATCGCCGATTCCAACGCACCGAAATCTGTAGTGCTTGGTAAGCAAAAAGTGCACGAGCACAACAATGATATCAGCCTTCTTTTGGACAGAACGTTCTACAGTTTTGTATACCAGTTCCCAGCCATAAAAGAAGTCAGAATTTGATTTTGCTGTCGGCTCCATTTTTCTTTAAATGACTTTTGAAAACCTTTAATAGACAGATGACAATCGAGTTAAAACATATTTCACAAGGACTACACTTTATACTTTCGTAAAACTCCACAAAAAATATGATCGACAAACACAGTAGTGGACAAAATTATTTTAAAAACCTTGTGACATGTAATGCTAGTATCACTTAGAACATTAGATAATTATTTATATCATATGGATATCAAAATACATATCAATATTTAAGTTTTTTCTTTGCTACTTTCTTCCTGTTATTGGTTTGTTTAACCCTCGTTAAAGAAAAGGGAGTATTTATTAATTGAATGAGTCCTTATTAATACTCCCTCAGTCAGTTCGATATTTATTTGATGTGCAATGTCGCTGTCTTATTAAAATACTTATACTGGGCACTTTAATTAATTTATTTCAATTACAAACGATGTACCTTGGAGTAATGACTTGCAATTAAGAGATGTTCACAAGAACAATGTCTACTATGTACATACTTCAAGGAGTAATTTTCGCATAAGGCGAACACTCTACCACTTTATTTTACAAAAGTTATCGAATACACGTATTATTCCACGAATTATCCACGATCTATTTATAAAAATAAGAATGAAATATTGAGCTTTGTTTTGCAACCGATTAATTCGTCAACACAGTAGTAACAGCGTTGCAATTTTAGCCAGTGTTGATAAGCGTAATTGTTTTTTTTTTTTTTTTTTTTACCTATTAATTTGAAAATAATTTTCGTATATAATATTGTTGATTTAAATTAAAAAGTTGATTAAGACTCATTGGTTGATTTTGAATATGTGTATGTATTGAATATGTATCAGTTACTCGAAAAGGGGAAATCATTATCATGATATTCGTACAAGTGCGAAAGGGACACATAGCATGTAATAGGGTTGCCATCCACTGTATATTAAGGGATAAATTCTTTAAATCTGGACTAAATTAACATTAAACTTAGAATACTGTCCAGCTATAGAAGTTATAAATCAGCTTGTACCTCTACGAACAAATCTTTAGCTAAGAGATCAATGAAAATAGCGTTATTGCGTACGATCGTTAGCTGGGATGGGTATTACCGATTAAGATTACCTCTGAATTCCGAGGAATTTATTCATATAAATTTATAAGGACTATTTAGCTATATTTTTGTATATGTACAATAGATGACTGAAATATCGCTCCAAATTTTGGGTATATCTTGTGTATACTTCGGGATATGTGTTCGGCTGCTCGGCTCTTCGGCATACACGAAGTGGCTGCCATATTGAAAACGATATACAATCGAAACAGTCGGGTGAAAAATTATTTCTACGTTGTCTGCTAAATGAGTCGAACGGATTGTATATTAGGAAAAAATTCATTTTAAAGAATAATATTAAAACACGGAGCAGAGATCATTTACCGTATTGGCGCCTTCTGAGTGTTTGGTGGGCATGCGTCGGTGTTAGTGTTATATATTGTTGCAAATAGTACCGCGCATTGTTGTTGCTGCCGCTGCTGGTTAGCCAGCATTTTGCACATAGCAGAATAACGTGAGTGTCGAGTCAAAGTATATTACAAGAACATAACTCTTGTTAGTAAATTGATGTGCTAGTGAATTTTAACTGTTGTAGCAACCACATTTTTCGAAATGACGAGCACTCCAAGCATTGAGCCCGCGCTATCAGTGGCAGCGTCTGCGACGCCGTCACCTTCACTAAAAAACTTCGATTTTGATTTCACTGGTAAGGGAAGGCAGCGTAGCCCCACCCCCTTTTAGTCACCTTATATTAATGCGTGTCTTTGACTTCATCTAGGCACCAACTATGAATTTGATGCCAGTGTTTCAGAGGAGGAGCGTCGCTTCTATCTCAAAATATACCCAACCGTGGATGTGATCAACCAGCGCAAGGTCCATTGCACCGTTTGCCGAATACACATTGGCACGGCCGTCAGTACTGAAAACAATATTAGAATGCATCCCATTCTGCGTGTAACGCATTGTATTAAGTGTCATGAGTTTTATAATAGCGGTGAATTCTCCAAAGGAGAAGATGGCTCCGAATTATATTGTCGTTGGTGTGGACAGGGCGGCGAAGTATATTGCTGCTCCTCTTGCCCATTCGTGTTCTGTAAATCTTGCATAATCAAGAACTTGTCGCGCGGCGTGATCTCAGACATTGAACAAAACGAGAACTGGAATTGTTTTAAATGCACTTCAAAAATACTGTGGCCTCTTAGAGCCCAACATTGGGCCCTTGTGAACTACATCGAAACACAGAAAACGTAAGTGTAGCTAATATCGAAAGTGGGAATATAACTAAAGTCATCTCTGCTTTTTCAGCGGACTGCAATCCTTGCAGCTGTCCGAAGTGGAAATGCGCAGACAAATGCACAAGGACTATACCACATGCTGTCGCTTGGCTAAGGCAAAGGTCAATAGCCTGTCAGACTCAATGGAGAGCTTAGAATCGAATGCTTCCAAGCGTAGTCAATCCAATCCTGCGCAATCCGTCAAGAGAATATTAAAGCCACAGGGTCCTGCGGCGAAACGTCCAAAGTCCTCAAACGACGAAGTTGTCTGCACGCCAGATTTACTTAGCATGCTGGAGCCAGATTGCCAAATCTCAGTGACACCAAAGCCAGCTCCTAGGTCAAACATAACAGCAACGACCACAGTCACTACCACGCCGCGTATTTTAACCGTGCAGCAAAATTACACCGGTCCCAGTCCAAGTACAAACGGTGTTGCGAGAGCTGGACCACGTAGCAGTTTGCCACCACCGTTAGTGTTGAGCAGCTCGGGTATGCGTTACCGCCAATCTGCTCCAAATCAAGCTACTGTGGTACGGCGTACTATAGTGCCAAATGCCGTTCGATCGGCAGGTCCCGTTTTCCATACTATAAACGGCTTCCGCGTCGACTTAAACAGTGCAGCACAACAGGATTCATATCGATTGCCCAATGGTCGCCTCATACAAGTAAGTTTTTAGTGGCAGTTATCGAATGAATGAAACTAAAGTCTTAAGCATCCAGGTTAAGCGTCAATTGCCGATTAGTAACCAGCCTACCACTACGATAACGCGTGCCCCAGCTCCAGTTACTCCCCAGGTCATAATAAGGCAACAGCAACCAGGTGGTTCATCACAACGCTTGTTACATTCCGGCTTTGGCTCCAATATGGGCATCTACAATCCACAAACAAATCAGCAGCAACGAGCTCCACAAGTAGTGCGAGTCAACAATAGCAGTCAAGTGCAGGCTGTGAATGTGCCCCCTCAAACCGCGCCAGTTAACAGTAATGGCGGTCCAACAATTATGATGACGCCCGCACCAGCAACCAAAGGTCCGACACTTGTGCGTCATGTCTTTGTCAATAATCCGCTTGGTAATGCCCGCACCCAACTGCAGAATCAAGTATTCAGTGCCATGGAAATTTGTACG
The DNA here is from genome assembly GCA_020883555.1 of Drosophila nannoptera. NCBI lineage: Eukaryota > Metazoa > Arthropoda > Insecta > Diptera > Drosophilidae > Drosophila > Drosophila nannoptera. Next base: position 2,712,433 of record JABVZY010000002.1, read on the forward strand.
CATCTGACGAATAAAGTTCAAACGTTGACCTTATCGAATGCATATAATGAGGCGCGCAGCCTACTTGATGTGAAAGAACTCTATATACACTTATCCTACCTAATGACATACGCGATTGGAAGATTTAAACAGCTGCAGGATAAATGTCTACTAGATATGCGCGAAATGGGATTCAAGAATGAAGCGAACAGCTTGGAAAATGGTCAACTAGCGGCCGGTAAGTTTTCTGCAACTAAATACTTATTATTAAGCTAGCTTAACTCCTAAGTTATCTATCGTAGGTATACCAAATGTTTGTATAAGTCTCAAGGTAATTTTAAGTTTATCCTTAAAAGTGTAATATGTACTTCACATGTAGAATTACGGCTCATTTTGGGCTAGGGTAGCCCGCTCAAAGTCAAGGATTTTTTATAAGTTAGTCTTCATTGTCTTTTGTGAATATTTTAACACATGGACGGCTGTTGGTCAACAATTCCTTTTTACATTAACATATGGTTAAGCCAACAAGTAAGTATCAATTGTTGCGTTTATGAAAAACTCTGCGAGTTCCATTTCCTTGGTTCCTTAGCTCTTGGTCCATGTGTTTGCAAAATATCCATAAAGGCAATGGAATCGAATTCAGCAGCAGTTTTTCGCTTACCTTTAACGTGTTCTTCCGTTCTTTCTCATCTTTGGTTTATTGCAGCCGTTGATTATGTGTGTTACGGCCAGTTGGATGATGTGGATCTGTTCAATACTGGGACCGATAGTTTTCATAATCAGGTCTATGAATATCGAAAAAGTTTGCATGCAAACCTAAAGAATGGCGAGAACTTAGATCCATTACCTCCGATTTTCAAACTGGGCGAGCGTGGCGAAAATGATCTGAAAGATGAAGATGACAGGCAACAGGCCAATGAAACGATGGACAATGATAACGATGAGATTTATGATCTTGACGATGATCAAGACGATGATTTAGATGATGTTGATGATATTGATGATCTGGATGATGAGTATGATTCACTCGGCACTGAGGAGAGTATGAATCGCAATGAGCAGGCACATGCCTATGACCGAAAGCTGACGCGCCTGTTGCGCGAATATCCCTCCATCTGGTGCACACGACATCCGGACTATGGTAAAATGGAGGTGACCCGCAAGCAGTGGCGGGTAATCGCCACACACTTTCCATTTGGAGATGACATCAAGCTTCGATGGAAAAATATACGCAAACGTTATGTGCGTATCGAGCGATTGCTCAAGCAGGGAAAGCGCTTTAAGGGGTACTTTGATAAAGCCACCAACTACTTGGCTAACAGGGATTTGCCTCGCAAAGAATGGCTGCCTGTGGATTGTGGTGAAGGCGATGGTGATGGCTTTGAACGCAAGCAATTGGATGCTCTTGAGAACAGCATAAATAAGGATCAACAGAATTTCGGAGATGTGCGACAACCAGCGAAAACCCGTATGGATATACGTCCCATAGAGGTGCGTCCCATCGATCTGCGTATCATCAACTTTGCCAAGAGTCATCCCGTACTGTGGCGCAAATCCACCGATCCTGAATTCAACAGCATAGATGAGCAAACGCGAAAATCACTATGGCTTAACTTTTGGAAATCTGCGCCTAGTCAGTAGACAACACAAGATACATTTGTATATGTAGAATCAATACCTTGACCGTCTCATTGCAGATTACCGTTGTGAATACATTGTGGAGCGATGGCAGCAGATGTACGAAATGTACAAATCCTTCCGGCTGAAAACCATCAAAGATAAACGCACATTCGCTAATCTCGAGCTGAAATACTCCAAATACTTGGCCAATTTATATTTTTTGTATAAAATTGATGAACAGGACTTGCGTGATGAGTTCGAGCCACTGCAAGATTGTGTTCAGAGTGGTACCACAACCAGTGGCGTCACCGCTGATAGAGCTGGCAAGCTGAAAGACATGCCCGACGATAAGCAGTTTGTGCAACAACTGGTGCTGGCTATGCGCGCCTATCCTACACTATGGAATCCTAGGCATGTGGATTATAATGATGTGGCCGCGAGAGAACGTCTTTGGGCAGAGTTGGCCAGGCGTTTGCCTCGTTTCCGACGTGATGCACGCGCTTGCAAGCTGCGGTGGCAAATGGCAAAGTTTGCCTACGAATGCTATTGCCGAGAGTTGGAGCGCCAACCAAGGCCAAATGAGAAAACCCTGCACAAGTTACGCACCAATTTTCCTCTTGAGGAAATGCGATTTCTTAATATATAAACTCCTTTTAAGACTATTTTTACTATTAATTAGATTAAGCATAATTTTGCCAAACTTCCAGATATTCTAATCCCAATCATATATAAAACTAATTAAAATTTTTTGAAAAAGTTTAAAAAAAGAAAATTGGATTGTATATAAATTTAGATATGATTAAAATTATATATATATATATATATTTTTATTGTATTTAATATAATTGTCAATTTTGTTGCAGAGAAACAAGCCAGCGACGATGAGGATAACGAAATTGAAATTGTGGAGCCAAAAACGGATACCATTACCATTGATTCCGACAACGAGGAGGAATCGGCCTCGCCCATAAAAATTAACGTATGTAAAGGCTTGAAAATCACTTCCGTAAAGTCAACTGCGCCTGGCGCAGATTCAAACAAAGATGATGCAGTTAGTCCAAGTGGCGAATCCGACGGGGATCCTTATGATATATCGGCTTTGAGCACTTCCATATTAGCCAGCTTATTGGAAGTGGACATAACGGACGCGGATGTAAAAGCCGGTCAATCTACATCACCAGGCGGCAGCGCACAGAAGAAGCAGCCGCGTAAGAAAATGACTAAGAAACCAAATCCAGCTTTGCTACAACTGGAACGCCAGCGAATGGAGGAAATGAAGAGAAATGATGCCAAGCTGAAGATGAAAGTGATCGTCAAGTTGAAGCGGGCCGAGGAAGAATTTGAAGTAGCGCGAATATTTATGGAGGAAAACCTGAAAAATCCTCCCGATAGAACTGTGCTGGATACTGAGATGAGCTCGGAAGTGTTGGCATTGGATCGTGGCACTGCGCAGCCCGAAACGGACAGACAGAAGGAGCAAATAGAATCGGAGGAATTGGTCGATGGCGGTGAAGAAAAACAAATAGACAGTGATAAGAATAAGACACATAGTACGGAGGAGAGCGTGCAGCAAGAAAAAGAGCAGGAGCAGGAAGTGCCGATTGTTGAGGAAAAAATGGACACAGCAGACGAGACAAAATCACAAACGGAAAATGTAAATAGGCAAGAAGAAGACAAATCGAGTACAGAAAAAGTAACAGCTGAAAATGTTGGAGTGGAAACAAATGCAAATGAAGCAATAACACGAAAAAGCGAGGAATCTGTGAAAGCTATGGAAGTAAACGCTGAAAATTTGGTAAATGAAGACGTTAACGTTAAAGAAACTGAAGCAAAAAAAAGTAAAAACAATGAAAATGAGATGAAAACGAAAGAAACTCCCGCTACAGATACTGAAATTGAATCTGAAGCATGTAAAGCAGTAGCTGAAGTGAGTTCTCATGATATGCGGAAAGAGGATCGAACTGAGGATACACAAAAGGTTGGCAATAAGGCCACCAGTTTTAGCAAGACTGACACCTCGACGACATCAGCTCAAACAACCGCAGACAGTATAGCCGCTTCGTCAGATACTGCCAAAGAATTAGCTCAACGGAGCAGTTCGGCCTCTGTTGTCGCGGAGAGTCCCGGTATAGACTGCTCGGTAGTGGGCGATGAGCTTGTGTCATCGCTTGGGCTGCAATATGATTTATGCGACTAAGACCCTGCCGGACACAAATTTCATTTTTTATATGTATGTTATACATTTTTTTTCACAAGTAAGCTCGAATGTATTTTGTTATTTTAATTGTTAGTTGTTAAAATACATACGTATGAATTTCGCGTATAAGAATTTAAATTGATTAATTAAAAATTGTTTAGAAGGAGAACTTTTTATTTGTGTTTTTGAAATACCATAAGTCAGAGAAATAACAAATAAACATTAACAAATTTCATCTTTGGTAATAAATGTAGTTTATAAGTAATATAACATTGAAATACCTTTATTTTTTTAATTTATAAAGAAAATATATATGTGGCGCATTTTAAATTAATAATTAGTGTTTGCAAATTAACCACTTCGAATGCGATGAAAAACTGAAAATATAATTTAAATTAAGTAATCTTCTGCTTAAACAACTAATTTACAATTGCTGTCTTCCAGACATTAACGTGGCAAAAACAATTTAACAAAATTGTGCGTTACAAAACTAAATGTTGATAACATACATCCGAAGGGATGGGCTAGCAGATCGGCCTTATCAATGTCTTCATTACACTGTCTGAGTATCGCAGCTGATAAAACAATTCGTTAAGTCTAAAGATAACAGCGCGTTGATTATCATAGTATAAATAGTGTCAGGAACAAAATATGTATACTGATGTAATTCGAAAACGTGTCTGCGTGAGATAAAGGGTTGTCGGACTGAGTACATTATGTTCCGTCATTTAAGTATTGTGATGCTGCGTATTACTTGCCTTAATCGCGCACAGGTGTCGTGAATTGTCGAAGCTAACGAGTGGATTGTAATATCTCTTGATATTTGCGCGATTCGCGCACTGTCTTGTAATATAAATATCCTCGATATAAATGAGTGTTATATTCAATAACGCATCGAATAAAAGCATACATATCCGTCACCGGATAAATATTTTCGCTTAACCAATTTACAATTGCTGTCTTTCTGTCATTATAACACGGCAAAAATATTTTAACAAAATTGTGCGTTTCAAAACTATTTATTCGTAATCTAATTATCCAAAAGGATGAGCTAGTAGATCTAACTTAACAATGTCTCCATTGCTCTATGGCTGAGTATCGCAGCTGATAAAACAATTCGTTAAGTCAGCACTAAATGTAATCTTAGGAACAAAAAATGTATACAGATGTAATATGAAAATGTTTCTGGGCGAGATGAAGGGTTGTCGCAGACATTCTATTCTGTCATCCTCTGATTGAGTGCTTCTAATTCTAGATATATGGGGAAGCCAACTTGATAAGGAGGCGTTTTCACAGCTCTCGTTTCTCTAACAACTTTTGTGTTTACGCAAACGCATATGATTTAAGTAACGTCCAGGTGGTGGACAGTGTTTGGTATAGTTCGATACAAAACGCCACGCCTTCAACATGCTATCCTCCTTAACTTGATGCTGTGTAATACTGCCCTTAAACGAGCACAAGTGTCGTGAATTGTGGAAGTTAAAGAGTGGGTTGTGATATCTCTTGATATTTGCCCGATTTGCGCACTGACCTGTAATATAAACATCCTCAATATAATTGAGTGTCGTATTCAGTGCGGCATCGAATAAACGTTCAACAACATCAATGGACATTACGTATCCGGCACCGGATAAATATGTCGGATATGCATCATCCTGATACATATAGTAGGGCATATACCATTTGCTGTTATGGTCACTGATGGGCGGCACATTGCAAAACTTATGGCCCTGCAGGATACTTGTGGTTGAGTTCAATCGATTCTCTGACGACATCACCACCATCGAAAAACGGTCATGATAATCCAAAGTATCATTATAGAGCGGCAATGTTCCGCCCAGTAAAAAGTGCAGCAGATTGGGCACATTCACAAAGGTGTCATCATCGCATTTGAGAAAATAGGCGCATGTATTCATGCAATTTTTACTGATGTGCTTCAGTGCCTCAACGGACTTAAGTGTTAGATTGCTGTATGTATCAATGAAGTTCTCTTGGATTATGTCGTTGTACGTGTCAGCTTCGTTGTGCAATCGGACAAGTGTTTCGTTACCTAGATGTGATTCATAGGTGCTTCGTCCAACAATAAATACAATGCGTACACTCGCTGTGAGTGTTGCTCCTTCACCGGTTAGAAAATCCGCATAATACTCCAATCGATTGTCCAGGATAGGCAGGTAACGTCCCTTAAAATCTTTGTGTAGCTTGAAAAATTCAGGATAATTGAATTCTGTTGTATTTCCCCAGGATTCTCGTATTGTTTGCCGTTCGATAAAATTGTTCAAAGCGGAGCAAACGGCAATAATAAGAAACGTTTTGTTCCGACAAAGATCGCGCGGCATTATAAGTGCAGTGTCCTGCTGTGCCTGTATGTAGTCCTTGATGTCTACCGATGTATTGGACGGCCAATCCGGGTGCGGCACTAAAAGTATCTGCTGTGAATTTATGGTCATTTTGAGTATATACATTTTTACTTACTATAGCGTTTTTGCGTGTTTATATAGAGGTTCGGCAAGATGAAGTAGAGTAATAGTAATACATTAAGTATGCACAGAAAATGGCATCCATTTCTACGTAAACAGCGATGCGAGCTACATCGGATACGTTGAAGGCGATGCAATTTTCTTGAATCTCGTGTTGAGTGACTATGCTGAGCCACTACACTTGCACAGGAATCTGACTGCTCACCCTGAAATTCTTGAAGCAGCGAATACTGTTCTTCCAGACCCACCGCGTCGACTGCAGCATAACCCATATTATTTACCGAGGCAGGACGTATTATTTTCCTTTACCATTTTGTTTATCAACTAACACAATTGGCATGCGTTCCAAACATGCTATAAGTAATACGGCATTTTCTTGTTTCACAAGTACTCAATTATACAAATAAAAAATTTGGCCTTCCACAAGAGCTCAATTTATAGATAACATTTACAGGAGTGATATGGGACAATCCGAATTGGCAATAGTGTGGTTCTCAACCTATTGAAGTCAGCTGTGTGGTAATCGTTATCGATCCAATTAAGGGGTTTCCACTAGAAGCAGAATGTTAAGTTTCGCACCCAACATTACACATACGAATACGTTAAAAACACACTCAAGCAGAAAGCCTCCACGTTTTTATAAATAACATAAGTATATATATTAAGGTTCTGAATAGGTACAATAAGTTTTATTTAATGTTATGTACAATGACTATTAAGTAAATCATGATTGGGTAAAAATATTTCTTTTGAAAGGTCAGATATATAAATTGACGAAAAGTTGAAACGAATACGTTTTTAGAAAAGGAATGACGATAATGATAGTATATAAACATGTGGTCACAATAATGGTTAATTAAGCTCTAATAAAATAGTTAAGGATTTAAAAATAAGTGCGTACTTGCTAAAAAAAACACCCGGAACCAGCAGCTGTGAGGACAGAGTTGACCAATTCATCAATTAAAAGTCCGCATCAAGTGTGAATACATTATCCAGACGATTTGAGGTGACACCCATTCGTTGGTATTCGCCCACTTTTTTCTCGAAGAAATTCGTTTTGCCATCTAGCGAAATCATTTCCATAAAGGTGAAGGGATTCTTTGTGTTGTACACTTTGCCCACACCGAGTTCGACCAGTAGACGATCGGCCACAAACTCAATATATTCAGACATTAGTGTACAATTCATGCCAATCAAGTTGACCGGTAGGGCGTCTGTCAAAAACTCTTGCTCAATGGTCACAGCATCCGAAATTATCTCAATTATACGCTCCCGGCTAGGACGTTGAACCAAATGTCGGAACATCAACACAGCAAAGTCGCAATGAAGACCCTCATCGCGTGAAATGAGTTCGTTCGAGAAGGTTAGACCGGGCATAAGGCCACGCTTCTTCAGCCAAAAGATAGAGGCAAAACTGCCGCTAAAGAAGATACCCTCAACAGCAGCGAAGGCAATGATTCGTTCTCCAAAGTTGGCCGACTTCGATGATATCCAGGAGAGTGCCCAGTCAGCCTTGCGCTTAACGGCTGGCATTGTCTCAATTGCATTGAAAAGGAAATCACGCTGGTGGGGATCTCGAATATACGTATCAATTAAGACGCTGTACATCTCCGAATGGACATTCTCCATCGCAATCTGGAAACCATAGAAACAACGTGCTTCAGTTATTTGCACTTCCTGGCTAAAACGCTCCACCAGATTCTCGTTAACAATTCCATCGGAGGCGGCAAAGAATGCAAGGACATGTGAAATAAAATGACGTTCATTATCTGTTAGGCGTGCCCAGTCAGTCATATCCTTGGACAAATCCACCTCCTCAACAGTCCAAAAGGAAGCCTCAGCCTAAATAATTAAAGAGAATATTTATTAAACATGATACTAATATGCAAGTGTATTTCATAATTTTTCTAATTCTAAGTATCATTTATTTATGTACTTAAAATTTACAGTTGTGTTTGCAATTGGGTATTTATGACTTATATCTTAATCTTATATACACAATCAGTCACGCTTCTACGTGAGTACCTTTGCCGCGCTTTATCATAATTTTCCCGCCCATTTCATCAAATTATACCCAATACACGCACACACAGTCTCACTTACCTTCTTGTACATCTGCCAGATGTCATGGTACTGTATGGGAAAGATAACAAATCGCCGCGGATTCTCTCGTAGCAGCGGCTCCAATGTTGGATCAAATGGCGCAGACGCCTTTTCACTTATAGTTTGCACGTCCTTACCATTGGTGGTAGGCTCCTTAGCGTTGTCTTCATTGGGAATAGACATTTTGCGAACGTTGTTGGCGTTCTCCGTCAGAATTTTTTTGCTAGGGCTCTATTACAAGAAAACAACAGTAAACATTTACATTAATATGCAAATTAATTTGGATTGATTTTTATAAGTGAATCGCCATATAATTACTTAATTGACCCAAATCAATGAATACGGCTCCGTGTGTATATAAGCAGTATGTAATTGAAAACGTGTCATCATACCTTTAGCGAGAACTTTTCCATGTTGTCAGTAATGTTTTCTTTGCCGGCCGTTGGAGATTGAGCCATATTATTACAGATTCTCTTTAACTAGTCCACTAAATGTTTTAAGAGCTCGATAATTTTGAAATGACCGAAGCTTGTGTTACGGTGTTCACGTCTCGAGTCTTCAGAAGCCAATGATTCGAAAAATTTTGCAGTATTCACTTCTCAGCAAGGCGCGCATTTTCTGCGTATAGTTTTTCTTTCCCGCCATCACTGTAATACAACAGCTGTGTGCACGCAACAAGTGAATGCTGTTAAAGTGCTGTAAAATACTGAAGATTAAATGTCTTTCAACACAGCCAAAAGCCGGCAATATAGGTGGCAGAGCAGCTGCAATTTTTAAAACTTATTAGTGAACTTCAGCAATTATTTTATGGCAATAAATATATAATATGGAGCCAACTGGTACTGCACATCATAGACGCCTGAAATACTGCACAACTCGACTGCAATACCGACAAGGCCGCGAACTAAAAGCTGTAAAAGTATTGAAAGCATATGTAAAATATTAAGACATTCTTTAAAATTGTACTGCTGCGCAGGTATATACGGTTGCGAGTGAGTCCAAGCATCTACTAATTTTTGGAGTGCCTAAAGTCAACCTGCATTCGGAAATTAAGAGTAAGCTTCAGAACTTCGGAAGGCTGCGCTCCTGTACGTGTGTAACAAGCGAAATAGCCAAAAGAAGTGTGTAACGATTAATTAATATTTAATGTAAAAGCTAAACTAAATTTAATGATGTCAACAGTGGAACTGGAAGCTTTTACGGATGTTTTTGCTGTAAATTTTGACCGGGTGGACCAAGCCCGCCGCGCTAAGCGCCTACTTGATGCAAAGCAGTTCTACGGAGGTGTCTTGCACATCTCTTATGCGCCCGAAAAAGAAACGTCGCAAGAATTGAGAGAGAAGCTGTTGCAACGCCGCAAAGAGGTTGCCTATCGCATACAGCGCAACCAAGCAGAACAGCCGAATCCTGATAAAAAGAAGCTGTAATAATTTAAAATAAGTGCCCACCACGATTTATGGCATTTATTCAAACTAACATATGTTAACATGACATGCCAATTTTTCCGTCATTCACTATTAGTCACCAAAAATAGAAATGCATATGCATTCACTTCTGTTTCGTACTGCGGAACTCATGATAGTAATTAAGCAAACCAATACGTTTCGCCCACACTTGAGCCCCATAGTGTGCCCAAAATCTATAAAAGTTGAACACTTAGTTCAAAGTATTTTAGTTAATTTGAAATTTGTGGTACTTACATGCCAAACATGGCGCCACCCAAATGCGCTGCATGATCAAAGATCTTCCATCCCATAACACAGCCAGCAAAATCTATGCCCATGAGAACTTTAATTGCAGCCCCGGCGGGGAATGTAACAAAAGGCAGGAACAACATGCCCAACTCCGTGTCTGGATACTTTGTAGAAACGTAGGCCAAAACCATCATAATAGCGCCTGACTGTGAGCAAAAGATACAACTAAAAATATACGAAATCAAAGATGGTAATATATGATACGCACCGCACCAACCGACCTCCCAGACTGCCTCGTGCCCGCTTTATATAATATGCTCACCAAACTGGAGAAGACACCAGCACTGAGGTAAGCTGCCACAAATTGCTCCTTGCCCATGGACACAACGGCAGGTAGTGAAAAACTGTACAGCACGTACATATTAGTAAATATATGCATGACTGAGTAGTGACTGAACGTAGAGAGGAACATGGGCCAGCAAACGACGCCTGCGAAACAACAGTAATTTAAAAGGCTGCTAAATTATATATCCTGAGTTTAGCTTTACGGGCGGCTGGATTTGATGTGAAATATGTCTCCATTATGGGGCGCATGGCTGGAAAACGCCACAGTGCAAACACTATCAAATTACACACCAAAATGGGTGCAAATATTTTATCTGCAGGTAAAAGTGAATCCCAAAAGCGTCGTACATCATTCTTGATTTGCGACCAAGTGTCACGCTCTCCAAACGTTCGATTACTAAGCCAACCAAATCGCGCCTGTTTAGCCTTTGATATAATCAATCTCCGAGTATTTTCATATTCAATAATCGTTGCTCCTGCAAAACAACCGATGGTGAACTAAACAAAAGTTAAATTAATATCAAATGCTTTTAAAAAATATGAAATCAATTACTGCGCCTGTAAATGCAATTGCCTTGAGTACAGTGCTTGATTGTATCCTTTCACCGCCTGCCGCAGGCCCCACAACAGACGACTTGATATTACTTAACCGAGGCTTATGGGCATGGAAATGGCGTACTGGCTGCCCTATATACTGTGTGAAGAGACTGTGCCGGGCAGCTCTATTTCCATTTAATATGTGCCTGTATTTGACGATTGAATTAATCAAAAGAGGTTTTAGAAAAAAAAAAGGTATCCTTACTTACGTCACATGAGTTAGCCAACTTTGACATAGAGTACGATTAATCAGCATAGTGTTACGGAAATCAAGAATTTTGCATTAAATGTACAATTAACGTATTTGCTTTAATTTAGACGTAAAGCAAAGTAGATTGACATAAAAAGGTCCTGCTGATTTGTTTTGACTGTATTCCCACTACCACGCTGTTCTTGGGTTCCCTGGATCAGGTTGCCCACGTTATCGCTATGCGTGGTGGTCTGTCCACATCCAGTTTACATATGATTCACGTTGATATCATTGGTTACCAGCGTTACCTGCAGTATAAGTATTCACCGATTTACCGATTTGTTTAAAGTAACAATTGTTTGTTTTCTCGGTTGCGTTTTGTTTATTCTTGACACTTGCTGCTTTTTTCGTAAGACTGTTAATTTAACATTTCGCGTAATGATAATAACAGCAAACTGAAATTTATCGGAGTCCTTTCATTTCTAATAAAACAGTATGTTTTGTGACTAGATATAAAAATTGATAAGCGAAGTAAAACGAATGACAAGTTAAGCAAAATGTTGTTGCTCCAACACGATAAAGAGATAATTTTATGTATTTACTGAGAACTTGATTGCCAACTGAAAAAGTAACATATTTTTGTAATATTTTTTTTTTTGCTTTCTATTATATTGTAAATAAAGAGAAGATTGTAATTGACATGTTTAGCTATTATAAAAGATCAATTATATTATATTAATATTATATTTTGCTAAACATTTGTTAAATATCATGTAGCACTATCTAATATCGCGGATATCGATATTGTCATCGATATTTTTGCACATACAAATATGGAGCATGTGGAGCCGGCAAAGGTAATTAATTTGTTTTGCTTATTTGCTTTTTCAATTTACTAATCAACAAGTGTAGCACAGAGAAACCAGCGAAATTCTACTGCAGTTGTTAAAATTGAATATTCCCGAACATGAAGCTGAAATAATAACGTTATTGAAAAGCTTACGCCTTTTGCTCACACAAAGCTTCAACAGCCAGGAAACATTGTCAACCAACTCCGAATTTGCACGTTTCGTGGAAAATGTCGTGTTTAATCCAAATATGAGAACAGAGTACCGCACACTGCACAATGTGACCCTTCAGGTGCTCGCTAACAGCGTGGTTAATAATGGGAAAACACAGGCAATCTGCTGGCAGACACATGGAACACGAATCGCTGAGCAAGCTGCAACGCTTCCACTCGGAAGCTCCAATAACATGCTGCTAATGATCATATATAATATATATATGGGTCTTGGTTCACAAGTGGTTAGCGATCAGTTGGTTTTTGAAACGTGTGTACACTTGTGGCAGGCAATTCTTGATAATAAATCTGACTACAATTTTGAATATCTGCACTTTTTGCTGGAGCACTACATTGTGAAGGATGGCCGCAGCTCTGTGCAATGTTATCAACGTCTGCCATCGGTAGACCTTCGAATTGCCTTTCTAGACTATGTTGCGCATTATCTGCGGGAGAATAGTCCAAATGGTGAGCTTAGCACCATGTTGCTGCAGTTCCTTGCGAAAGAATTCAGAATGAAATCTGATTGTTTACTCCGTGAGACCATAAAATTGCGACACGAGCTGCATCCACGAGAAGTGCATACGCTATTACGTATCATTTCCAGCGCCAGCGGCTCAGAAAAGTATGCCAAAATCTTTGCAGCTGATCAGTCGCTGTTCATCAATGTTAGCAGCCTGTTGCGCTGTGTGGTTGCGGCTGGCAAAGAACCCAACAGCAGTATAGACAAACCCATGACAAAGCTGGAAGAAGTTGCTCTCACTTCCAATGTTGATGCCGGCTATGAGACGAGAGTTTCCTATGAACTAAAAACGTTGTTGGTGCGCTGCACTGCAAATTTGCTGTTTGAGAATGCCGCCAATAGAGGCTACTGTTTGGATACGCAGTTGCTGCCAGCGCTGCTGGAATGCACCGTCATGGATGCACGCAATCCCTGTGAGTTCGATAATTAATTTTTCTCAATCTCTGATTTTTATCTATTTCTCAATGACTGCGCAGTGATGCGCGAGTGGAGCATACTGGCCATACGCAACGCCTGTATAAATTGTCCAGAGGCGCAACAGGTGATAGCTGGACTAACCATGCAAGGTCCAGCACCCAATAATATACTCAGTGAATTGAATCTGGATATGGGGGCGTTGCGCATTACAGATAGAAAGCCATAGCACCAGCAACATCCACTCTCTGCCCATTTGCCAAAGAAGCACGAACAAGTGGTTAGCTGTATGTCGGCTGGCACGACGTCATCCGCTCTTGGTTGAATGATGCGCAAATGGTATGCAAAAAAAGAAAATAGAATATATGGATATAAACACTAACAGCATTCATAAACTCGTTGTCAACGTTTAATAGCATCTACCCGAAAACGTGGAGTAGGAGGAGAAGACGAGGAGGCGTCAGCGAATGGGGCATCTTGTGTGCTGGCATGCGGCGAATTGGCAAGGCATGTTCGAGTCTTATTTTAAAAATAGCTGCCCATGGCTCTGTATCATTAAAAAAAGAGAGATGCCTAAATACATCAATTTCTAAATTTACGCATACACACACTCTTATACCCCTGCTCACATATTGCTACACTATGCGCCGGCTGCTTTTTTATTCTAATGGCGCAATTAAAAAACGATGACGCAGGGACTTGGGCTTGGCCTATGAGACAGCCCCACCACCCAGCTATTTAGCCAGCCAGCCAGCTAGCAAGCAGCGCCTGCTGCAGGTGGCCATGCACTGGTTGCTTTTCGCGGCACCGTAATTCTATAGATGTGTGAGTAAATTTATTTATATACCCCTGCCACAAAACACACCGTGTGTGTCCCCTCGATCTGTCCGTGTCAAAATTCTTGTGTGTAGAACGCACGCCGCCGACGCCGCAATTATGTTTATGTTGCGGGCCAGAATTTCGAGCGCTCGCAAATCAGCGCCGGCGAGCCCAAGCCCAACGCCAACAATGGCAGGCTCTTT